>JAXDDX010000009.1:4692500-4782500 GCA_034670405.1 Hoplostethus atlanticus
CTAATGTAGGGAGAGTCTAGCCAGCTGCTTGCCAGGCTGGTTTTCTGGCTTACGGGTCATTGATTTGTCTGAGTTGGAACTGGTTGCAGGTTTGAAACCCCATTGTTATTGATTGCTTTAGCACAGTTCTAACGGAAGCAAATGTAAGCGGCCACACATCAATGTGAATTATTCTCTTTGAGGCAACACACACAGCATGGACAGCTAGCGCCACTATCTGAGTGGCTCAGCATGTGGCGGGGTTGACGTGTCACTCGATGCCATTCAGCCCATCGCTGAGCTGTGTGTGTGTGTGTGTGTGTGTGTGTGTGTGTGTGTGTGTGTGTGTGTGTGTGTGTCTGTCTGTCTGTCCGTCTACCCGTCTGTCTGGTACATAGTGTGCGTCCCACACCTGTGGCCTGGGACCCTAATCAGCCCTAATGAAGAACATTGATTCATCTCCATTTGGTCCACACTTTTAGACTGTTGTACAGCACACAGGCTCGGGAACACACACACACACACACACACACACACACACACACACACACACACACACACACACACACACACACACACACACACACACACACATATACAAGGCATACCCCCCAACTCAAGGCTTCTTCTAACAGAGGAAGAAATACTGGTTTCTTGTAGTAGCGCTGATAGTAGTCGCCATTAATTAAACTCCTATATCATTATCAATTTGACTCTGCATGTGATATCATATCTAACCACATGTGTGGCGATTTCCATTAGAGGGAAAATGAGTGAGAGAAGTGTCGTAAGGGAATTGAAGGTGGGGAGGTATCAGAGAGCGGGAGGGAGGGATAGCGAGTGTGTTAGCTGGAGAAAGCTCAGTCAAAGCAAAGCATCTGGAGACCGTCGGTTAACGGGGCAGCCATGCATGTTTTCCTAAGAAGCATGAGCAGGGCAGACATCCCAAGATTCCCTGCATCCTGGTCCCAGCTCTGGGGTGGAGGAAGCTGTTTACTCTTTCTATCTCTCACTGCTGACGTCTGCGCACCGAACAATGTCATCCAATTTCCTGTTTTTCACTTTAGTGGAAAGCCACTCTCCCAGTGTGTATGGTGTAGTGTGTGTGTGTGTGTGTGTGTGTGTGTGTGGGTGTGTGAGAGAGAGAGAGAGAGAGAGAGAGAGAGAGAGAGGCTGGTGGGCTGGAGGAGAGGAGGAGATCCATAGGGCCGGATGCACAGGGAGCAGGATATGGGGTCAGAGGCAGCTCTATGCTATGTAAATACATTAGGTGTATAGAATGAGAGAGCAGCCTTGCAGATTGTCCTGACTGCAGCCTGAGGACTGTAGACACGTAGCGGCTCTGATGCGAAGGAGAAAAGGTCTGTTATCATACCATCATTTGGAGCAGTCAGACTGTGTGAGATTGATTTCTTAGGTTATTGTGTTAAACGAGTTTTGTTACTGTAGAGCTGCTATTTCTTTCACATTGGCAAATGTATGACATGGGGAAACTACACGGATCAGAATGCATCGCATTGAACTCTCAGACTTCCATTCAAAGTGTTTGCACAGAACAACACTGCATCTGCACTATAACCCAACTCAACAAACTTGTCATCTATGATTACCAACTCACAAACCCTGTGCAGAGAGAGAGAGAGAGAGAGAGAGAGAGTGTGAGAAAGAAAAGGATCCCAGTGCGACTGGTACAACGCAGCACATAGCAGGAGGGACCTGGATTATGTAGGCACACACCATGCCCATACTGCCCGCCCGCCTGGCCTGCATGCTCACTCACTTCCCCCAGCTTTGTTGGCCCCTGGTCGGGTGCCAGCATGATGTTTGCGGGATGCAAATGCTTGGGTGAGTGATTCATTGCTGGGTGTGCGTGTGTGTACTGTACAAGAGGAGTATGCTGCCCGAGGAAGCTGGCAGACTGGCTTGGCCCCGTGTGTGTGTGTGTGTGTGTGTGTGTGTGTGTGTGTGGCAGGCTGGCTATTCGAGTTACACAACCTCAGCTGCAGTTGCATCGGTTGTGTCAGTGTCAATTAGAGAGCGAAGTCTCCCCGGACTGAGACAGAGCTCCGCGTTCTGCTCTGCTAGGCCTCAGCTAGCTGGAGGCCCTGTGGCCAAACTCCATACGTCAAAGCCCTGACCTCAACTACTTCGCTAGCAAATGCTGTCACAACAGAAACATGGTGTGTGTGCGTGTGTGTCCGTGTGTGTGTGTGTGTGTGTGTGTGCATGCAGGCATTCCATCTGGGACATTTACCTGGCAGTATCCTATAGGAGAAAGAAGGTTTTGTTTCACATCCACAGCAAAATGAATAATTTTCTTCAATCTGTAATCAAAGTTGATAGAGTTGAGGATTGAGTTTATTTGTTCTGACACACATGGCTGAAGTAATTAAAATCAGATCTGACAGCAGTAAAACTGGGTCTCATCCTGCCGAGCCCACTTGGAATAACATGAGTTTGTTGCATTTCCATATGTTGGTCCCTTTTCATAGCCACACACACACACACACACACACACACACACACACATACCAGCTCTCCAGTACACATGAGCTTATCATGCGACCAGGCTCTCGTGTCTGTGAAAGATCAGATTATCACAGAGCCCATCAGCGGTTAGCCATCCTGATGTCATACTCTTTGTTTGTGGACGTTACAAGAAACAGATCCCGGTGTCACCGTGACGTCACTCTGGCTACTACTGGGAACTAAATCCGCTTCTTTTTTTCTTTTTTTCTTTTTTCTTTTTTTTTCTTTTGTCGTTCACGTCGCTTTCAAAAGGCTTCCAATTTAGCGAGAAGCGATTCACCGCTGCCCGGCATGTTCTGAAATTCCTCTCTGTGTTCCTCCTCACGTGTGTAGATTGTTTACGGAGAAGAGGAATTCTAGAGGGATGGCGGTCCGCAAGGGGCTTGGTTGCTATGGTTACTAACCCCTGCGCTGGGTTCCATTTAGCAGGAAGGAAGCTAAATTATTTGCAGACAGAAAAGAGTACTCTCATGTAGGGAAAGTGTAATGAGTTGAAAACGGGTCTGTTTGGAATCAGTAATCAAGTTTTTTATTTTTTTATTTTTTTATTTTTTTTAAACTTTTTTTCCTGTTCAAAGCTCTGTAGTTAGTTACTTGATTTATAGATTGCCAGATTCATTTACAAGCATCTGTTTTTTGATGAATATACGGTGAGAGGCTCACAGGAGATGATTCCACTTTCTTTGAAAACAGCTGGTTTAAGATCTGAATGAAACAGAGTAATTGAGTAATCCTCATTGAAAATGCCAGGGAATGTTTTATTTATTAAATGAAATTGTTTCTAATCCTCGTCTTCTTCTTGTTGTTTTTCAGACCACATTAACAGAGGTGCAATTTGGACCAATGAAGTTATTTAAAGACCAGCTTCAGGTATAGTAAAACAATTCCAAACGTCTGAATGATGGATGCTTTCCCACTGAACAAGAGAAGTGCCTCGGTAAAATGTTCATTCATGTCCATATCATTTAGGGGCTTTTAACTCGAACAGTCAGGCTAAAGTTAGAGTAGATTGTCAATATTTGTTAGCATTTTTCTAGGATTACTATTTGAAAAACGGCACCGCAGTATGTTTGCAGTTCGAACTAATCTTGAATTTGAAAAAGATACCACACCTCACTAATAGATTAAAGAAAACAAGTCCCCATTCAAACATTCAAAGAAGTGAAAAAAACAACTGTTAATGGACGTATTGTGTGCCATGTAGCCTTGGGTTGTCAAGACAACAAGGCCAAACATTGATGACCATGAACATACTATAATGAACAATGTACGTTATGGGAGAGCTGCACAGAGGAGCCATGGACCGGTTTCGTCACTGCGACGAGGACATTCTCTGACGTTCGGTGGTTCATTATACAGTGTTGTACTGTGCTTGTTCCTCTGGCGTGCCTCGCTGCCGTTTATATGAAAACCTGGTGTCTTCAGGAATTGTAAATTCATTGTGAACATATACGACAGGTTTTGATTTGGGTTTCAAGGCACGCTTGGGCCTTGCATCTTGCTCGACCCACAAAGGACTATGTAACTCTTTTGATTCAAGTAAAACCACAATAATCACTAGAATTGTAATGATGAGGTTTCCTCTTGACAGCAGCATGGAAAAAGAGTCCAAGAGAAATGCAATAAATTAGAGGTCATGTATTAAAATCCATATTTAAGTGCTCAGAATCTGCTTCATTGTAGTCCTGATGCGCTCCAGTGTGACCAACAGTAGGAAAGCGAGGCAGAGAGATATCCCCTTCCTGTTTTTGTCACTCACAGCTGATCCTGTCATGCCCTCCTCCTCTCTTCTCTCCTCCTCTTTTCTCTTGACTCACAGGATCTGGCCAGGCCCTCTGTTTTCAACAATGATGTTTTCTAGACAGAGCAGTCAAACCCTGCCAAAATGCTGGCTACCCCCCCTGAGAACCAGTTGCCTTTCTTTCCCCTTTCTCTTTCTGTCTCTGTGTCTTTCTCTCTGCCACTTCTTCTGGCTTTTTCCTTCTGTTTCTTTGGAGCATATTAATTATATCCTCACTCCAAACATTTGTTTCTATTAGCAGCTTGAATGTACTGTGAGATTGCTGGATTTTTGTGTCCTTTGTGACTGGGTGTGTTAGCCCTGAGCGAGGCGTATCTGTCTAGTCGTCCCGGTGCTGGCACCTGAAGAGACCTGATGGTGGCCTGTGTTGCCCTGTTCCTCCACCTCTGCCGGAATGTTGACTTTTCTACCAACATCCCAATGTGGAATTCTGATCTAATTCCCTGCACGTACCAAACATAGCTGCAGGACTCAGTGATGATGTATTTATGACCTGGACACTTTTTGTTGCTTGTAATGAAAATGGTCATATGTGGAATATGGTTTGTATTAGCAACACGTCTCTCAGCCCTAAAGGCTCCTCCGTAGGCCCGCGGCTGGCTTTTTGATGAAGTCAGGTCTTTAAATAAAGCCAGACCAAATCGTCAGAATGAATCAAAAGGATAATTGTCCAACAACAAATCCTCTATCCCCTGATTGTGCGTAGGACACTAGCTCTAGTTTTCTGAACAGAGCCATGTCTTTGTACCCTAACTCAATTTTACAGGTGTGATGCAAACCTAAAACTGCAGAACACACTTTCCCTTCTTTACATTCATTCTGTTCCCTGCCAACAGTTGGAGATGACGTCTGTTTGAGAGAGTGACTCATGAATCTACTCTTAGTGCAGCAGTGCTCTTGGAGGCGGGCCTAAATCTCTGGTCCTGTATTTACGCAAGTAAGGGGTTATATGAAAGTATGCTGGCAGAGAGAGTGTGCTCTCAAAGGCTGGTTTGACGGTAGCAGCAGTACCTTCTGCCACATCCCTGGAAGACCAATGGGAGAGGCCGCGGCCAGTCAAGGCCACCTCGACCAATTGTGTCATAGATCATGCCAGTGGACAATAAAATCTCTGACGCACCAGGTAGGAGGTGGGCCTGATCGATCAGGGCCTGTCTGCTGGAGGCCTGAGGTCACATTGCTCGCACACTGCGAGCCCTGGGGTCAGGGCAACATATGTGTTGCACGCTGATTACTCTATATTACTCTATCATGTTTATCGTCTTTTAAAACACCTCTTGTAACGTTCTTGTACGGACTTGTATATACATTTTGCCACTTTTAATCTATCTTGTGTTTTTTCTTATGTTTTTATTTTTATTTTTATGTTTTTTTTAATTATTTTTTTGTATCCACTTTTCTTTTGGATGTATTTCCCATTTTTATTTCCTATGTATATATTTTACTCTTCTTGTTTATATGCCTTCTTGCAGGGCAACTCTGCTTTTATAACATTTATCATTATTATATTGTTGTTGTCGTTATTATATTTGTTCATATATGAATGCACTGAACTTTTTCCCACACGAGTATGACTTTGCATGAGGTCAATGAGAAACGAAAGAAGACATACACAGCTATGTACTCATCTCTCTTTTTGCAGGTACTTTTAGTATTTGCCAAAGAGGACAGTCAGAGTAATGGCTTCTGTTGGGCATGTGAGAAGGCCAACTTCAGGTGCAGCATGGCGCGAACACCCGAGTCGGCCCTCGAATGCTTCTTGGAGAAGCATCATGACCTTGTCATCATTGACCACAGACATTCCAGACACTTTGACGCTGAAGCACTATGCCGGTAGGCTCATTACCTTATGATCCAAGTACTTTGAAATACATTGTATATCTGGGTAGATTGAATCTGAATCCTGCATGATGAAATGTGACTGTCACCTGAGGCATATGTCCCAATCCAGACCAGATCTGAGTATCTTGATAGGCTGTGCTGTTGCCTGTGTGGGTTTCCCTGCCTTGCTGAGGAGGATGAATGGTAGCCAGCATGCTACATAGTAGAGTCATGTCAATGAGAAATGAGCAGTGCCTGCCCATACCACTCTCTATCTTTAGCCTGTGCCCAAACCAAAAACACATTTACAAACATTCATTTACCCTGCCCGGCGTGTATGTTAACCCTATTCATTTTGGCCAATCCATATGTTCAGTGTACACGCACAGGCCCCGATGGGGAACTAAAGGGCCTTTATGACCACTGGCTGGGGAAAACCACAGGCGGATGAGTGGCCCTGCACACTGCATTCTTTCAGAGGCCTAGGCCTGCTCACAGAGCTGCACCACTGGGCTCTGCCTGCCTGGGAGAATCGGAGCGTGAAAAACTGAAAAATACATTGATTTGATGCCATGGGCTTTTCCACCGGCCTCCTCACTGGCTCCTAAAAGGCTCCCTCTGTTTACATTCAGGTCAATTAGAGCGGTCAACTCCTCAGAAAACACTGTGATAGTCGCCGTTGTGAAAAGGTATGTATAACTGCTATCGCTGACCCTCTCTCTTTCTGTTTCTCCCTCTTCTTGTTCTCTTCTTCACTGTGTCTTGTTATGTTGCTATTGATTAGGATTATGGTCAGAATCAAAATGCCTGACTCAGCAGAGGCCTGGAGCCTGTCATATGGTGCACCGCTCCGATGTTCCCTCAACAGGCCTTTGTTGTGGGGATGGTTTGGTGCTAACATGTGTTCTCTTTTTAAGGCCAGACAGAGAGGAAGCCTCTGTGATGCCTCTGATCAATGCTGGCTTTAATAGGGTGAGTAACATTATGTGTGAGTCTGCGTGTCGGTATACATGCTTTTGTTTTGTTGTCATTTTTTATTCCTGGTGTCAACACTCCATCCAAGGCAGGAATCCAGATTATAAATCCCTTTTTGTTTGAGTTCCCTGCACCTGAATCACTGGTAGTCATTGGCATTAGCAGTAGCATAACATCGCCTTTAATAGCATCGATTTGAAAATGGGATATTGACCGGCTTTAGTTGATCCATGCTGCTTTGTATTGCCCTCTGACCTTCAGAGATATGTGGAGAATGCCAATATGATGGCCTGCTACAATGAGCTGCTACAACTGGAGCATGGAGAGGTGCGGGCGCAGTTCAAACTGAGGTGAGTAGTGAATGGGCATTTCTTAGTTAGTACCTTAGTACGGTGCTGTAGTAGTACACTAATGTACTTAACTACTATTTAACTACAGCACTTTACTACTACAGTATTATTTGTACAATGACTTGCTAGACAGAGCACTAAGGGCAAAACATCAGAAAGAGGTTTTAGTGGCTACTCCAGATATAGCGAATGTTACCCGTTAAATGTCTACTTTGATGTTCTCTTAAGATCTGTGGGTTTTAATAGGTTGGACAGTCTACTTGTTAGCTGTCTTTGTATAATCGAGCTCATGTGTTGCGATAACATTTGTGAATATGGGTAATAATGAGTCTCTGTTCATCCTCTCTCTCTCTCTCTCTCTCTCTCTCTCTCTCTCTCTCTCTCTCTCTCTCTCTCTCTCTCTCTCTCTCTCTCTCTCTCTCTACCTGTGCAAGGGCTGGGAATGCTATTTTCACAGCTCTTGAACAAAGCCAAGAGGCCATAGAGATCACTTCTGAAGATCAAGTCATTCAGGTGGGTCTCTAATAGACTTTGTATTCCCATTGCATCATTGCGATTAACACTTCATCTTCTCTCTCTGTCTCTCTCTCTCTCTCTCTCTCTCTCTCTCTCTCTCCCCTGTTTTAGTGTCTGCTGATGTCTTGTGATCCCTGATCTCAGTAATGATAGTTGTGATCTTTCTCGCTCCCTGAATGGTTCCTTTTGTTCATCACAAAGCATTTTAGGCTGTGTTATCGCATTCTGCTTCCACATAAAATAGGTGTTTTTGAGTTCCATGAAGTGAAATGTACCCGCGTCTCTGAAAGTGCATGGTTTTGGTTGGAAACACTCATATGCCATTAGAGGTCATTATGGCAGCTAACCCTGCTGACACCCGTAAGACTGCACTATGTCTGATCTCAGCCCAGTGTGCTCTTTGTGAACAGTAGATCTGAGATAGAGCTCTCTCGCCTCTTCTTTGCAGTACGTGAACCCTGCCTACGAGTCCATCATGGGCTACCAACAAGGCGAGCTAATAGGGAAGGAAATAATAGAAGTGCCTAAAAGTGAGAAGAATAAGCCTGATCTCCTTGAAACAATAAATTCCTGCATACGGAAAGGAAAGGTAATAAGCATCCACAAGATCGTATTGTTTACTGCATTACATTTTTAGGCCACACTTTCACTTTTACTTGCAAACTCACTGTTCTATGCAGTTTGGACATACTTGTAGCCTACTGCATTCTTTCCACTATCAGTTCGCTCTAAGCTAGTAAGATGTCTACGTGCATCCATGTGCAGGGCATGAACTGCACCATCCAGCAGCTCTGTTTCATGTGCATAAGAACAGTGGTTGTTGGCTGCGCTGTGATGTTACTACACAGAGAGCGAAGGTCAGTCCCAGACAGACTAACAGCAGGAAAGGCCTTTTAAAGCTCCCGCAGCAGTCCATGGGTGGGGTGGACATGAAACAAGCACACTGGACTCCAGGAGTGTTTCACCTACCCATTAAAGCAACTTGCTCCTCTCTGAAACACTCTGCCCCCCCAAACAGCACCCTGGTGTACACTCTCCTCCACACCCCAGTCTTTAGTATCTTTTCAGCAGATGAAATCTTGTGCCGTTTCTGATGCTTCTAATAAGATATACTGTGTTCCTACCATCAGACAATGTTATTTCTGAGTATGTTTTTATATGTTTTGCTGCTGTATGTCTCAAAGCCTCTCTTGGCTCTGGCTTGGTGTGTTCCAGGAGTGGCAGGGGATTTATTATGCCAAAAAGAAGAATGGAGACAGCATTCAGCAAAATGTGAAGATCACACCTGTAATTGGACAGGGAGGGTGAGTGACAGTATGTTTAGGCCAGGCTCATCCACTTGAGCTATCAGCCACTGTAACCTTGCAGTAACTTATTGTATAATATTGATTCTGTATAATTGTATCCCTTTATTTTTTCCTCTTGTACTAATTATCTTTTGTCATTCACAGAAAAATCAGACACTATGTGTCTATCAACAGGCCTTTAAATGATAATAATAAGGTAAGGGGTGTGCTCATGCTTTTGTTACAAAATAGATGAATGAAAAGAGTTTTCTGACCTTGATGTATCAAGCTGCTTTTTTCCTGCATCCATACAGACTGATAAATCCAGTGAACGTGTGCAGGCAGAGTCTCAAACAGGTAAGACCTGTTCTCTCTGCTGCTTTGAAGTAACCCACTGTAGATACTGAGGATGTTTCATCCTAGTCCATCTAGATGCTAGTCCAGCATTTGATATGATCGATCACACAGTTATGCTGAACCGCCTAAAAGATTGGGCTGAGTTGGATTGGGTGGAATTATCTCCTGGCTAGGACATTTGCTGGCAACTGTGTTCCTTCCATGGCAACGTCAATTGTGGTGTGCCACAAGGGTTAATCCTAGGACCAGTACTGTTTTTCATATATATATATATATATACACACTATACATATACACTATAAAGCACACTATCCAGTTTCACTGTAATGTAGATGATACCAGTTATAGTTACTCTGAAGCCAATCGATTCAAGTATCCTTATTTGAAATGATTGCCTTGCAGACATCAAGCATTGGATGGCTCAAAATGTCCTGGAACTTAATAACAGTAAATTGGAAATAGTAATATCTGGTCATTTGAGTTTTGTAGACTTCATTTGCAGTAACCTTGGAAACGTAAGGTAACATGTAAGACCCTGGATGTTTTCTTTGACTGTGACCTGTTTTGAAGAGCAGGTTAAGAGAGTTATCCAGGCCAACTGAGTAATATCTCTAAAATGAAATAATTTCTTTCTTTTATCAACCTGGAAAAAGTTATCCATGTTTGTATTTCTTCTAGACTGCCCTATTGTTACTTGTTGTATTGTGGCATCAGCCGAAAAGCCCTTTCACAGCTGCAACTGATTCAAAATGCAGCAGCAAGGCTCCTGACAGGCGCAAAAAAACAGGGATCATATCATCCCTTTCTTGGCAACCCTTCACTGGCTCCCTCTCAGCTATAGAATCGAATTTGAAATCTGATGTTTGTTTATAAAGCTTTGCATGGTCTTGCACCTCAGTATGTTTCTCAACTGCCCTTACAACACCCTCAGGTCTCTTTTAGGCTGGGGACACACTAGAAGACGGATTTTGAAAATGTATTGCATCACACACATAATGATGGATTTCAGTTGTAAAACTTCTCTCACACTAGACGATTAGACGAGGACAGGGTATCACACACGTAACAATACAACTGAGATGATCTTGCTTACTCCTGAAACGTCACTGATGTCAGGACCGTCTTGCGCAAACTCACCAACATGAATCAAGATGTATTAATATCCACATTAATGCATGTATACGCACCGAACGAAGCAAAGAAAAATCACCAAAACATTTTTGGGGTAAAGCTGTGGCTGCAGAGATACAGTCAACGTGGGCTGTACACTTTTCCAGTAGAGCTGGGGGTGAAAAAAGGTCATGTCAGTTAGGCTTGTAAGTTATGTTCATTGTAGGACAGGAGTTCCCAAATTATTATCAATAATTATTAGCATGAATATAACTTTTTTTTTTCACTGTAAACTTCTCACTGGTTGTTGGTCTCCACTCCATCCCCACACACTACAAGACCCGTCCATTGGGTCATAAGTATCTAATGTGTTTGATATAATTATATTATATATTATCATCAGTGAGGCAGTCTGAATTATCAGTCGAGTCGATCTGTGTGGTTATGACGGATTCTGTAAACTCCTCACACTACCAGATAAGGCCTCAGCTTGTCAGCATGTCCAAGTAAGGTGTTAATGGGCCTGATCATCCTCTAGGGTACCCTGGGCCTGAAGTCTTCTGATCAGGGGCCCTTGGCTGTTCCAGGCCAAAACTGAGTGATCACATGTTTTCTATTGCGGCCCCTAGACTGTGGAACAACCTTCCATGGCCATTTTTAAAAATCGATTTAAAGAGCTACTTTTGCTCTGTGGCCTTTCAGTGTGACTGATGTGTTTTTCCTGTTTTTTTGTAATGTGCTTGGTCTTTTTTTTGTCTGTTTCTTGTTCTGTTATCTTTTTCTGTTAACCTTAAAGCTTTGTAACAAAGTATTTTGAGTTTAAGGTGTATAGATAAAGTTGACTTGACAATCCCAAATGCCCCTGCCAGCCTACTGTACAGTTGAAGGTTACCAGGTTTCACTTGTTCATTACTGGAGTATTCATTCACATCTTCATATCTGTTAAGATGAAATGGCCAAATCAACAGAGAGCTTGTAATTTGGCCCAATCATCACACTTTTTCACATAAAATGATCCATTCCAACCATACGCCAACAACCTCTACCTTTGTCCCTCTTATACTACAACCAACGACAACGCAGTGCAGCTTTAGCAGAGGGAGGAGATGGAAGATTATTCAGATGACAATGAGTTATAGTTTCATATTTGAGTTTTATTCACCCCTACAGGTGGAAGAAGTTAAGTGCACTTTGATTTTTCATTTAACCTGCGCTAATGCACCGCCCTAGTCGCCATTTATCATGAGCTTTTAGTTTTTATACTGTTAGAAGAACAAAAGGTCTACCCCAAAGCATGAAACTATACCGTTTTATGTTTATGAATCCCATTCAAAAGGACTGATTATATTTATACTTACTGTGCTGGTGTTATTACAAGATCTATTTCTAAAGACTGGAATACAAGCACAGTATTTTCCTTCCTGTTTTAACTTTGAGCCCATGACTTATTCTATTCATAAAAGAAAAAGCACTGAAGTATTTCCAGTAGTTCTGTGAAATGCAGTATTTGTATTATCATGGGAATATATATGACTCTTTTTTTAAATTTTTTTAGTGGGAGGTACAATCACACTTCAGTACAGTTTTTTGTTTTTTTTACCAATTATAAATATTGTACTGCAAAACAAACCTCAAACTCAAATCACGTTTGGTCACAATAAAAAGCAATGGTGGTTGGTGCTATGGAGAGCCAAGAGTCTGGTTTTCCTTCCAACCAAACACTGAGCTGATTTCACTGATGAGCACAGCTTCAACCAGAGAGGGGGGGAACTCGGTGAAATCATCTGGTGTAGCGTTTGGTTGGACTGAAAACCTGCACACTCAGCACTCCATGATTGGACACCACTGGAACAAAGCATCGCTCTGTTAGCAAGCAACGGTTGTCGCTGTGTCAGTGTAATCTTCTTCTTGCCAAGGATATATGATTGAGGTTAAAGTCGGACCCCCTCATCTCTTTTGAACTGATTGCTGTGTGTGCGTATTTGTTAGTTTGTGTTAATGTAAGGTGTGCTCCTCTCCCCAGACATCCAATCCAGTAAGCACAAGGACCGGAGGAAAGGCTCTCTGGACGTCAGATCCACAACATCTCGAGGGAGCGACGGTGAGAGGGAAGGGAGATAGATGATGGAAACTCTGGCTGTCTCTCTCTAGCTTGTGAAACCTTCTAAGCTGTCTGTTTGCATCAAGTGTTGATTGGACACACACACACACACACACACACACACACACACACATACACATACACACGCACACACCAAGTAATGGAAAAACTGCAGCTGATGATGTTGAATTTCTGTCTTTCGCAATTTCGGTTGAATGAAAGCTTTTGGTAGTGGGCATGTAGATGACCTGTATTTTCTCCTGCCAGGGAGCTCCCAGCGAAGGCACTCCTCCATGGCCCGAATCCACTCTATGACCATAGAAGCTCCCATCACCAAGGTGGGTTTGTCACCCTCCCCATCGTCCCTCCTAGCCTCCATCATATGATTATCAGTTTGCACTGATGCTTCCATCTCATGACTGAACTCTTGGGTCAAAAACCTACCAGCACGGCCATGAGCATTTCTTGTACAGCTACTAGTCTAGAGGCCATGCATACCATGTCAAGAGAAGAAAGGCTGATAAAATACCATATTTCATGGAACAAGACAGGAAAAGCATGTGGGATCAGAATGACCTGCTGTTTCGGTGGTTTATGTAGACTGCAGCCTGGCTAGTCGGAAATAGAGAAAGTCCCCAGGGATGGGTCATATGACATACTGCAGTTCCTCTGCTGTATCATTTGACTGTGTTGTCAGTCCCTGTAGGCGTCTTCCTCTCCAGAATAAAGCCAGTGATAGCACTGCTGGCCGTGTGTGTGTGCATGCACGTGTGTGCAAGTGAGTGAGTTAGCACTTGCATGTGCAATTGCACACTGTGCTTGCGTCTGCCTGCCTAACCTAGCCATACACATCCATCCTTTAGCTCCTATACAGTAACTCTGACTTCTTGCTCGGGGAGCCAACTACACATTATTGGAGTAGAGCTCTCTCTCTAAACCCTTCTCGTTTCATCATCCAGGTGATAAACATCATCAATGTGGCACAGGAAAGCAGTCCCATGCCAGTGGCGGAGGCTTTGGATCGGGTGCTGGAAATCCTGAGGACCACTGAGCTCTACTCCCCACAGCTGGGCACCAAGGATGAGGACCCCCACACCAATGACCTGGTGGGGGGTCTGATGACGGTAAGGAGCAAAGGGATCTTCTGCTTTGACTGAATAGATTCCCACATGAAAACACACGGTAAACACACGGTGGTGATAGCTTGCATGTCCACACAGATGTGCATTTAGCAGTCACTAGCGTGCAGTTGACTGTCAAAGCCCATGATATCATGTGATGTGTCATGTGTTAAATGAAAGTAGCAGAAAGTCAGGAGTGTGTTTGTGTGTGTACTTTATTTTTTTGTGTGCATTTGTATTCCTATTTGTTCATATTTAGAGCGAGAGAGAGAGAGACTGGCGAACATGGTGAAGTAGAGAAGTAGAAAGAGTGCCAAGTTGGCAGTCTTGGCAACAACCCGAGAGGAAGTGTTAGATTGTCCTTTGTGCTCCTGTAGGCTGGAGAGGAAAGCCCACCCCTCCCTCTCTTTCTCTCCCTCCCTCTCCCTCTCTCTATCTCTGTCTCTCTCTCTCTCTTTCTCTCTCACACACACACACACACACACACTCACACTCACATGAACCTCTTCCTCTCAACTCCACAGGCCTGGAAACATCCTGTTCTTTGGATCAGATGAATAAGCATGGCTTTACTTATACATATACACTCTAGAGACACAGAGACGGAGAGATGTACAAAGAGAGGTTATACATAGATTTTCTCAGAAAGTTTTTTTTTTCTCTGTCTGAGCGATAAAGGCTGATGAAACCAGAGAGCCATGAGATGTGAGTGGGTGTGTGTTGTCTTGTATTGCCCCAGACTAGATGATTATTTATGTTGAATCTTATCTGTTTACGAGGTGCCTGGTTGCTTATTTATTTTCCTGGCCTTTTTTTTTATTTCCAGCTCGTTGCGTTGAGGTAGATACACTGACTGAGTGTGCGCTCAGAAGACCCAGTGAACGTTGAGAGAGGAGCTGTCATCTTTCTGGGAAGAAAGTCTTAAAATAGCCAGTGTGTATAGAGGCAGCGCCACCATGAGACAATGCTCAGGTCAAAGATGAGCCAGTCTCCTCTTCCTTTCTCACTCACTGAAGTAAACACTTCATTCTGTAACACACACACACACACACACACACACACACACACGTGCACTAACGCCCAAAATATATATTGGCACACCAGTATTACTGGGTGATATAGGTGTTTCAATCGCACGGCTGACAATTGGCAAAATGTTCTGTTTGGGAATGCCGGAAGCCTTAATGCTTATTTTATTTTGAAAAATGTTCAATGTTTCATCCACAGCATCCACTGGCCTGAATGGCCCGAGGGGACGGTTTTATACCACGTAACAATACATTTAGTGGTCAACAAGCAGTCACTGTAGCTCTTTGTCACAATTTGAGCAGTACTCAAGGAAACAACTGTAATGGAGACAAAACTTTTGCATCGGTCATGTGCACACACCCAACTTGTAGCATACATTTATGGAAACACGCCATGTGATAAAACCTGCCCTTAACCTGCCCTTTTATTAACACGTAGGACTTTGTGCACAGCTGTCACAAGTCATAGTTCCTGGAGGTGCTGGAACATTATACTCATAACCACGTTTGAGATGCAATTTCAGATTTTTTTTTTCAGTTGATGAAGTGTAACCCTACCGATAAGCCCCATTTACTAACATCAACAATGACAAGAGGAAGACTAATGTCATAATGGATTCATTTAATGTATTTTCACGGTGTCATTTGTGACTGGAACAGTTTTCTAAAAAGACATTTCATGAATAAGCTCAGCGCGGCTGCCTCAGTCTTCCACTCCCTCCGTGCGCTAGTACAGAAACGGCTTGAGGAGCGTGACCATAGCATGGTCTCCAAAATACTGCATCATGGGACAGATGAAGGAAAAAGTCCTAAAAGTGATGACTGAGAAAAATCATTCATGTCTTTCCTCTTCTTTATGTTAGAGTAATTTGTTATGGTCTTGCCTCAGTCAAAATGCTTTTCCTTCTGTATCTGTAGCGAAGATGCTTTTGGCCAGATCCAAGATCCACGTCTCTTTTACTCTTTTACTTTTAAATCTCTTTTTAAAGTTCAGACATGACTACTGAGGTCATTCGTGATATGCTTTGCTATGCAAGTTCACAGTTGATAGTTACATCACAAGTTGCACACCTACAGTACCACGAGACAAAGGATCACTTTGCATTCATGTTGTTTTGGGAAAGTAACAATATCCATTAAAAAAAAAAAAAAGGGTTTATAATATATCTTATGATTAAAATGTACTTTATTACTTTTGAATAATTGTAAATAAACAGTGAGCTATGAAAGTATTGTAAACAGTACTATGAAAGTACTATGGACAGACACTTTTTTTTTGCTTGATACACTGATTGAGATTTTAGTGCAGACAGGCTGGGATTGACTGGGAAGAGTGAGTGAAAATGAGCTCTCTGGTGATGGTTTGAGCATGTGGATTTCTGGGGGTCAATGCCTAAAATGACTACTTATATCATCTTAATCTGTTCAAATACTCTTGCCGCCCTGAAATGCACAGAAAGTGGTTCCTTTTGTAATCTCTTTGCTGATATGGATGGAACGTCCTCCATATTATTTTTTGCAGTTCAACCTTTATAATCCTCAATCACATTCTGTGGGTGTAATTCACCAAATGAAAATGCCCACTTGAAAATCCAAATGGCACACCTGATCTCACCCACCCCTTCTTTTCAGCCTAGCTTGGTATCTGTGTAGGCACTCCTCCTAGTTTAATAGCACAATGGAAAGTTATATCAGATCCCGTGTAATAGAAAATGTCTCAACCAGAAAAAAAGTCACTTTCTTTCTTGTTTGCAGGACGGCTTACGCAGATTATCAGGAAACGAGTACGTCTTTTCCACAAAGCGTAAGTACACACAAAGCACACTGAAGGGATGGTTATGCTGATGTACAGTCCCATTATGAAGTGCTATGTTACACTTTAGCATTTAATCGTTTTTTCTCTCCTCCTCACGTCACACAGAGCCCCACCATATCCCCAGCAACCTCGCCACTCCGCTGTCGTTAAATGACATCCCGCCTCGTGTAGCCCAGACCATGGAGAACGAAGACTCTTGGGACTTCGACATCTTCAACCTGGAGGCTGCTACCATGAAACGGTGAGGCGACAACACAGTAAAGAGCTACCAGTGAGACTGTATCTTGTAGGTTCTGGGCTGTGGAAGGAGAGCTGAACAGGAGAGGTTGTGTTAAACCGCCACGCTGAATCCTCCCGCAGGCCTTTGACCTACTTGGGTCTGAAGATCTTCTCTCGCTTTGGGGTCTGTGAGTTCCTGAACTGTCCCCGAGGCCACATTGCGCTCCTGGCTACAAGTGATCGAAGCCAACTACCACTCCAGTAACTCCTACCATAACTCTACCCATGCAGCTGACGTCCTGCACGCAACTGCATATTTTCTCTGCAAAGAGAGGGTTAAGGTAAATACAATCTAATAAACTGCATACTGTATTTCTTAATACTGTATTTCTTAAAACACCCCGTAATTTGATGCCCCTTCAGAATAGTGTTACTGCTCTATAGCTTAGGCTAGAGGTGTAGTTTATAACCCAATGATCAGCCTTTGTCTGTGAGATTTTTGAAGCAGTCTTTAGTTACTCAGTTTGACCATGAAATTAATTTACAATTTCCTGCTTTTTTCTGTGTTTGATCACATCCTTGTCAGTGACACAGTATGCTGGAAAAATGCTCACTTCCTTATATGCCATTCTGAAAAAAGGATTGGGGGGGTGTGTGTGTGTGTGTGTGTGTGTGTGTGTGTGTGTGTGTGTGTGTGTGTGTGTGTGTGTGTGTGTGTGTGTGTGTGTGTGTGTGTGTGTGTGTGTGTGTGTGTGTGTGTGTGTGTGTGTGTGTGTGTGTGTGTGTGTGCGCATGAAAGGAAAAACTACAAATATGAGAGCACTAGTACTTCATGAGTAGATGAGAAACTGCACAGCTTCATAATTCAGTATGTTGCTGAACATCAACGCAGCTAGAGTTATCCTTTTGGTTTGGTTTTGGCTTTGGTGAGGGCTGTATGCTCGTCTTTGCCGAACCGAATCTGCAGTGATCATCAGTGTGCAAGTAGGCACAAATACCTATGAATATCTTGGGATGTCTGCCGTGAAGCATGGCTCTGTCTGGGTCTGAGTGTCAGGTGTCCCGTCTGAGCTTATGTCATCTTAGAGAGTGGTGGTTTAGCCAGAGTGTGTCATTGGCTCAGTAACTGGTTAAGTGTGAGCAAAGGCTAAGCTGATTACCAAATTGTCCATTTCTGACCTCTGAAGTGATCTTTCATTGATTTAGCCAGTGGGCTGCGACATCACCCAAGGCTAGGGCACATTAAAAAACACCCTAGGGCTCTGTTACCTAGCAGAATTACACAATTACATTGTGCAGATAAAAATAATGCAATTATTTTAATGATCTATATACTGTTACTGTGCCAGAGGGTCATCTTTATCTGTAGTCCCTTGACATAGGTGACACAACTACACAGCAAGCAATAAAAGGCATCACAAACATGAAACCTAAAATGACATAGTTCAGTTTGTTCTACTGCAAACGCTCACTTTTGTGGTGTTGCAATAGTACTGAAATAGTTCTGTTGCGTTGTTAAAGTCATTATTTTTTCAATTATGTTCTGATCTACAAGTTATTTGCTTACGTTTTCTTCAAAGAACCCTCCCCCATTTTATATTTTCACTTGTTTTACACATTATTTACCCTAACAGCAAAGTCTGGATCCCATTGATGAGGTGGCTGCCCTGATTGCTGCTACTGTGCACGATGTGGACCACCCAGGCCGCACCAACAGCTTCCTCTGCAATGCAGGAAGCGAGCTGGCCATTCTCTACAATGACACAGCCGTGTTGGAGAGCCACCATGCAGCACTGGCCTTCCAGATCACCACGAGAGATGATAAGTGCAACATTTTCAAGAACATGGAGAGGTAGGAGATTTGTCACAAAAGGGGCTTTTAATTTGTTGAAAACAGGATTGAGCATTTGCCTTAAACTGACTATTGTTGTCAGTTTAAGAAACCAAATTTAAGAAGTGATTAATTCATTATTTAAGATCTGTCGTGATACTGACATCACCTGAGATGTCAAGGTGTGTGTGTGCACGTGTGTGTGTGTGCGTGCACGTGTGTGTGTGTGTGTGTGTGTGTGTTGACAGCGACAGGGTAGTAATGTGATTTGAGTCCTAAAGCAGAATGGCTCACATGTGCTGGTCCCCTCAGAGGGGGAAGGTGAACAATGCATCCATTCATCGCCACTGTCACTACAGTCGGAAGGGGAAAACTGTTCACACAGGCTTCCATGCTATTTACCACACTGTCATCTCATCTCACAACCCCCCCCCTCCCTCCCTCCCTCCCCCCTCTGTCCCGTCCCCTCCCTTGCAATCTGATTCCTGCCCATCTCTCTATCTCTTTCTCTCTCTAGGAATGAATATCGTACACTACGGCAGGCCATCATCGACATGGTGCTAGCGACTGAGATGACCAAACACTTTGAACACGTTAACAAATTTGTCAACAGCATCAACAAGCCACTGGCTGCTCTGGAGGAGAATGGGGTGAGACCGATTTTTTAAAAAATCATGTGGAAATGTGTCTCGGATTACAGTGTATTTCTGAAATGTCAGCAATATATTATAGTATACCTATATAGAGATTATTGTCTAATTTTAGCAACAGTTTAGATTTGTGTGGTGTGTTCAAGTCACAGACGGGAGCATACAGACACGTACAGTACATTAACAAGATAAACATAACTAATATAATCTCATGTCCCACAATAACGCTCAGTCTAACACATGATAGTGTATTGGGTTGAAGGAAGGTAAAACTAGTTTAGGGGACTTGTGGCCTGTCGTTGCCTGGGCACAGATATCTTTGTGGGGGGAGAATTTTACAAGTTGGTACCATCTTTCTCATCTCGGTGTGGAATGCTCAGCACAGCCATTTAAAAGTTGTCTGGCCTTTTTAAGGCAGGATTGATAGGAATAAATGATAGGAACACTGCCTCATTTTATGTCTTCATTTGTTTTCTTGAAAACACTGTTTCCACTTTGTGCATTTAAGTGTTTGGTATGAATTGTAATGAAAGTTATGCTTAGTAAAACAAAAATCTCACAAATGATATGAGAAAGGGTCTTTGGCCTTTTGGTCTATCTACAGCTCCAATAGTGCACCACATATACTCTACCATATGATGGCAGAGTCAGTCTTGGGACTTGAAGGTCTTGAACGGAACAGAGACGCCACCTGTCTGGTCAATGGATTTCAATCATGAAACGTACAGTGAACTCCCAAAACTCAGAACGAATGCTTGCACAGTGCACTGCTACTCTCCTCTGAAAAATGAATGGAAAAAGAAAAAGAGACATCTTCATCAGCTGCCAATCCCATCCTTTATTTTACAGCATGATATATGCATAGTCAGAGTAAATTCTTTTCAAAGTTGCTCTGTGACGTGGGGAGCTGCCTGGTACCGCCGCAAAGTAAAACTTGAATTTTCTTTCTGCTAATGGTGAGCCTCTGTTTTCAGGGAAACGGTGATGAGGAGTCTGTCAAAGGCGTCCTGACATCCCCTGAGAACCGGATCCTTGTCAAGCGGATGCTGATTAAGTGTGCAGACATCTCCAATCCGTGCAGGCCTCAGGAGCTCTGTATAGAATGGGCTGGACGCATCTCAGAGGAATACTTTGCACAGGTAATTAGAAAAAAAACAACAACACGATGCTGCAGCTAGGATAATCCAGTCGATGGATCGAGCAGGCAGCGGCTGCAGTGTATTTATTGTATTTCATGTGTTTAGTATGTGAACGATGGATCATTTGTGTTGTCGTCTCTGGTACAGACGGACGAGGAGAAGAGACAGGGTCTACCGGTAGTCATGCCTGTGTTTGACAGAAACACGTGTAGCATCCCCAAGTCCCAGATTTCCTTCATAGACTACTTCATCACGGACATGTTTGATGCATGGGATGGTAAGATTGGATGCTGTATTTGTAAAGTATGATGTAAACACTGTCAAAGTATACCACATCAGTTGTCCAACCTACCACTGACCTCCCCGACTCTGTGTCGTTTCCAGCTTTTGCAGACCTTCCCAATCTTATGCAGCATTTGGACAATAACTTCAAGTACTGGAAAGGCCTGGATGATAGGAAGCTGCACAGCCTGCGACCACCTCCAGAGTAGGTGCACCACGCGTGGGTTCAGCCCTCTGCCCTGGGACACTGTGGTCCAGAGTGACCCTCCTCTCCTCTCTCCTGTCGGGGCGTCTCTCTCCCTGCCAGCCCAGCCACCCAGGGCCTAATCGCCTTTACTCTCCTGCTTCTGTAGCACGCCGAGCGTCCACATGTCCGTCCATACAGATACACAGAAGGACATCCTGACAGACAGCTGCACAAATGCTGCTGGCTTATAACCCTGTCAGATGGGAACTGTAACAAACAGAGAGATGGATGGCTACGTGGACACACAGCATCCTTATAAACTTCTAGTGCCTCTTAGGCATTGGTGGTGTCACTGGTCAAGTGACATGACTGAGAGAGGGTCCTCACAGACCTCCTGGCAAGGCATCCGTCCCCTATTTACTACATGGGCTCTCCCTTTCTGTCCAAGTGGCAGAAGTTGCTGTCTGAGTAAAAACTGCTTGTTCACTGATGGAGCGATAAACACTGACTGGGTGTTGCAGTTCTCGGGGTTCTGTCTAGAGGAACTTGAGGATCGGATGGAAGAGTGGTCTGGAGATGCAGGTGTCCAATCCACGTCAGACCACATAAAACCACCTTGGACCTCCATCCCTCTGCTCACAGCTAGGCAGGACTACTCGCTTGTGCCCCCAGAGGCCGTACCATAGAACAACACTCCACTGCTTTTTTTTTTTTTGTTTGTTTTATTTTTGTTGCTATATTTTCATCTTTCCTTCAGAAACACATCCACTAATCCAGGCAAGGAAGATGTATAGTGACATGAAGCTGTCATAAGAGACAAGTGGGTTGGGATGCTTTCTTTGGAGTCAGGGAGTGGAACTTTACTTAGGCCACTGGTGAGAGACAAAAACCTCAACATCATGATCATAGGTAACTAATTACAGATGATTTGGTATATTCATTTTTCTTAGATGTTCCATATTTTCTATATTAAAGATGCATACATGAATTAGTTGATAAATAAATAAGAACAAAATTAATTTAAAAAGAGAGAAAAGCCAAAGCTGATTAAGATGAATACTACTATAACTCCATTATACCATTACCATTATAAACATTTTTATTTTCCTATCAAAAGTACAGTACCAGTTTGAATGAACTCCTTTGTATTGCACTGTAAACAATATTAAAAATGTCTACGTCTCAGTGATTTGTCCAGGGATGGGATGTTGCATTGGAGAATAAGCTGTGTTATTGTTGATCATCAGGAGTGTGCGTGCGTGTGTGTCTGCGTGTGTGCGTTTGTTTGTGTGTGCATGCGTGTATGTGTGTGTGTGTGTGTGTGTCTGTGTCTGTGGGTGTATTCGTTGTTGCAACAATCCCTTACTCTTGGTTTAATGCTGTAAACCGCTTGACATTTGACAACAGCAGAAATATGTGAAAACATTTTGGACTTGAAAGATTTTTTTCTCCCAGAAATTTTTGTATCTGGTTTATCCTACTGAAAAGACTGCCTTATTTTATACAATATTTATACAGTACATCCCACTGTGCAACTGCAACGGACATCTGGAGTTTTTATTATAACATAGTCAAAAGGTTATGTTCAAGTAAATCTCAATATTTTTATAGACAATGAATTTTACACTGGATTTGCAGCAAATGAGATCAACCATTATAGCTATCTGAATACCTGTGAATTGGATGGTCACAAAGAGGCATTTTAGACACGTATACAGAGAACTAAATGGTTTAGAAGGATGTGGATTACAGAATTGTCTATCACTGTCTTTAATCAGTCTCCTAGAGGCCAGCTTGCTTTGATTTTGATCAAACATCATTCTGTTTTGGCCACTTGTCCAACATCCTTATGCACAGACCCAGGGAACAACTATCCAAGCTTGGTTTCAGATTAGGATACTAATATATGTTAAAGAATGTTGCTTATTAAGACTATTTCCTATTTAAACAGTATATAAATGCCATAACAACTAAGCAAATGATGGTTAATAAGATGTATTGACCATGGTATCTTTGTTTCTCTCTTATGACAGAATTGTACACTCAATCAGGGGATTTGTTTGTTCCTTCTGATTCACTTCTTGGTCTGAAGGCACGGAAAAAAAAGAAAAAAAATAGAAATTATTCAATAGAAAATAAAATAATGTCAATTATAAGTTTGCAGTCTCTTTTCTGCTACTATTCAAGCTCCTCCTGTCACCCTTCTCTCTCTCTCCGTTTATTTTCTTTCATTCATTCCTGAACGCTTACACATAAATCTCCTACTGATGAATAGGAAACTCTTACTTTTTGTGCTGTATTGTGTCTGTCTAGTTTTCTACATTCCTTCATCAAATATAAAAATATTAAGTTTGCAAGTAGGGAAACGTAGCTACATCACATTTACTTCACACACAATTGCACTGCGGCTGTAGACCGGGACCTTGGCGTGGACGAACATATATTTCTTTGTTTCTTTAAGCTGTAACGTTCGGTCTCATTTTGAATAGATTCGTGTCATACAGGAAGGCGATTCGGGGCGCGCGACGTGACTGTAGCAAACACACAACAAATATGAATATTAGTAAAAGGAGACCCAGAAGAAAGTGAATATCAACTACTTCAACCGAGGACTCGTCAAATATTATTATATTAGAGTAGTAAAGATAATTTGTGTGGCGACTGTCTAGTTACATAACAACCGTTTAACTTCCGCCCGGTCTGACTTTACGACAAGTCGTCAGATGAAATTGCCGGCGTTAGGAGCGTAGATGGCTAACGTTGTCCAACGCCAATTATTTTAAATACATTTTTTTCTAGTGCAGATTTAGTAGAACGGTGCTATGTCTTCGGGAATGACTGGACAAACGCCGTAAGTTTCTGTTTATTCGGGTTTAGTTAATTTTGACTAATCTTAGTAACTCGAGGAAGCGAGCTAACACATTGCATATTTTGAACCCGCTAGCGCGCTCGCTAACGTTAGCTAAGGTGTATGTGAAGCTAATCTAGATGTTAAGTACCCATAGACGTAGCGCTACCCACCAACTAGCATACATACTTGTGGCGCTGGCCTGCTAACAAAGCTAAAGCTAAAGAGGTATCGTTTGCGCCTTTTAACCAGGAGAAATGGGCGATCGTCATTGTACTATATCACAGTACTCAAGCATGATATCAGTTCATGTCTTCTATAGCTAGCTATCGAATTTAAATATTAAGTTACCCAGCATAGTAGCTTGGTTAGTTAGCGCAGCCATAGCTCATCCTTGGTATCAACTACGTTAGCTAACGTTGGCTATTATTAGCGTAGAAGAAGCAATCAACCATAACGCCAGGTTACTTGGCGATTACTACAACACCTTTACTGTTAATTCAAAGTTTCAATAAATAAGAGGGGTTACCAACCGGTCAGTTCGTGTTAATTGTTACCTTAATAATCTTTTGTTTTTATTCTCAGGTGCTTAACCAGCCGATGGGACCAGCCCGCCCAACATAAGCAGAGTGTAGATGTAAGGCAACAGAGCAGGGGTGAAAATGAAGCCCATCCTGTCTCCTTATCTGGAGTAGTCACCACTGCAGGCTCAAACAGCACAGTTTCTATAAATCGGCCACTCAACTCAGCAGCCAAGTCCTTGATACATGAAGCGGAAAAGCCAGCACCTCAGGGAGGAGTTGAAATGGCTGCAGCCATGGCTGCCAAAATAAATGCCATGTTAATGGCAAAGGGGAAGCTGTTAACTCCCCCACCATTACTTGCAAAGGTGCTCAACTTTTAATAACTTGTATTTAGTAGCTGCTCCGTTTTCTGTATGTATGGAGTCATTAAATATTCATACATGGTTTGTTATTTCACATTTTTCTTTCAGACTCCTAGTGGGGCAGTGCCCACAGCTACAGATGAAACAGTGGTCACAGAGGTGGACATAAATGATGTACCAATAAATTGTAGGGACCTGCTTACCAAAGGAAAAACACAGGAGGAGGTAAATGGAAAGTAGTCATGGCAGAGTTGTATGTAACACTACCAGCACTGCTAGAGAAAATGGACAAAGGAAAAACCATAAATACGTATAATTCATCCAAATCACACAAACAAGTGTAGTCCTAATGTTTCGAATTGATGTTTTTATTAGGAACTGTTACATTTTCACTTTACTATGAGTAAAATCACTCTAAAGTCTTATGTCAAATTTTCTATTGCCTTTTCCAGATTCGTCAATGTAGTGGAGCAGTAGTTTCAACAAAAGGTCGCTACATGAGTGATGTCAACAAGGGAAAAGGTGCAGGGTATGTATTCAGTCGTAGTCTTGTTGCTGCCAAATTACCATAAGCTGTCCATTAGGGCATCTGTTATTTTGTAGTCAAAAGTTTAGAAAATCATTGGTTCCTTGCTTGACGTTTTGACCTGTCAGCATACCTGCACTTCAGAAATGAACTGAAGAGGAACTGCAGTGTTTTGAAATCTTTGCAGTTGTATTTTTTCAAGTCTTTTGATCTTAAGATAATCACAACATATTCATCAATACTTGTGTGTTTTTAGCTAATAAATGTGTAAAACTACCTATTACCCTGCAAAATAATTTTGTCATAATAATGATGGAAACACTTTTGGATAGAACAGAATTTTGGATAAGCTGCATACGTTTTTTGTTGTCCATGTCATATTCTAATTTGCTGTCTTTATTTAGAGAAAGGCCTTTGTATTTGCACGTCCAGGGAAAGAGCCAGGAGCAGGTCAATAGTAAGTAGTATTAAACTTCTCTCTGTCCATTCCGCTTATTCTGGTTAATCATTTTAGTTATAATTGTGCATTCATAGCCTTAAACATTTTATTCCATATTCATTTTGGATATTAGTTCTTCTAATAATCTTTGTATAAAATGTTTATAGGAAAAAACATTTATATTATTGTTGAGATATGGTATAATGTAGGTTATAGCAATATTTCTATCTAATGAGTTATCAGTTTTTATGTTTCTTAAAGCATAATTTATTCAGCTACATTTCAACACTTAGAAATCAGGGGATGCAACATTGATGTTTTGTAAAAAAATAAAAAATGAACCAAATTAGCAGTATGAATGGAGCACTCCAAAGCCTCAAGATTCAAGCGTTCGCTATCAGTTCTGTTACTTTGAGAACTGGATTATATGAAATTCCAACCCTACTGTTGCGGTTTTGGGACCAGGGGTTGAGTATGGAGACAATATGGCTGATGTCCAAACAATGTGCACTTCTCTGCAATATCAGAGGCTGTGATGAGGATAAAGGAGATAATCACTGAAGACCTGATGAGGGCATCAGCAGCATCAGGACAGCAGCTGCCTGTGATGCCCCCACTCACGCTGTATCCTCAGCCTCCTCGGCCCACGATTCCTTCACCAATGCAACGGATGCCCAACACCAACTCGTCATCAACCCAGGGACATCGGCCTGCGGCTCCACATTCAGGGGTAGGCAGAACCTTATGTAGGGCTTTTCCAAGGACTGACGTGCAAAAATTGAATGACACGTGACAACTTTTGTATCATTTATTTCAATATTATCCGTTGGTCTGTCCATTATTATTTAACTCAAGATGCCAGTTAATCATTCAGTTCAGTCATTGTGATCACGCAGCCAAGTTGGCTCACTTTCTGTGTGCATGCTAGAGATGAATAAGCTTCACACTATACACTGAATCGTTGTGATTTGTTATAGCGATCATTATGAATAGCCAAGTAATGTAAACGCAATTGCTGGATTTTGTATAGCAAATAGGAGCACTTGATTTGATACCGCAGGTGTTTTCAAAGAAATAAGACATTCTTAACATTGCCACATTAAATGATTATTAAACGTGTGTGATTGTTATAAACATTTAATTTTGCTTGTACTGAATAGTGAATGCACTTCGCTACTTGATATTGTGGCAGTGTCAATAAGATAGGATTCCACTAATGGAGGTAAAGAAAGTGAGGCTAGTCAAGTTCATGTGGCCTCCACTGATACCCACCTCCCAGATTAAGTAGCAGAGAGAACAACCCTGGTCTACAGAGAAAAGGCCTGGGTTACTGCATCTGCTTACAGAGCTGCTTTCCTAGACACAAAGTTGTTTTAGATGTCACTGAATGGCAACTTAAACTCACATGTCACATTAACTTTCATTTTTCGTATCCTCAGAGTTTTGTGCACACAAAGATTTTTGTCGGTCTGGACCAGGCTTTGCCCTCATTCAATGTGAATGAAAAGGTTGAGGGTCCGGGGGGTTCGTACCTGGGCCACATCCAGACGGAGACGGGAGCGCGAGTCTTCCTCAGGGGAAAGAGTTCTGGCTACATTGAACAAGCATCAAAACGAGAGTCCTTTGAGCCACTTTATGTCTACATCAGGTAATGTTCAACTCTAAATGCTCACCGTATGCTAACTATTTCAAGTTTCATATGCTTGTTGGGCTAAAACAAATGTCTTTCTTGTTCCCTGCTATTTTTTTCCCTGAGTCTGTTTCATCCCAGTTAACAATGGTCCCTTGTGTGTTTATAGTCACCCAAATGCAGCTGGATTGGAGGCAGCAAAGAAACTTACTGAGAGTCTGCTGGAAACTGTAAGCTTATCATTTTCTGCTAACAAATAGTAGTGGAGTTGTTACTGTATGACCGATGGGAGGTATACGAAGGTGAAACTATTAAAGTGTATAGTTTTCACTGATACCCGCCTCCAAAAGTAAAAGTGGTAGCGTGAACCACCTGATCTCCAGAGATAGCTTTTGAGTGCTCTGCACCTACCCACAGCGCTTGCTCAACTGTTAAACAAATATAACCAGCCTTTGTGGAATGTCCTGTTTTTTTTAGCTCCTCACATAGTTTTGTTTCACCCATTTTCCAGGTGAGAGATGAACACTCCCATATGGTGTCCGTCTACACAGCCACCGGCTCCACCCAACGTGAGTATTCCTTTACAGTAACTAAACAGGCGAACTCCATGATGGTGACCTAATATCAGATACTAGCTGATTTAATTCTTCTTGTGGTAATTAATCCTCTCCTGACATCTTTAGTGGCTCAACAATAGGTTGGAGTAGTAGGTCAAAAACCCTGTTAGTCCATGTGATATGTGCTATTAACTCCATGTTCTATACTTTCATTTCAGCATACGCAGCACATGGATTTCCACCTAATAGCAATTACTCTAGCCAGGGGTCCTGGTATAACTACCCAGCAAATGGGTATGCTGGCAGCTATTCAGCGTACCCAGGAGCCGGTGGTTATTGGAGTAATGCAAATGGTCCCCCAAGTCATTCTAACCTGTCGACAACCCCTCCATCTTCTCAGGCAATGGTTCAGTATCCTGTGTGTCCTAGGAAACCGCATCCCTATCTCGTCCAGGTATGTGTATTCCACACTAAAGAGCCGCACACTTACTCATCACAGGCTTCATAGAAGCTAATGTCAACGAGGGCTTGAGCTTCTTGTTGCTATAATAATCCATATTATAACATTGTCAGGACACATGAGATCTGTCAAGGTTGTTGAGTATTATGTTAAAAAGCCTGTTGCAATGTGTGTGTGTGTGTGTGTTCATGTTCTGCCTAAGGACCCTGGGAGCAGTGACACGTCTGAAGGATCCTCAACCAGCCCACCTGAGTCAGGAAGTCCCAAACGTCATTTCCAGGAGGAGGCTGAGGAAGAACAGGTGAGCTCAGGGTTGTGCTTCAGTATTGTACACGCCATTAAAGGATAATTCTGGCCACTGGACCATATTTTCCTATAAATTCTGACCCAAATCTCTTCAATGGCCTCACTCTAGAGGTACTTAGGTCTCACTTGCCTGGGCATGCGGCTCTCCGATACATTTCTATTGGGCCGATAAACACTCAGCAATCCCAAAATCACCATGATAGAGGTCATGGATAAACCGTAATGAGTCTATTTCTATTTCTTTTTTTTCTTTCAGATTGAGCATCAATATGTTAATATGTTTTGCTATGTGCTTTTGGGGTCTATTTATTTATGTATGTATTTCTATTTTGGGCGTCAATAGGACCGTATTGGAGAGCTGCAAAAGTGTACAACTTTCCTAATGTATGCATCAAACCCTTTTTTGCAGAAGTTGGTAAGTTTTGAATAGTCCTAAAGGTCTGTGCTTACCCTTTTAGCCAACCAGCAGCTCCTCAGAAGACCCTGCAAATCAGGAGTCTGCACTTCCTGCCTCCAGTGCTGCAGAGGAGAAAAGAGTAGAAAGGTTTGTCTATAGATCTCCTTTCCTTTGAGTGGTCTATGTCCTGAATCTTGTGTGCTACAAATCTTACTTGTGGCTCCTCTCTCTTTAGGACACTGATGCCTCCACCACCACCTCCCATTGTGGCCCCTGCTGCACGCAAAAGGCAGAGAGAGACGGTGACAGAATGTCCAGCCAGTCTTCCCAGCAACGCCGCACCAATGGGTATGCATCTCTCTCTCTCCTAAATATTCTCAGACCTGAGTAGTCACACATTTTATCTGTGGAGTTGTCTGCTGTATGCTTCTCCCCCCATGGAGGAATGGGAGAGCAGTGGAGACCTGTGTGAATCCCTCGGCTAGTGGAACCCACTAACATGCTCTTCTTGTATATGTTCTTTGTCTTTCCCTTGTGTTCTCTCTCAACATGTGTCCCCGGACCTGCCTGTTATGGATGTGCTGCCGTTTCATTTGATATCTCCCCCCCCCCCTGGCTGTGGATCAAACGAACTCAAAACCATCGCTAACATGGGGCGCCTCAATGGGTTTCTTTTTTGTTTTGCTCTCTCGTTTTGTCTTCCCCACTCCCCTCTGTTTCCCCCTTTCTTTCTGCTTTTCTGTCTCTCCATTTTTTTTATTGTGCCCTCTCACAGGTGTTCAAGAGGTGGTGCGTGAGAAGAAGTCTAAAGTGGTTGAAGATGCGTCAGGGCTAGTGCCCTATGGAGGAGATTCCTCCGATGAAGAGGAGGAGAGGACACGCAGCAGTAAGACCGCTAACTCATAGCCCCCACCCCCCTCCCCCCACTGTCCAGGACATCCACAGCCCAAAGCCTAGCTCTTCTCTGTTACAGTTCGCAAAACTCCTTAAAAGGAAAAATCCACCCTTGCATACTCTAACACCGTAAGAGCGCATCAATTTGTTATGTTCAACGCATACCAGGAGTTATTTTGTGATAGTGTTGACGTTTTTGGTGTACCCACTTTCCCTCAATCTGCCTACCCTACATACATTAGTAATTTCAAATATTTCCTAGAATGCCTTTTCAACAGCCGCCAGAGAACATGCCTGAACTTGTTGCTTTCAGTCAAAGCTGATGTGATATGATTTATAGCATGTTCTCCTGGCAGCGTGGGTCGTCACCGTCCAGACATGCAAGTCGGGGGGGTTTGGAGACTCTAATTTGCCCATAGGTGTGACTGAGTGTGTTGAATGAATGATGGTTGAACATCGGTGCAAAATGACAGTTACATTTGGCCAGTGATATGAGGGAATAATAAAAATACACCACTAAACAACAAAATGGGCCCAGACATGATGGCTTTTTTAAGTTAGTGTTTTAGGGTGGATTTCTTTTCTTTAAGACATGAATGCAATTGTATAGTAACGATAAATGATTTTTATTATGACCCTTTTATTTCAATTCTCAAAGCATATTTTGTCCATAAATGAGCCTTTTTTGCCGATAATGATATAAATACATATTGTAAGATTCAATGGAACTTTTTCTTATCTTGGAAAATGGTGTATGCCTGTTCCCATGGAATACTGTAATAAAAAAATGGAAAAACCCCTATGTCCTCAGGTCTCATACATTTTATACTGCTGAGACAGGTAAGTGGATTTGTAATTAGTTTTTATTTAAAAAAATCACTTCGAAAGGTATTCAAACAAATCCTATATTGTACTTAGTACTAGCCATGGGATTTTTCTTTTGTAGAAGACTCAATACAAACATGGTTATTGATGTCAGATAAATATGTACTCAGGAGCCTCTATGCTGTTGTGTACAGTGAGGGCTCCTGGGTTGTCGAGGGCAAAGCAAGGGTGGACATAACTCTGAAAGTGACAGCGGAAGGTGTGAAGGTGTTGTTCTAGGTTCACATTGAAGAAGGACAGAGTCCCCCTCTCGTAGTCCAGTGCCACCCCTATCCGCACTGGGTTCACTGTGATCCTCAGGTCAGGGCTCCAACCGTTGTGCAGAAATTCATACTTGTGCCTAAAGAAAGAGAAGGGCAATGTTATGCCGTATAGCATACCTAAGAAGTTCTATAAATGTTCTGCTGGTTAGGAGGCAAAATCCAATGGGAATCCTGATAAATCTGCTGGAATTTAAACCGCTACTCTGATGCTGTCATAATGTTCCAACTCCATTGGTGATGTAGATGCTGAATTGCCAGCCAACAACAGGAATTCCTATGGCTGTGGATTAAGGAAAATGAAAGTGTATTGTCAAATTCTGCGTAGGCAGAGCCACAGCAATAGGATGACAAGATACCCAAACTGTCCTGCTGCTTTGTTCCAAGAGGAGTTGCTATAGCAACAGCTATAAAGTAATAGATATTCTACTCGGGGCTTTTGCATGAATAAGTTCTACCTCCAATAGGCTTAGTTGGGCACAATGCAGAGGCACAATGTTTTTGCTTAGGAAAGGAAGATTTTTAGAGACTAAAAATACAGCCTTGGCCCACTTTCCAGGAAGCATGTGGCAGTCCCTCAGAGGATCAGCATACTAATTTGGGTATCAGATAAGCTGAAACTCTTACAAAGCATCTACTTTGTTTAGTCCTGTGAAAATGATAACCAGTCTGTCCTGATGAGCTGGTACCTGGATGGAGTGAGGATGTGTCTCATACACCATGAAGTGCTGTTGGACCCCAGGTATGAGTTCCTGTGGGTGTCCTCATACGCAACGCCAATCCTGAACTCGGCTCCATCATCCACCTCTACCTCCCAGTAATGTCTGCCCCGCACTGGAATCAGATCTCCCAGAACAGCGACACATCTATGCACACAGACACGTGTCAGTTTCACATATCTACACTAAAAAGCAAAGGCTAGTTTAAATATATACATTCAGAAATGTACAGTTATGCCTATTAGTTGTCACACTAGTAACCGTGGAATACTTCACCTAGCAAAGGTGTTGTCGTCAAAGGCCATAGCACTTAGTGGCAGCTCCTCATCTCCGTAAAACATGGTGAAGCCATCCCCAGAGATTGACAGGCAAGGATGGGCAGTGTCCTCTAGAAGATGGAAGAAAGTACCTGCATGGATACAAATAAACGCCAACACTGTTAGTCATTACATTAATGTGCCACGAGCACTATGGACAGGCCGATCCACGTTGTTCTTACCTATTGTGAAGATCGTAAATACTTCACTCCTGTTGCTGGGCCCGCCGATGTTGACTGCTCTGACCGAGATGAGGTAGCGCCTTCCTGTCTGCAGTTGGATCAGACACTGACAGGTGGGCACAGCTACTACGGACCTGGGGAATTAACCAATGGGATAGGAGACTGATATCACCCTCTTGCCAATGAGTTAGGTGCTCAAAAGTGTAACTGAGTAAGAGTATTAAGTAACAAAGTACAATTACTCAAGTACTTTACACCCCTGGGTGCATGTTGCACTTTGTGGGATGGGCTAGGAGGAATGAAGGATGTCAACCAAGTAGTTGGCCATCTGTATGCACCCCGTTTCATTCATAGTTTCAAATGTTTAATTGAGCTGCTGTTTTAACTGAGTGGAAATAAACATAATTCTAATAAATGGTATGACTTTTTCAATTTATTCTCTGAAGTGACCAAATGAAAAATGAAAATGACCCCAGACGCCGGGACAGTATTCTAGCTGAGACTAACAGTGCGGCAGGAGGTGAAGCTCAGAATAGATTTTCTAGGACATATTCTGTCTTGACTCAGCAGCTCTACAACCATGGGGCCGCAAAAGTCCCAGGCAAGCACTAACAGAGGTTTGTTTATAGATGTATTGAAGCAAAAGCCTTATTAAAGGGCCAGCACAGTAAAGAAAAATATAGGGTACTTCATCTAGTAGGAAGCTTTGCAGATCCAATGAAACATTTCTGATTGGTCTACTATTATAGTCTATTTTTTTTTAACTTAATTTAAAACATGCATCATGCAAACGTGAAGTCAAGGAAAGCACAAAAAGTTGTTTGTGGGCTTGTTTCCCTGCAGAATTGGTCAAGTTAGTTCTGTGATGGGCTATGATGAGGATAATCAATGATGTGACGTGTGTGACGTAGTGTGTGACGTAGTGTGTGTGTGGCAAAAACAGTTCTTACTCAGTAATGGCGCTCTGTCTGCCATCTGTACCCATCTCACTGAGCTCCACAGTGTAGGAGTCAACAGGGTTGGTGTTTCCTGACTCCCAGCGAATCAGAGCAGCCTCTGGACAGCTAGTGCACTCTCTCTGCTTGATCACTGGAGGTGAGGGCACTAGAGAGAGAGAGAGAGAGAGAGAGAGAGAGAGAGAGAGAGAGACAGGAATTTGGGCTTCATCCTGACAACATCATTCTTGTGAGTCTGGACTACAAAGTTGCCCCACCAGGAGATTAGGACAACTATTTAAACGGTCAGAACTTTAAAGACTCATCATGTCATTGTTACCTGTCATGTATAGGGCCTTCTCGCTAGCTGGGCTGATGCCTGTGGTGTTGGTTGCTGTCACCCAGAGCTCGTATTGAGCGTTGGGCAGCAGATCTGTCACAGTGCAGTGGGTCTCCCTCGCTTTCACCTTGGATACTGACAGGGGACAGCAACCACACGTTTAATATACGAGTTGTTCGTGGCTGCTTTGATCAGACTTCAAAAGCAAAAACTGGCACCAGGATATCCTTCAACCTACATGTATGTGGATATTTCAACATAAAACGATACCGGTCACGTGTTACGATTCAGTTCAGCAGGCAATGTGAAAGTGCAATATTCCTGTCCTGTACCGTCTGGTCCACAGCTGCCGTCGGCTGGCGTGTCCTCCAGCACTGGCCTGTAATACAGCTCATAGTACTCCACCGTATCGTCTGAGAACAAGCTCCAACACACACGCAGGGACGTCTGTGTGGCAGAGTTGGGCGTCTGGGGGTTGATTACTGGGGCGGACGGCGCTGGAATCACATTGGAAAAACTATAATGCTATAAAAGCTATAATGCCCATTACAATGATATAATCAATTGTTCTAGTTGGGACATTGTTTGAGACTATGCTCAACACTGTTTTCAATTATTTATTATGTTAGTTATTCAAGAGTCAAATAGTTTTCTATGGTTTTCTATAGACACATAGTAACTGTAACTACACAGTCTACTGATATGTATTATACATGGGTGAACTGGAGGAGCGGTTTGAAAATCGGACCTGGAATAACATTGATGGAGTCCATCATGGTTTTGACGTTGGATAGGTCAGCAAGCGGTGTGTTAAACTCAAGAGGCGTGGACAGTGTGAAGTCAATCTCCTCTCTGGCAAACTCCTCGATTCTGGTGATATTGCAAAAGCACACTGAAGACTGAGGTTGTGACGTAACGCTAAGGCCGCTGGTGTCACTGGCATCGGATGGATTAGTCAAAGTTGATCCGCTAACACAATATTATTTTGAAAACACGTGCAGAGATGACCTAGAAACATATACACTGAAACACAGCATTACCTTGTGAGACACAGTCACATCATTAGCAATGAGTCTTCTGAAATATCACTAGCGTCAGTGCAGCGTCATGCTGTATACTCACTGAACAGCATCACACAGAATTACCTCTTAAGGGTGGGCATAACCGCCTGTCAATAAGAGCAGAGCAATTCAACAACACAGTAAATAAATCTGTAAATACTATTCAATAAGCTTTGTTTTGCTTGGTGCCATTTGGCATGTGACTGTAATCTGCAGTGGGTGAAGGGAAGGCCAAGAGCCAGCAGACCTTTAAGAAAAGCCTCTTGTCCTGGCTGTGATAGATCTCCCGGGCGCTCTCGATGAGCTCCTTGGAGGCATCCAGTGTCCAGCCACAACCCAGCAGTTGATTGTACAGGGCTTCCAGCTTGCTCTTCTTCTCCTCCTCCAGCCCAGCTGCCCTCTCGTCGTACCGCTGAGACAACGTCTGCAGCACATCGTTGTAGTGCTGCTCCAAGTGCTGCTCCTGGCGGCCAAAATTCTCCTGCACAAAACATTTATATGATCATCATACTGTACTTAGAGAAAGATTTATTAATCATTTATTAACAAATCTGTTCTGCATTTTATTGATTATTCAGACATGAGGAAATGAGGATAGGGTGACACATCAAGGGAATGCATGAAATGGGGCTGTGGTGGTTCTTGAGCTCAGACCCCCAGGGGACGTCTCTGGTACAAACTGAAAGATCTTCATTCAGTATATTTACCTCCACAGTGAGGAAGATTTCTTCCAGATGACCTGCAAAGTTCTCCATCTCAACAACCTTCTCTTGCAACTTATCCCTGGTCTTGTTAATCTCATTCTGAAAGCAGCCACAGCAGAGTCATGCATACAAACAATTAACATCCATTCAGTTCTATTTTATCCACCATACATAATAATAAATAATAGAGTATGCCAGTCTCCCCACCTCAGTGTCTTGCTCCTCAAACACATCATCATGTCCGTCTTCAGCCCCAGTAGGGGAAGGGGGTCCATCCTCACAAGGCTCGAAATGTAGGGACTCATTGGTGTCCACAGAGAAGCGCTGAAAGGTGGACACTTCTCGGGTCGCCCTCCCTCCGCTGTCTGACACCACGACAAAGGGCTCCATGGTGGTTAAGTCTCTGTTGACCTCCTGGTGCGCCTCTCCGCTGAGAGTTTCCTCTGTAATCACATCCAGTCTGCCTCCTCTGATCTCGTACAGGTCCATAACAGGAAGAGGAAGGAGACACCTAAAGAGTTACTGTGGAAGGACAAAGTCACGGTTTACAATTTCTTCATGACACAAGGTTACCATAGGTAGCTTCTAACAAGACACATTTCTTTTTCTATCTCACATTCATAGATCAAGAGAAATATGTAATGATAGATTCTGGCATGGTTTGCTTGATAGATGTTTTTAATGATAATATTGTGGTGGCTCATGTTGAGAACTATTGGGCCATACAAGAACTGTACAGGATCAAGTCAACAGTAGCAACAGCATACGAGATCTGAAAACTACTGCAACGCAATTAAACTGTTGAATTAAGCTGGTCCAATTAAATTGCATATAATGAACAAGAGGCTGATGGAAAATTTACCTGGATGATGAATCACTTAATCTGTTCTAAAGAATCATTTCAGGGCGGCAGTGGTTTTCGTCAAGCCAACTTTGCAAGCAGCCTGACGTAGACCTAGCACTGGTGACAAAAATAGATTGGAGTCAAAAAGCTCAAATGTCAAAGGGATGTGAAGCATCCGAGGGGTTGTTAGTTATTCGTTGAATGAAAATATAAAGGGAGACCACTTAATAACCCGATTATTCTACTTTGTTCAACACGTGACATTGCTGTCAATATTGTGATCAGTATAACTCATTTCTTCTATGTTGAAAGAGTGGAATTCCCCAGACATGTGATTCAAAAGGTCAAAGTTGAGCCCGATGAGGATGTACTGTTGCGTTCAGGTACTTATGTGAGCTCCTCTAATAGAGGTCGGAAGTGGTAAATACAGTCACCCAAATTTATTTAAAGTTAATTAAAGGATTAGTAAAAAAAATAAATAATAATTTTCGGTAGATGTTTTATTTTAAGAAACAAACAGAAACATAGCTAATTTGTGCTCCGGCGGCAGACTGAATATGAGAAAACGCGGGTCAGACATGTAATTGATGTTTTACTTTATTTAATAGCCAAGTGATGTATACATCCATTTTCCTCTAATCTTGGTAACTCTGTTATCAAACAAAATTCCGCCTTTCTCAGCCGTATTTATCACTTTGTTGGGTCGTTCATATGCGCAATGAGTAATTCCGATATGTCTCTTACAAGCGAAGGCAGCATACGTCACACAAATGGCGGACGGTGTAAACACAGCAACTAACGTAGCAAAAACACAAGTCAGATAGCCTCACTTAAGATGGACAACGTAGAGTGTGAGCGTTTAGATAGCTTGGACGGCTGGGTCGCTGTAAAAACCAACATATTTGAAGAAAACGAGACATTTAAGCTGAGATTTATCGTGCAGTGGAATGTCATCGAGTCTAAATTTGCTGTCACTTGTCATAACCGGACGTTACAACGGCAGAAACGCAAAGACCAAGTTACAGTCGGCGAAACCCAAATGAGCTGGGCTGGACTCTTCTCTGTAAACGATTTGAAGCATATTCATCTTCAGTTTACGGGTGTCTCTGACGTCTTGGGGCCTTATCTTCCAGATTTAGAAGAATTTGAACAGGGCAACATATGGGACTTGCTATTCCTAAATCGGAAGTCGAGTTCAGATGACGACGACAGGGATTTTGATACTCCGTGTCGAAAACTTGAGAAATATTTTAGCACGGCCATCGATATCTGCGGACGCAAGATAGTACTCGATACATTATTCTCCCAGGATGAGCGGGACGTCGAGGAGTACTTTGAAAATCTCCAGGAGTTCAAAAGGAAGACCATGCAGGATGAGCTATCTAGAGCTAAGGGTCATGTGCGAGAGGTGAGACACAGAACTGGAACGACCAGAAAAGACCACACTTAAATCAAATCAGCGCTCTTGAAACGTCACGTGACTTGACGAAGCCCAAGATGGCTGCTACAGAACGTCTGATGATGTTGTCATGGATATCAGCATTGGTTCAGTGCATGAGACTCCGGGAACATCATGTGTTACTATGGCAGCCATGCTGAACACTCCAACTGTCTGGGCCTTGTGCACATGACTACAACATCAAAACACCAAAAGAGATTACCTTGATCCATCAGGAAGTGGACGTTCTATTGATTCTATTTTATTTTTGCACTGAACTGTGTCTGCTTTGTCCTTACCACACTTTAGATATAACTCCCAGCTTAACCTTCAATAATCAGACATATAGTCCTATAGTGAGTTTAGGACAGTGGTTTCCAAACCGGGGTCCTCAAGGGGGGGGTGTCCGGAAAAATAGCTACTAGCTCATTTTCAGTCTTATTCCATTCACTAGAAGGTAGCACAATGAGAGAATGAATAAAAATGGCTATTATTAAGAGCCTTTACTCTCTCCAATGTTATTCACTCATCTACAGTAGACACAGACAACTAAAATCTTCTCAGATGGGGTTCCATGAAATAAAACCTTTATCAAATGTAGGTAGGTGGTCTGAAGCGTGGTAAACTGGAGATCTTTGGCTTGGAAAGTTTTAGGAACCTCTTATGGTTACTTTTCACTGTTTCCAGTACTACCTCATTCCAAAATGTACACATACAAGTGGAAGAGTTGAGGAGACAAATTTGTTGGACTCCTGTGGCAAGGGTCAGAGTTGCAATCTAGGAACCATCGAGGAATCATGAGAACTATAGCTGCTGTACGAGATAGCTTCTCAATCTCATTCTGTTCAAAAAGTGGTATTGGCCTGCTCAGGTATGATTGGTATGAAGAACCTCTACGTACTTAGCCATGCAGAGCAAAGAGTAGGCCTTGGTGCAATGGTCTTTGTGTCTTCCCCCGTCCACAGCTGCTGCAGAGCCACGGCAGTGCTGACAGAATGGTTCTGCTGCTCAGCATCTACCAGGAAGAGGACCATGCCTACCAAGACCTGGTCACAGTGGCCACCACCTTCTTCCAGTACCTGCTCCAGCCCTTCAGAGACATGAGAGAGCTGGCCTGCCTCTACAAGATGGAGATCCTGGTAAATAGGCACATGCTTGACAATTATGGGCTTTTTATAATAATAATTATAATAATACCTTTATTTGTATAGCAGCTTTTCAGAAACAGAGTTAACAAAGCGCTTTACAGAGCAAAAACAGCACAATAATAAATAGGTCATAATAAATAAGAACAAAGAATTAAGAATTGCTAAGAGTTGTTACAGAAAGCAATTTTGTAGAAATAGGTTTTAAGAATGATTTTAGCTTCCACAGCACAGGGGCTCCAATGGAGAGCGCTCGGTCTCCTTTGGTCTTCAGTCTAGACTGCAGAACAGACCGGAGGACCTCAGGGTGCAGGTCTGGCTTGTAGGGAGCTGAAAGGTCAGAAATATAGCTAGGAGCTAATTGGGGTGATATGGTAAAGCAGGTTTATTTGTATAGCACATTTCATACAACAAGGCAATCCAAAGTGCTTTACATAAGAAAAAGGTGATTAAAAACAAGAAGAAATATAAATGAAGGTGCAGCATTTTAAAAAAATAAAATAAAAAGGATACAGAGCATTAAATAGCATTAAAGTTGCAGTTTAATAAAATAATAAAAGTTAAATTATCCACTGAAACCCAAATTCATTACACACATATATCATAACATGAAGATCAAATCTAAAATCAGACCTGGTGGAACCCAGATTCAGACTCACCATCGTTAACACACTGCATCGTACTCAAGATAACACTAATACACCAGACAGGACCCTCGTGGCAGCATTCTGGACAAGCTGCAGACGTTTCAGTAAGGCAGGAGTTGCAGTAATCCAAGACTGTTGCAGTAATCTAAGTGAGGGGAAGTAAATGCATGAATGCTTTTCAAAGTTGCCATAGATATTCTTAGGATAAGGTATATTGTATACGCTCAATTTGTCTGGTCATCTAAACATTGGACATTCACATGAGGTATTGAAAAGTTTGACTTTTAAATGAAGGCAGCTATGTGGAAGTCAAAGCACAGCTCTGCTTATAGATACCAATGTAAAGACGCATTTTACAGCTTCAAAACAAATGTAAAACTTACATTTAGCTGCCACATACTGACAGTTCTAGTATTAGTTAAAGCGCTAGTAGTAAAAGCACATTTAATGATTCTCAGAGTTAGAAAATGGCCATTAAATCAGTGTAAACAAATTCAGTATTGGGGTAACAAGAGACACGTTACTGCAATTTGTGATTAGGGCCTTTAACACTGTTGTCACCATTGCTATGGCTGTGCAACAGTATTTCCTTCCTCTCAATGGACAATTCAGATAATTCTTTTGGTCACTATAGGGCCCCCTCCTGGTTGGGGCTGTTTCATTTGAAACTGCTGACACTTCCAAAACATGCCACAAGGGAGTGATTGGCCAATGTTTCAACTCTTATTAGGACACTGATTCACAGCCAGTAATTTATATATGGCTACTGTGCTGGAGTGTTAGCTGATCCTAGAGCTGGCGTGAACCTCAGGGACTCAGCAGCCAGAGCGGCTCTAACGTGATCACAAGCCTGAGTGATTACCAGGTCACCCTGACTGGAGCGGAGGGGTTCAAGCAAAATGGGAGGCAGAATTTAAATTTCTCACCAAAAAAAAAAAGTAACCGTAAGAGCTCTGCATTCCATCACTGAGTGCGAAGTTGTCCACTATTTTGCTTAAATTTTGCAGAAATCTTTGGAGTATGAGGACTTGGGTCCTAAGAGAATTTTGGCTCTGGAGAAGGAGGCGGAGGAGTGGAGGAGAAGAGCCGAGGATGCAGTCGCCTCAATTCAGGACATCACTGTCAGCTACTTTGTACAGACATCAAAGGCTCTGGGTGGTAAAGCCTACTTTGTTTGTTTGTTTGTTTGTTTGTTTGTTTTATTTGTGTGTGTGTGTGTGTGTGTGTACACTGAGCAGGTGTTCACATGCCACTATAACATGTATGTCATATAGTTAGTAAATGTATATTTTTCCAGGTAAATTTCACAATTTCCCACATTTACCATAACAGTATATATCATATGACCTTAAAGGAAAAATCCTAAAACATTTGGAGTTTCATAGTAGAACATTTTTCAGCTATCAATGGTAAAGTCAGGTTTTGATGACAGTCAATCAGAATCAAACAGCAAATCGTACAGGGACAAATCTGCCCACATGTCCACAAGTTCACGTCCCAGCGTAGGAAATCACTGACTGAAGTAGAACTGGATTAGACATGTTGAGGGAGAGTCACAAAATAACTCCTGAAATGCACTGAAACATCCCAGATTGATAATATCTAACAGCATAAGAGTATGTGAGGGGTGTTTTCCTTTAAAACTTATTAACTTGTTATGTTCCTGTGTTATTAATCATGTACTTATATGTGGTGCAACATGCATAATAGACCATTGTGTACACATCCAGGTATGTTGAAGCAGATGGAGGAGGATAAGTGTCGTTTTGGGGCTGCCGCTTGGGCGTCTGCGGCTCCTAGACTGGAGAAACTACGCTTCCTGTTGGCCAAAGAAACCCTGCAGCATATGAGAGCCAAAGAGATGTGCCTCAACCGCAAGAAAGATGGCATCAGAGAGAGGGTGCGTGTCCCACTATGATTTTGAAATGAATCAACAGACTCCCAAGTTGGTATATTCGACTCTTTCACCACTCGCTATCATTCAACTCTTCCCTACCAGTGCTGCGCCTAATCAAGGTCTTCTGCTCTAGTAGTGTTTGTATGTCTGCACCAAGGAGACGTGACACAGTGCCTACCCGCTCTGGTTTACCTTTCACTTGGTATTCCAGACTGATCTGACTCTCTGGCTGCTAAAGGCGTTTGATCTATTTTTAAAGCCTGGCTAGAAACACGGAGAATCCCCCCAGATACACCCCTAAAACTGGCGTATGTGTGTGTGTGTGTGTGTGTGTGTGTACAAGAAGGTGCCAGCTGTATGTATCTGTGACAGACTGCGTATATTTCTTCTTATTTGCCACTAGTGATTTTCTATGTCAGAATCAAAAAAACGACAACAAACATCATGGTGGTGTAGGGTATCGTGCTGTGAGTTTCAGCTTTTGCAGGAAGATCAACTGCAGGAACTGATCAAGCTCTTTCAGGATGCTGGCAGCAGCTACCGCTGTGTGTGAACGTGAATCATGAGATCAGTGAGCTACACCGACGCTGATCTTATGCGTAAAGCACTAAGCCCTGCATAACTGAGCACCATTGAGTGTGCATGTGCACCTATGGGTGTCACAGTGAAAGCACATGTATGCTTTGTGTGTGTGTGTGTGTGTGTGTGTGTGTGTTTGGAATGGGCTACAAAGGCCGCTCTTAATTTCTCCTTTATCTCAACCAGTTCACTTTTCATCTGTAGTTTGTTCTCCACATAATCTCAGCGTTCATGGGGCTGATGTAGCACTCTTCCTTTGTTGCGATGCAGTTGCGTGGTCTGTCTGGCCAAGGCCCGGACCAGAGACCCGTTTCTGGGTCTGTATCTGAGTGTGGCCAGCAGCAGGAGACCGTGGACCAGCTGGAGCTGCTGTTCTACGAGGCCCAGCTGGAACTCTATGACACCAAGTTTGAGATCCTGAAGGATGAGGAGCAGCTACTGGTGGCTCAGATGGACACCCTGCGGAGGCAGACTAAAGGTATCCGTTATGATAAATGACACAATAGTGAATTTAACATCCTCCTATCTGAGCAGTGTGAATCGTGCTCTGACAGGTTTTCTTACAATTGGAATTATGATACTTGGACTTTTACAGTAAAACACACAAGCAACCTACATTCAAAGGTCTATCTAACACACCATAGATGTAACTGCATGTACGCACTGCAGATTCTGCTCCGCTTGGTTTGAAGGTTCAGTGCTCAGCCCCTGTAATGAGGCACCGCGCCTCCTTCGCTGGGGCGACAACAGAGAAGCGCCACATCATCCATCCTGTTGAACGTAGAATGTAAACAGATCTGCTTTTAATGTCACTGTAAATGTCACTGCACATTAAGAAGTGATGATTAAAGTATCCTTGAATTGGGCATACCATGTAACCGCAACATGCTGGGTTTGAATCCGACCTAGTACCTTTGTCACATGTCACCCCCCACATGTCTCTCTCTCTCTCTCTCGCAATCTTTCCTTTCCTAAAATGCCCCAAAAGTGGACTGGTCTGAATGGTGTAGACAGGGGACTTCATCCTTCCTCCTACATGGGCTGGACCCAGATCAACATACTATAATATTCCCCGGTCGCGTGTGGAAAAGGACGTTACAGTGACAGGACTGCCTTTTGTGTTTTTTTAGAATTGAAGGAGGAGGTGGTGTATTATGATGTGTGTGAGGATCCAGAGGAGTTGCAGAGCCTGGCCCAGACGGGTACTCAACAGGCAGACTCTCCCGTCTGTCAGCTGAGAAGACGCCTACAGAAGCTGGAGACCAAGAGAGGCAACATCTGTGCCCGGCGAGCATATATCCGCAACAAGAAGGTAGGGCTGTGTACCACCGCCATTTGTTTTAAATCATAGTATGCCCACACTTATTTCCCATGGATGGTGCCATTTTCCCCTCTCTCTGTTGTTGTTGTCGCAGTGGTTTGTGTGTGGCGTCGGCATATTGTTCTACTGCTCCAGGTTGCGCGCTCAATTGTTTTCTGATCAAAAACGGGTCCATTTTTCTCACCTAGAACACACAACTAATCCCTGAGGCTCACACAGTTCACCTACAGTGGCCCACAGGGGACAGTAGAACATTCACGCGTGAATATTAGACAACACAATGAAAATAATGCCAGAGTTCTCTCCTCCTGACTATCGGGGGCATTCTCGTTTTTATTTTCACATGCATTTTATGAACTTTTAAGGGCATTTTTGCCTCAAGGTATTCTCACATTTACACATTTAGTATATACATATGTGTACACAAGAACTAATTTGTGTTTTTGTGTGTGTGTGTGTGTGTGTGTGTGTGTGTGTGTGTGTCTGTGTGTGAACCCCCAATGTGTAATGCGTGTCTGTAGGATCAGTGCATCGAGGCCCACGAGCAGAAACAGCAGGCAGCCGAGCAGAGCTCCATGCAGTTCACCCAGCACCACCAAGTCCACCTAGTGCGTCACTATGGCAACAGGGCAACCCCACCCACAGATACGCCCACACTGGCAGAGGCCGCAGATAAAATTGGATCCAATTCTCTCTTTTTTGTCTCCCTCACTGTCTCTCTCTCTCTTGTCTGCAGAAGCGAGAGAAGAGGAAAGAAGAGGAGCAGAGGAGGAAGGAGTGGGTGGACCAGGAGAGAGAGAAGACCCTGAGTAGATTACGATCCTTCAGAGAGGTCAGGCTCTCTCCCTGTTCTCTTCCTTTTAATAAAGTCCCAGAAGCCCCTGCTCCATACTCTCTTCCTTAAAGGAATAGTTCACCCCAAAATGACAATTCGGTCATCATCTGTTCATCTACAGAACCACTTGGATGATGTTGCACAAGCTGTTTGGAGGAATTTGATTGACATGTTTTGCTTCTTTTGGAGCTGCTCCATTAACTCCAGTAGTTTGGGAGAAGCTATGGGGGGTAACTCTGGTGTCTGGTGGGGTGAGTAGATAATGACTGAATTTTCATTTTGGGGTGAACTGTTCCTTTAATCCTAGTTGTTAATTGTCTCTATGCATCAGCACCATGGCTTTGTGTGTGTGTGTGTGTGTGTGTGTGTGTTCTCTCCTAGAACATTGGATGGATAATATACTTATGCCTACTTTCTCCCCCCCTCCCCAATTTTTTTCCAAGAAGCGTCCGGGCCAGTACATCCTGAAGACTCCTCAATCCAAGACATCTTCCTCGGAGCTGCCGTGTTCTGGCCCCTCCCAGCCACTGTCCATCATCAGCTTTGGTCCCTCCCTCTCCTTTGCTGGATCCTCCTCTCGTTCCACACCCAACCCCAGGAAAACACCCAGGAAACAACAGCCCCACAAACCCAAAGACATCCCTGTCCAAATCTACACCCCACCACCACCACCACCACCAGCCAACTCCACTGCCACGCCACCGCCACCGCCACCTCCCCCACCCCCACCGCTGCCTCCTGCTCTGCCTCCTCCACCCATCCCTGCCCCGGCTCCCTCCCAGGACACGCCAATGCCACTCAGTGAGAAAGAGTTTGCCCCTTTCCCAGCCAAGAACACCCTCAAGCAAAACATCGGTGAGAATGAAATATATGATTCTGCTATTCCCTTTGCATATGTCTGTGTTTTTTTCTTTCCCAAAGCCACTAAGAGAAAAGTGTGCTTGGGGTGTGTGTATATGTGTGTGTGCCTGCCTGTATATATTTGTTCTGTCCTCAATTCCAAACTTCCCCATCGGGTCAGGGGAGGTGCTCACATCAGTTGTGTTCCTCTCAGCTCCAGGGAGACAGTGCAGTCCAATACAGCTTCATTTTTCTGAACCTTTGGGAAACGGAGGTCATTCAAGAGGACAGCGTGTTTGGAACACTGACATGAATTGAAGTGCTGTACCGATGCTTATTCAGAATGTGAAACGTGCATCAACCAGCATTCGGGAATGTGCAGGTCCACTTTGCAGTTCAAGAGTTTTAGTTGCTTCACCAACAGTGAAATTACAACAATCACGAGCATATTCTCACCACATCATTTGGTTAATATTCCTGTTCAGCAGACAGATATTTTGAAAGTCTCTGGTTGAGGTGAACAATGTTTAAGTTAAATTACAGACAGCTCGTTCTGCACAATTTTCCGCCACTGACTCCCGACTCACTCTCGTACTAGGAACGATGGATGAAGTGCTGGCCTCGTTGCAGCGCGGTCTTATCCAGCTTCGAAAGGTCCCTGCCCCGCCTGCCTCTGGGACAGCGCCCTCTGGAGGCGACGTGAGGGGCAGCCTGATGTCTGCCATCCGACTGGGAGTTACTCTGAAGAAGGTGAGACATGCTAGAGAAAACATGTTTACTGTATTTGGGTTAAGGGTGCAGGAGGAGCATGGAGTTTGATTTTTTCCGGTCAGTGGTCTAAGGGAGGGGACCAATGTGTGAATCACTTAGATAATTCTCCTATAATCACTTGATGGTTGTTGGAGAATGACTCAGTGACTGAGGGCAAATGAGGTAAATGTCCATAGGTTGTAGCTCGACTTGATAAAAAAACATATAACACTCCTTGTCTGATCTTATCAAATCATGTTCATCTATATGTGTATATATTGTGGCCGTTTATTATGCTGTTATTACACTGTGTTTTTATTATGGCTTTATTGCTTTTTTATTATGTTTTTATTGTGCAGTCCTAACTAAAAACCCTGGAATTACATTTTTTGCTCACCTGACAACAGTTAGTAAACTAAAAATACCTGGCAAGTATGTCACCCTGCCTGTTTTCATTGCTATTTTGTGGATAGCATCAGGTACTGTGTGTTCATGTAAAACTTGCACATTCACTTCTACAGTGGGTCAAGTATATAACTGAGGCATTCAAATGTTATCGTCTCAAAAAGTTACTTTAATGTATCTGCCAAAGGCATTTGGTGCTTGTTGGATGTTTATTTGGGACCCTGGGATAATGAAGTTTGACTGGAAATTGAATTGAAACGTCTCCTGCTGTAGATGGTTCATGTGCGTGGAGAAGCCCAGAACAGCAGAGACAATGAGCTGGAGCGCAGCATCAAGGCTGCCATGCAGAGGATGAAGAAGGTCTCGGCCGACTCCGAGGAGGACGAGGACAGAGATGACGAGACCCAGTCTACAGAGTGGGATAACTGAGAACACACACACACACACACACACGCTCTGTAATGAAGAGATCCCCTTACATCAGTCCTGCTCTGACATGTGCTGCCAAAATTATCACCAAAAGGCTCCTATGTTGACAAGGCTGGGATTATGTCTCCTCTAAATTTGACTACTGTTTGCTGAAGATGTCACCTAGTTATTTTATGTAATTTCAAAATAATCCCGAGGTGACAGTAACACCCCCCAAAACTGCTTAAAATCAAAATAAGTCGGAGTTTGGTCTCTTCTGAGCCGTCGCTTTACATAGTCGTCCCAAGCGGAGTGAGTGAGGTGTTGACATTTAGCGTCTAGAACCACCAAGCAGTAAATGTGTCTTGAAAGGGTTTGGTGAGCCAGAGAGTCACACAGGAGGCGAAGCAGAAAAGAACCTTGTACTTGAAGCAGGGAAGCCGTTTGAAACAACTCCAACTCATTGATTTACTTTTTTTTTTTTTCCTCTCTCAATTTGATGACACTACAATACGTTCAGCTCACCATCCATCATTTTGGAACAGAATAGTCTGGCTTTTGCGTTTGCTTGCTAACACAAGGAGGCGTTAATAGCGATGTATTGGAATGAGGTAGCATTTATTACATTCTACATGTTTGTCATTGTTTGTATTATATACTGTCTAATGTACTGGTCCTGTTTTTGTCTTTTGAATTACAAATTTGTGAATGTCTTCTTTCATGCATAACACGAAGTACGCTCTGTTCAAGTGCAATCAATACATGAGCCGTTTCTTCCTCTACGATGCCATAACAAATGAAGCTTGAATGTTGGATTCTTTTGCCTTTTGTAAACCAAGTTTTTTTAACTTTTTGCACTGCCCATTGGAATGCATAACCTGTCAGCTTACCATTCTCTGCTCAGCCTCAAATACCCCAGCAAAGCTTCCAATTGGCAAGTTGACAGGTGATTCTTGATGTAAAAGGGCAAACTCTGTACTTATGACCTTTGAACCTGTGACACGGAGCACTTAATTTACTTCCTCTCAAAAGATATGGGGGGTATAACACAGATAAGATTACAATGAAGCACTGCTTTTTTTCTGTATTGGTCGCAGTACTTTGCTGGAGTGTGGAGTATTATGATACGGGATGGCACACATTAAAAGGTTTGCAGATAAAGAGAGCTAGTGCTGCTGTTTTCTTTCATTTGGAACTTTTGAATGTGCGACAGGTACGCTGTTCCTGGGTCATAATGAAAGGCAGAGAGGTCTTATCAAACTGTGCTGGTGAACCCCAGTGAGTGCTGTAGCAGATCTGTAGCCCATATGATGAGTCATATTGCAATATCCACTCGAGCAGCACTTGCTCTGAAATATCTTTCCTGCAGTGAAGGCTTAGACATCCCCAGCCAGTTGTGATTGGATTTATTCAACTCTATGTACTTGAGAGAGCTGCCACCAGCAGAGTAATAATGACTGATCTTACATCAACATCTTGTTTCCAGGCCGCCTTCGCTTTGCATCTGTCAACTCGGTGTGTGTGCGCAGACATTTACTGGCATCATCCAGGTGAACGAAGGGTCATGAACATAGGGAAGACACACAGTATTGGGCAAACCATCAAATTCAGTGTCAACGTGAAATTCCAGCAGCCACTGTTACTATGGCAACAGGAAGTCTCAGTGGTAGTGGCCCACAGTGCCATCTCTCTCTCTCTCTCACACACATACAGAGCAGCATACTCTTAATGTTTCACCAGCTCGCCCACTCATCCCCAATCACACAACGAGCCTTGCCCAGAGAGTTAAAGAGGGATGGGGATGGCCAGGAAAAAGGATGAAGAAATGCTGCTTTGCGACATTGGCACTTCTTTTTGGAAGAGCTGTGTGTTCATTGGAGTGTGACTGATGACTGATGCTTGTACAGTGACAAAATGATTTCCACTTACCCAGAAGTCTTAGACATTCCTATACAAAACCCAAACAACTGATCTCTGGAGGGAGGCAAGAACATTAACATCCAATAGCCTGATTGCCTCTGTAGTGTAATTAAATACAAGTTGTTTGTAGACAGCGCTGGACACATATATTTCATCGTCAAACAGTCATTCACACAGCTATTTACAACAAAAGGAGTGAGTGGGATTAAGTTGCCAAGGCAACATGTCCTCTGATCCACCACTGCAGCTATACAGTAAGATGAGTTTGGAGTTGAGGGTTTTCCATTCCTCAAAGCAATTCCTCAAACGAGATCATCTCCTTGCCTTTCGTCTGTCCTGATCTGAGAGAAATTGAGACGCAACGCTGTGATTAAATCCCACCATTTTCATTTTGGTTATGTTTTTTCGGGTTAGGATTAGAGCTATATTTAGTGCTATGTAAATCAACATCAGAGGAGAGACGTGAGGTGGGCGGAGCTTCAAGCCTCGTCGGGGTGCAGCTCTGGCGTTACGGCTCTAGGGTGGCGCCGCCTCGCGCTCACCTGTGAACTTTCACAATGAGAAGAGAACATTATCCTCTCAGGTCCTTTACAGCATGTTGATTTTGTTTTCATACACAGTACCCACAATGCTGATCTGCAACAGAGATCAGAAACTGTTCCCTTGTTCTTCTCTGCAGAACTGTTGCTGAAACGTGGCTCAGTGCCGCATCGTAACCAGTGAGTCATATTCCTTTGTTGCATCTTACAGGCATTTGAACTGAAAGGAAGACACCGACCCAGCATTGTAATTAAACTAAATTTTAACAATTGTCAGTTCTATTGTACAATATTGAACAGGAGTCACAAAAAGTGGATAAGAGGCATTTGTTTGACAGGAAGGGTCATACGTTGTGTTATCCAGGTTCAGATAACTTAGAATAGTAGGGGTTTAAACAGAGCGAACAATAAGCAAAAAGTCCCTTTGTAGACAACACGATCTTACAACAAGATCCAAACAGTGATGGAAAATATAGACTTATAACATCATAATGTTTCCCCACAAATATTCCACGACAACATGTGCCTTTGATTTCAGTACTAGTACTATATTTCAAAACAGCATATTGCTGTATTCTAAAAAAGGTGGACTTCCCCATCTTTAAAAAAAAAAACTGACACCATCCTGCAATCAAAGTCCTCCCTTATAAAAACCTCTGAAGCCAAACATTTTGGTATGTATACATATATTGTACACCGTATGTGTAGAGACATTAGGTCAAGGTATTGTCGGGGTACTGGGTAGGTTCTAGAAACACGAGTTGCAGATAGGCACCGAAATAAATAAATATGTCAAACAAAAAAAAACATCTCACAGGGTTGTATTGAAGGCCCACGCCATCTTACATTTTCAGTGAAGTACACACATTCACATTATCCACCCAGCAGCACCAAGTCCCCTCACCCAGAATAACCACCACCATAACAACAACTAGTGTGAGGGAAGCGCATCAACGACAGGTTTGAAGACATCGGCAAAAACAACTATCACACTTGCAAAAATCCTTTGAACACTACACTCATGGCAAATGGGGTTTTCTACTATCGTTTTTGGATGACTAAGTTTGCCTCCAGTCCTTGGCTGAGAGAAGGGGAGGTTTCCTTCTTTGTGCAAATGGTTGTATTTCAATCCAGAGTCGTTTTTTATGCCCCGACCCTCTTTGGTTGTTTTGTCTCACTCAACAAGGAAGCATTAGCGTCCTTAGGATGGGCTCACCTGCCTGCATTCTCTTTTCATCTTGTTGTATTAGTGAGGTTTGTTTTCCCTAACACTAATAATCATTTTAATTGGGTTTTTCCTTTACAAAAATAAGCAAGTTATTATTATGGTGATGGTCATCGTTTTGGCCAGTTCTCCCACCTGGAGGCACTTTGTGTCACGGCCGTTTGTCATGTGCATATTATCTAACGAGTACAAACTGCCTTCAAACGCACCTGAGATAGACAAGAGGCAATAGCAAGGACAGTCTTTACAAAGATTTCATCTCTAATTCTCTGAGGTGGCCAGAAGGATTAACACCAATTATTACTTTAGTGGTGCTGAACAGCGTTTTCTTCTTTTCGTGTTCTTCACGTTAGCCCTTTAAGCCCCTTCTTCCCACTCTAAGCTCAAGCCTTCGGAAAAAAGACAGATGGGATAGACTCTAAGTACCCACCACCAGATTTAACGCCGTTTCCCCCCACAGAAACGGATAAGTAACCTTTAAATGTGACTCTGGATTTAGGTTTCAGAATGCCAGCGCACAAAAGGAACCATTTGGTGGAACATTCTGGCCTCCCTTTTGGTCAGGCTGCCAGTCTCCCTCTCAAAAAACCCCTCTCTTACTCCTGGTAGTGTTTGTTAGTAGCTGAAGCTGATTGTTTCTGAGTGGACGTCACCTTGGGGGAGTGGGTGCCACATACCCTGAAGACATACAGTAGTAAATCCTTCATATCTGACCTCTGACCCTTACAGCTCTCAGTGCCACCCTCAGTTATCCACACCCAACTTGGACAGCCCCTGCCTGAACTCGTGCAGCTCGTCTATCTTTCCATCCAGAATATCCATGAACTTCTTAAGCTCTCCCTTCATGTTGCCCTGCTTTTGCTGATTGTCTTCGATGTCCACTTGAAGGCCCTCTATCCTCCCTTCCAAGTCCTTGTTCTTCGTCTCTGCAGCCTGTGGATAGAGATATGACTTCAGAAATAGGCAAAAACAAATCAGAAGACTCTGTTTCATTGCAACAAAGCAGTCAAACGGTGGCCATACAAGGAAATCAAAGTCATCCCCTAAGTTAGAAGTGAGTCCGTTTGACTTGATGCTATACGTCCTCATCTAAGCAGAGCTATACTGGATGCCATGGGTGCACTGCTGTCCAAGCAGAGGAAACAGACTCCTAGAACTGTAGCTAACTGTGAAGAGAAAAAACAAAAACCTCTTGGCAGTTTTGTTCAGTTCAACCAGCCTCTTAAGAAGTCTAAAAGTGAGCAATGCTGAAAAATAATGCATGAATCTGCTAAAAAAAACAACAACATCCAATTGTAGGTCAAACTCACTGTATAGTAGAAGTTAGTAGTCTAGGGTAGGTTAAAACATAATGACTCTAAATGATTCACTTTATCACCCATTTAGTTTGTTTCTCTTTGCTTTAGGCTGTTAGGACAAACAACATCCTAGATTTACTTTTACAATTTAATTATATTGCATAACACCTTACATGTTGGGGGTTCAGGGGGTGAAATAAGTCCTCCAGACTGGCAGGCGACTCTAGTGCCACATTAATGCCTAAAATACCGCTGAAGGGAGGGGCTTAAAATAGGAGGCTCTAAACGGGTGTTGCACCAGCATGACCGTATTTTCCAGCTGACTCTTGAAACCTGATCTCCATGAGGGGTATCTTCTCTAAATAGAAGAGAGCCAAGACCGCAAGCACAGCGGTAGAATAAGTAGGGTTTTAAAGTAATGCGTCAGATACCAAACCACCTTGGTTTGGTGGTGGGCAGGTGTGAATTTCAACCGTTTTATTTTATGAATCAACTTCTATCTCAATGGATCTTGGCTCAATTTGTCTTTGGGGGGCCTCGTGGCTAGAGAGAGGTATTCGAGGCATCCCATTGTTGCCTCTATGCGTCTCCTCAGTTTAGACCGCCTGTTTGTCAGATAGGTTTCTGCTTCAGCCAGTCCTGTTGTCATTGTCATTCATGCAGCTGGCTGATGCAGAAACAAACCATGCAAACCGGGCTTTGTAAAGCATAAGACCTTCAGGCATGCCACTGTTGGTTTTATACTCCTCCCTTCCCAGCTTGAATGGCACCACATGCATGACAGCTTGGATGATGAAATCCTCCTCTGAGTCAGTCAGAAGCTGGGGGATGAGCATCACTATCAATGCAGCCCACGTCAGACTTGGCACAAACTTGGCATACAGTCATACACCAAACCTGGCACTTCAGGTTTCACAGAAAGTCTGAAGTATGGCTGAACAGAAACGAGCCTTGAAGAAGAGGTGCTGTCTGTTGCCAGGTAGACGGGAGATCACGGGCGTGAATCCATACTGCTTCAGGGTTTTGTCAACAACAGAATCTCACACCTCAACTCAAGACTCAAGCACGTCCAACATCCCCATGGATTTTGCGACATGAAACGTTATAAGCCCGGGTCTTTAAAGCCCCTACTGATTAAGAGCTCTCAGCAGAGCACTTCAATATCTTCCGCTGTTTTTGTAATCAGCGGAATAGTTTGATCAAATCTTACAAAAGGGAGCGCCAGAGAACTAATAAGCCGTGACAGAGATATAGTGCAGGAAGAGAATACCTTTTAGAAACATGATCCACTTACTCTTTAACTCTTTAACTAACAGGTACAATCACCACAACAGGTGTGTGTATCTGTGTGTGTGTGTCTCACATGATAGGAATGTTGTGTCACCTGCCCAATGGAACTCATTCTGTATCTCCATCTGAAAGCACAGCTCACGTGTTACGTCAATGTGACAGCCGGTATGTCCTCTTATGTGTTGGACGCTCCAGGTCCATGCAGTTCTCTGACGTGCGTTATACTATATATATATAAGACGTGGCAGGAGAGCATGCAAGGATTGTGGGAAATGTGTGCGGGAGTTTGGGCTGCTTTGACCTTACCTGCAGTTTCTCCGTGAGGCCCTCACACTCTGCCATGAGCTGAGGGATTATCTCTGCCTGCTTCCTCAGGTTTTCCAGTTCCTGGGAAAGACGAGTTTGGCAATCAGTTCATCGAAATCCTACAGTTAAAAGGGGAAAATCCACCCTCTTGTTTTATATTATCAATCGCTTCTACTACTACGTCTACTTCAGTTAGTGATTTCCTACACTTCCCAGAATGACTTTGGACATCCCCTGGAGAACTTGCCTTAACGTGTTGTATTCAGCTGGGTTTTACATGTCAGAGAGCAATAACAATAACAATAACAATAACATAGCTACAGTAACGGCAAAAGAGGGCCAGTCAAGACAAACAGTCGCATCTCTCAAAACGCAGCATTGCATTATGATCCACTGAGGCTACTGTCAGTGGATCAATGGTGTCTCTGTCTCATCTCTGATGGATTCTCCCTGTATGATGTTGGTGCAAAATGGTGAGTCTAGAAAGAAACCCTTGCTCTTTGATTGTGAGAGACTGATGAATACTGTAGATGTTATAGCTAGCTGAAAGATTTTCTGTTACTACGCTCTACTGTAGCTGCACTAGAAATACATTGTCTATGTTTGGCCAGTTCTGCACAGAAATAAGACGTAACAAAATGGACCCATGGTACATCACCAATAGCTGTTCTGTTGTTAACAGAGTTAAAGTGTTTAACAGAGTTAAAGTGTTTATGGTGGATTTTTCCTTTGAGATATTGCTGCAGATAAAACTGGTAGCAGTACAAAGGAGATAAGGAACAAAACAGTGTAATAAAAAAAATATCACAGGTCTTGAATGAATACTAAGATATAGCCTTAATGATATTTCCCCCCTGATGCTTTTTCTTCTTTTACTCAACAAATCACATCTATTATGTCCACCCCATCCACCTTCCTAAGACAAGCCTAGTATAGTTCCATAGCCTCTGTTAGCACTTCAAATACTTGAAGCTAAGTAATAATTGGTCTACTCTTTTGAAGTTGCGTGGCGCGGCTTAGCTCCGCTAGCTCACGGCTGGCCAGCGCTGGGGTCAGCATCACAGTGAATGCTTAATAATTCATAGTCACATTTTTAATTGGATGAGTTCAGTGTGTACATTTCTAGAAGGCTGTGAGTCACTCTCGCTCGCTGGCCCCAGCAGATGAACCTCTGTGTGCCGTCTGCTGTATGAATGCATGGCCAGTAATGAGATCTCATTTTGTAGGACCCTGGGTAAGTATTATGAGCATCACCGCTGATCCACCGGGTCTGTGGACATGCTGGAGTCAATACGAAGGGCTTGTTTCTTTGGTAATCTTTTTTTTTTTAAATGGGTCCCAGCCCCTTTCAGCTACATCATACTTGTTATTGTCCTGTAGGAAATATTGTCCTCCCAGGAAAGCTTTATGTGAACCATTAATAGTCAGATACACGGATAAGTTGCCAGGTGAAAAACTAGAATAACCCCGTTACCCCATCATGGGTTTTAATGGTTGTTTACTTGAAAATATCATTATAGTTTGGCAGTACAATGATAAGCAGCATTAGAGACACACCATCATTCACCTTTGTATGCACCTTGCATTAGAGCAACTTGTATTGCACCACAGTGAAAATGACTAATTTTCTCTCCAGTCTGTCAGTGGAGGTTTTGGACACAAAGATCACGCACTGCTCGGTGTTATTTCATCTTTTTTTTTTTTCTTTACCTCTGATATAAAACCTAGAATGGCCAGGCATCCACTTCCAACTTGCAAAGCCACCGTGAATGGAAAACAAATTGAAAAACTGTTTTGCTGGTAAAATATATATTGATTCATTCTCTGTTCTCTTATTCCCAGTGGCTGAATTTGTTTTTTCAATCTCCTCCTCCCTCTGCTTCATACATGGCTGAATACACTCCCTGTCAACGGCATGAAAGGGGAGACACTGTCACCACAGACAGAGAGGCAGTGAGACTCCAAGTCAGTACTAATACAATATTTGTCTGCACACTCAAATAGAATTTAACCAATAATCAGCAGAGGCCAAAAGACTGTGTCCATGCAGGGCCAGTCCTCATTAACACGACCATTACACTCTCCTGGCTGAGAATCAGCCATTTTGGATTATGGAGGAGTGATAATGGTGTTTGTGCCCAAAATTCCTTGCATCTCTGAATACAATACTTTACAATACAAATCAGTGAATGGATAGTGACACAATCCACAGTCTGGCTATTTTCAAAGAGGAGTTACATTACAAGAGGTACTGCAAAAATCAGGTAAAATACTGGGGAAAAAAATATGTGGGACATAAAGTAAGATAAAGAAAGTTCAGAGAAGGACAGGACTGTTTTTAACAATGGCCCATATAAATTTGTGGGTTTAGCTGGGGTAGGCAAAAGTAAAAAGATCAATCTATAAAGAACACCAGATCCCACAACAATACCTATCATTTCCTACTGGAGTGTAATCACCTCCTGCGGGAGAAGAGTGGTGTTGAGCAGGAAAAGAGGGCAAGGAAGGTACTGTACAATGACGAGACTCACTGAAATCTAGGATTATGGAAGAGAAAGCTAGACTTTTAAGAGATTAAGGGGTGGAGGGATAGACAACAGTGGAGCAATCTGAAAACTGTGATTGCTATGACGGAGAAAGGTAGGATAAAAGGGAAAGAGTGGATCATAAATGTAGAAACTTTGTAGGTAAAACACTACCTCAGATGCTCTCAAGACTGGCCAGACTCACTGGCTTATTTCAAGATGTAACTGGATTAGATGCTGGATTAGATGCATGCATCTTCTGGGGCTTCAAGCTTGGTAAAGCGGCGAAAGAGCGATGCATAGTTGCAGATCTGAACCACTGTGTGTGCAGACATCTCACCTGCTCTTTGTCCTGTAGCTCAGTCTCCAGCTCCTGCACTCGTAAGGTCAGTTTAGCGTTTCTCTGCTTCTCCTCATTGGCTTCATTACATTGGGCTTCTAGCTCTGTGATCTGTCAAGGGGAAGAAAAGAGAGGGAATTAGGTTGGTAAAAGTTTTGGGGGGAAAACAACAGCTCCGTGCTTTTATTGTGAAAAGGGATGAATGTGACAGCATAGATAATAGTAATAGAAAACATTTGGTAATTTAAAGAAGAAATTCAAATTCTGTGTCTTATCCTGGGTATATATATATATTCACTGTAGTGGTATCTTGACAAGTGACATAATAAAATCACTTGTGGCATGATACGTGAAAGAAGAGTTGCACTGCTGCAACACCAGCGCAGCAGCAGCAGCATCCCAGATCCATTATGAAACTAAAATTATTCCATTTATAGTTGGAGCGACAGCTGGGACTCTGGCGCTGGGAACACAGCAGCTGATGTAATGTGCATGACAATATTCACCTCAATGTGGTTATGGACTCACACATCCCACTGGACATATTTCAAAGCATAGATTTACTTAAAAATGATTTGTTTGAGATTTATTTGATCATCTTATTTGAGTCCCTTTGGTAGAAATGGCAATATTATTAGTTACCCTCTTTGCTAGCGAGATCGAGGAGTCGGTGTGCATTATTTAACTTCCCCATAGGAGTGGATTACCTTTTCCCTGAGTGAGTCACTCTCCTCCTTGCAAGTGCTAAGTTGTTTCTTCCAGCTTTCGACATTAGCGGAGGACTCCTGCAGTGCGTCCACCAGCCTCGCATTATTTTCTCTCAAAGTCTGCAGCTCTGTCTCCCACTTCTTGGCGTTGGTGTTGCTGCCAGAATGGAGAGATTGAGAGGGATCCAGGAGAGTTATTAAAAGGGAAGGGGAGACAGGTTAGTGTTGAAATGCCTGCGTCTTGAGCCCACTGACACGTAATTCTACAAAACCTTCCGATCATAAGTATTTAATCAGCTGTGACGTGCATCTACCTGTCAAGAGGCTTTTCAAGTAGAAAAGGAAAAGAACTGAGGGGGGAAAAGACTCTCAGAAGTGTAACGTCCTGTAACCCTGATATGATAACGCAAACTCTACATGGCTAAAGTATCCTTTCCCACGGGAGAAGAGTGTGTGTGTGTGTGTGTGTGCGCGCGCTCCATCAATAAGGGTGCAGAGGTTGTGATGTATATTTGGTATGTATCACTTCTGTATGCATGGCTGGGTTGAAGTGTGCTTCCCCGCATCACCACATTCTACAGCAGCAGTCCTCGACCTCGTTCCTGCTGTGGCAGACTTCCACAAAAACTAAATCTCAAAGCCTCGTAAAGTCGCGCAAAAGGGCCGACAAACACGGTGGACTGGAGTTTTGACCATAAACTCAATGCAGTGAATTTCATCATGCCTGGTTGAGAATCTATTCCTCACATACTCATTGACACAGATGTCCAGTCGGTTCTCCTTTTCTTGAGTGAACAAAGTCTTAGTTAGAAAGGAAGGAAGGACGGAAAAGAGCTAAATAACCAGGTAGTGTATTATTTAAGCCCATTTAATCATTAAGTCCTACATTTCTTATTAATGAAGCCTTACCTCTGTTCCACGGCGTTCTTGAGGCGGTCATTCTCGCTCTTCAGCAGGTCGGCATCCGGATCCCCGTGGGAGATTTTCTCATCATCTGTGCCATTGATGCTGGATGCCTGGTTGGTTGACGGGGTCTCACGGCCAGACTCCTGATAGGGGACAGCGGGGGGGGGGGGGGGGGGGAGGGGATGAGTTTCTTTTGAGTACTATCACAGCTTTCTTGCAGCTTTCTAAATGTCTGATGTGGTAGAAATGTGTAAATGCATCGCACGACTAGCACCCCCATTGTGATAAAAGGGCCCTGGGCTCTTCACACGGCCCTGGGACCGTGTGAAGCACTGTGACACCCGCAACGCGTCAGCTATGACAGTGGAGGGGTGAAGAAGGAGCGTTGCCAGTATCCATCATGTCATATGGCCCAGCAGCTCTCGGCTTCGTAGAGCCGAGTCTGAGGCCTGCCATCTGGAGTTAGCGCAGGCAGAGAGCACCGGGCAGGCCTTGGCAGCCGGGGCCTGGACACAGGCTGCTGGATGTACCTCGACTCGAGCTCTCCGACGCAGTTTACTTACACGGCAGAATTACCAATGTGGGATCGTGTGTGCAGAATGGAGAATCTTTCAATGGAAGAAAACGATGTGGAGGGACACCGTTGCATTGTGATCTTCCTCTGAGTCAAACAACCAGCCTTGAACTACCTCTGGCTCCAGCACAGCGACATTAATCTCTCTCTCTCGCTTTTATTTGGTTTATTTTTTATTAAACCCTCATTCTGTTAATGGATTTCTGTCTGGTTATCCACCTCTGTAGTGCTTGACAGGTGACATGTGGCTTGGGATCATCTTTGACCCGTCCACTGTCACGTTCCTACACCTCATCAGTGCCTCCAAATCATATGCTGTTATTACACAAAACATCTGTGTTGTGCAGCTTCAAATTACATCATGGGGAATGACCGATAGTCAGAATGTAATATCAACACAGGGTTCAAGTGATTTCGCTGCATTCGTTGCTTTTTAGTAGCACTATTTCTCCACACAGGGCTTATACCATTCTGCTGTTTTTGAGGAAGCTCGATTAAACTCCCCCCAGGAGGAAAGCTCAATCAAGAGCTATTAAAATGTTAAAATGTCTCATTTCCTCCAGCAGTGCTGTCGTGTTGTACCCAAAACACACCCAGAGAGGAGCGAGATATAACTTACCTGGGAGTGGTTACTGGAGGTCTCCACCTTCTCTTGAGATTTGTCCCTCGCTAGCTTGGCTGCTTCTTTCACCTCCTGGAACTTCTCAGCAAACTGAAAATAGATGAGACGTAAAAAGACTTTTGACTGGTAGCGATACAAACGTAAATGTAATAAGCGGGGTATCTCGCCTTTTAAAGTGTTGTTAAATTGGAGCGCGATGGTGGACTAGAAGGCTGGCTCAGACATGATGAGCTGAGATGAGGAAAAAGCACAGCCAATTATCTAGTGGATAGGGGGAGCTGGGAATCAGGTATTTCTGTCCACCCTTACAACTTTGTGTCGTCTAGTCCCTCTATTCCCTGTGATGTGCAAATTAATATTGTGATGCACATTGTGCCCATTATGTACATCATTTATTACAATGAAATTAGAGTGTGTGTGTGTGTTTCGTCTCGTTATTATACCCAAGACAAGAGCGGAAATAAATGTCAAAAGAGTCCTGCCTTTTCTCAGCTGTACAGGGTTTTGTGACGCTGTATGTTGTTGCTGTGGCATTTTCTGTACCGACCTTGGCCAGTTGCTGCTCTGAGGAAAAGCCCAGGCCGAAGACAGTGTTGGCCCTGCTGTCTGCCCACTGGCCGAACTTCTGCGATGTCTTGGTGAAGGTCATGTTGGGCGTGATGGTGCTGTTGATGATCACCTGTCAGGAAAACGTGACGAGTTGTGATTAACGAAATCGAGACACGCGCATCGTTTGAGTTCATTGGAAATCACATGGGGATCAACTTCCAACTGAAATGCTTCCTCGGGAGCGTGGCGGGCGTTGGGAGTTTGAACATCGTGTATGTCGTCGAGCCGAGACATATTGGAGGAGGAGCTCCAGCAGCTGCAGTCACATGGTGAATAGTCCTATTGATTTACCGAAGGACAAAACCCTATTAAAGCTCCAATCATAGCGGAGTGACTCTGTGGTGCGCTGCCCTCCCTGCTCCCTCCCTCCTCCCTCCTCCCTCCTCCCTGCTCCCTCCCTCTGACTCATACAGGACTGCTCATTGTATACCACACCATTAACATGCCTCCGCTGACAGGTTTGATTAGGACGAGAATAAAAGTGCCCGTCTCCAACACTTTGCGGTGTTGGTGCTGGTAAAGAGATAGCTCATATCTTGTGTTGTTTCTGTAAGATTGTGATTGTTTACTTCCCAAAAGAGGTTCAGAATCATACGCGTGTTTGAGATGAGATTACTTTCTGACTAAACTCCAGAGCAATTACATCTTCGGAAATCTCAAATACAAAATGCAACTGTTTACAGGATAAACCTACTCGCTCAATCAGGCCTGATCCTCTCCATCCCTGGAGGGAAACACAATTCCCACAAGAACAATAAAAAGAAAAAAAATCAACAAACAAAGAAGCTGGAAGGCAAATTGAGACTAATGCATAATCTTAAGAGGGGGCCGGCAAACCCAAACACAATTAGATTTGTTGCTGTGAAAGTCGGTGTGTCTCTCGTTGCCTTGAGGATCGAAGAACGCCAGACTTAAAATAGAGCTCTCCCCTATCTCCTAGTGACTGACACACACACACACACACACACACACACACACACACACGGTCATTGCTGACCCACTAACCTCTAAGTGGCCAAATAACTCCATCCATATATGCTACGGTGCACGCTCAGCTGTTGTAGCTATGCAGTGCATCAGCTGCCAGAAAGAATCTGCTGCAGCATCCATAAATTGTAAAATAACAATTGGTGAATGAGGCAACGGCATTAACAGTAGAATCTTACTAATAGATACTTAATAGATACGGAACGGCAGCGCGGCCAGACTGGGCTCGACTACGCCGCTGGTTGTGTGCCACTGTAAACACACGCATACCTTCCGAGTTCGCCCCGGCGACCCCACACCAACTCGCCACGGGGCACCACAGAAGTCAGAAACGGCACGTGCAAATTATCCCAACAATTAAGTAACAATAGCAGACCGTTTAATTACAACGCACCCCCTCGTCTCATAGCAACGTGGCTCTGAACATAGGACTGGAGAATTCAAAATCACTGCCTTGTCCCGTCTTACGCCCCCACTGGCTCCCTCGGTTTCTCTACCGTCTCTTCAGTGGCTGAGGAGTTAAAACACTTTCCGCTGCATCTGTCCAGGGCAGAGTACCCATAAAGCATAGAGCTTAGCCAACAGAAATGAGCCAACATTAACACGCAATCAATAGCCTCTTAGTGAGACATTAAAGTCACATTAAAAACAGTCTTAATGAGTCATAAAGGGGGAAATCAACGTGCATTCATCAAACGATGCCCATCACGATATCGTGGTGTCATTTTTTTTTGACTGCAGAGGTCATTGTTGCAACCTGTGAATCAGGCCGCATTCCTTCATCTAGAAGAACATGGAGAAAGGCCATTTAATAAATCAATCGCTTTAAATCACCAGGCTTCCTTCAAGAGCAACCCTGGTAAATCTTGAAGAGCACATCCTCTCCAACACCAGGTCATTGAAACGTTGAGATCTCTTCTAAATATTTAACAGATATTTAACTTTGGCTAAAAGAGACGTGCAAAGATGAAACGTTAATGATCCCTTTGAGGAAATTGGACCATTGCAGTAGCAAATAGTAGGATGCAGCAGAAATAAATAAGAATATAGCCAGAGAGGGTCATACAAATATATACCCCACAATTCCAACAACATGTTAGGTAGAAATGTATTAATTAAAGGATTACAGCAGTAAGAGGGTGTGCAACGTAGCTGGAGTAGTGGCAGTGAAACTATTTGAGACAAAGGAGAAAAAAAGTGGAAAATATATATGATATGATGATATATCCAAAAATATTAAATATGTGCAGTGTAAAATAAAGTTATAAAAATATCAATATATGACATTATAACATGAGAAATAAGATTATCAAGAAAACCCACATATAAAACAGCATAACAGCGCTCTGAGCAAAAATAAAATGGAGAGTCACCAATAACACAGGCAGAAAATGAATGTAGCAGACAGACTCCTGTAGAAATGAGTGAAATGAGACTGGATGAGGCTGAGTCAGAAAGGGAGAGGATAACACTCCGGTACAGGACTGTGTTGCTCTGTCTGTAATGTGGTGTGTAATAGGATAACGAGCAGAGTGGAACATGAGCGACTTGACGCCACTGAAACTACCCGCCGCAAATCTGCAGTCCCCATCAGTGTCCTGCTCTGCGCTCACCTCCGGCTCACTCAGTACACTCTCACTCACAACAGCTCTCTAAACGGGTTATTGATCCTGTTGCTGGGGTGGGGGGGGGTCGCAGTGCCACGTGCACACCAGTGTATGCCTGCAGAAATGTGGGTGTCGACGGATGAACCAGGATTCAAACCTGTGGAGGCTCAACTCCATGGTCTGCACATTAGCAGAACCACCAGGATGCCTCTATCGACCCTAGGGCCTAGGGAGTGTATGCTGGCCTGTGTAGAAGTGAGCGAGCGAGTGGGAGAGAGCGAGAGAACAGAGTGACAGGGGCAGCTGGGTATCAAGTGGCATGGGAGCTGCAAAGCGAGGCTCAGCTGGGCGCTGGCCTGAGGGCCGCTTAGAGAAGCTGCAAGGCAGCCAGGGAGGTTCCAGCAAATTTCTTACTTGGCTGATTATGTGTCTGCAGAGTACACAGTTCTGCTGAGTCAGGGTAAAGCTAAAACTAACATCAAAGAGGGAGAGCACAGGAGGGGAGTCTGTGGGGGGAGGGGGAGGGAGGGGGGAGAGAAGAGGTAAGAAGAGAAGGTAAAAAAAAAAGGCACAGGAGGTGGTGAGCGGGAGGAAAAAGGCAAAGAAAGGGGAGAAAGTATTGAAGACCAGAACTTTTCAAAACTTTCAGGAAGATTTTACTTCACTAAAAGTATTGCCTTGGGGGTCTATCATGGTCATACGTGGCAGTACGTCCTAAAGTACAGCCAGATACTCTGCACTGCATTGTCATGGTACTTGCGACACCCCTAGACCAGCTCTAGTCAGGAGGATTTAGAGTGAGAGTCTAATATGCTGATGCGCTCCTCTATGTGCCATATCAGCAGCAGCAAGTTGCCCTGGCCGTCAGGGACAGACAAATACAAGCTGACGGTCTGTCAGGGTTTGTAGCACGAAAGGCAATTCTTCCAGACACATCTGTCTCCATAACAGTCAGCCTCGAAAATAAATACTTTCATCTAACATTTATTTGATATGACTCAATATTTTCTCTGCTTTCAATGACTTTGCCATCACTTTGCCTCAATTGAAATGAATTGAAAACGAGGTCTAGAAATGGATGAAATCCATTGGAGTAAAGTTTTTATTTCAACTGAGCTACCATTTTATTTCCTGGTTAAAGTCCTCATACTTCAGAGATAGCTGTTGCCTGTAGACCCTGTCACCCTGTGGAGAGAGAGAGGGGCAGAGAGGACGGCAGGAGTGGGAGGGTGGAGAGAAAACCTGCCTCTGGGGTATATAGCACATGCAAACAATAGATGAATTTAGTCTAGATAGCTAGATGAAAAGATTCCCAGTCTCTAATAACTTAAATCTTTACAAAGAAAAATAGGGATTTTTTTTGATAAGAGATAAAGATAAAAGCCTGCAAAGATAAAGCATTCTACTAAAATTCAGTTCATTCAATTCAACTCCAGTCTTTCAACAACAGCATTTTTAAAACTTTTAATACAAACCTATGCCTGCTTTGGGCTCTCATATTTAACAAAGTGCATTAACTAACTGAAATCATCAAATGCCAGGATGAAATCACAAAGTATCACATGAAACAATTATCTGAAAGTAGCAGACAGGTGAGACTGTTTGCTCAGTTGGCTTTAGCTTTAGTGAGTGTTATTTCTCTGGGTATTAGCATCGTTTTTACCTTTGGCAGACGGGCTTGTCAAGAAGTTTCAATAGGTTTATAGTGCAGATCTAAACGTGTGAGCATGCCGCATTCATCGGGGGTCATGTGACAGATGAGACTGTCAATGACTTGGCTTGATGACGTATTCATCCATATATACCAGAAGAAGTAGACCTATAGGAAATCTGAATTTGAAAGTGCTTATTTTATTTATATTTTTATTTTAAAGTAATTTGAGTATTTTGAAATACAAATTGATACAAATTATTATTATTATTTTTTACTCTAGTCAAATACAAATTACAAAATACTCAAAAGTAATTGAAATCCATATTTCAAATGCATTTAATTGAAACACTGCTCACCTCTGCACACACCCTCTTCTAAATTCAAACTGAAGTTACCATTCATTGATATTGTGGAGAGGAGATTTCCCTTAGCACTAGAACAAAATACTTGAAGTGCAAATAACACTGTACATTCAGACAAATCAATGTTCAAGTCCTGTGAGACCCTATCCAACTGTTTGGGCTGGTAATCATAACACTGAACTCCACGGGCCTTTGAACCGAGCAGCCGGTTGGGAAAAGCGTATGAGAGGAAATGCATCCAAATCTGTTCGGTCATTGAAGCGGTTGTGGGGGTAATCTGTGCAGTTGATGCTGGTGCAAAAGGTGACAGTTCACATATGTCTGTGCAGGCTCCGATGTCCAAGGAAACCCATCTACCCTTTCAGTTACTAGAGGAAAAGGGCATGGACATGGCATGCTAGCTATGGTAGGTATTAGTGCGTACATAATTCAATGTCAACATCATGCTCTGCTCGTGTTGGAATGACGCTTGTAAATATGTGTCAGATGTGTCACACAGGGCTGGAAGAAAAAAAATCATGGGGGGTGTGTGTGTGTGTGTGTGTGTGTGTGTGTGTGTGTGTGTGTGTGTGTGTGTGTGTGTGTGATATTGAGATATTGAGTCCTGTGGTCACACAATGGCAAGGGCCCATGAAGCTGGAGGAAAAAAACACACAAATATTTAGCCCTGATTGTAGTGGCGCTTCAAGGCACTCTGCCGTCTACACTTTGGTGTAAGGCAGGGAGCGATGTGGGGGAGTCAACGGAGGACCGATCAAAATAATCTTATTGGAAAAAGAGTGTGTGTTTTCGTTATGAATAAGGACTCCGCCGACTTTGCTTACTTACCTTTAACATGTTACGATAGGAGCACCACAAAAATCATCTCCTGTGTTTCCGGTAGATTTCTCTGTCCTGTGCACATGCTAATATGATAGCGTACAGTATGTTAGATACTTGTAGGCAACTAGCATTATCTAACATAAGAAGATAAACCTTTTAGACCCTTTAATCCATAACAGTGGACCAATGGGCCAATTTCCCAAAAAGTCAGTGTAGTCCTTGTAATCGTTTGGAAGATGGCTAAAGTCTTCACAGTTTCAAACCCTAATCTGTCTAATTTCGCCACCTGAAATGAAGAGAAAACAGCAAAACGAGAACGAAGTAAGATGACCTTCTACTAGCTGGAAGCACAAGCCATACTTGTAATATTGGCTATTTGTTGATTAAAGTAACGTCCAGATAGTTGGACTCAACAGGTATGCTTATTTTGTTGGGGGGGGTGGGGGGGGGGGGGGGGGGGTTTCTGGTGCTGAGTTTGTGATTGTGAGCGATATATATTGTATTGGTACTGCCCTGTACTGCATAAACACATCTGTATCTTAATGCAGGCAGTAGGCTAAATCTGTGTGTGTGTTTGTGTGCATGGGCCTCCATGTTACTGGACAGGGATGTGGAGGACGGCCTCATAGCTCAGGGGCCTACTGTAGGCTTAATCCTGGTCTGGATCCCCTGGATTATGCCAAAATGAAATGTTAACCGCTCTCCCTCTTCCCTGACTTCACTGAGACAGAGTGCTAAGGGAACACGGGAACATGAGGACCTCCCTCGCAGAACCTCCCTCGCAGAACCTCCCTCGCAGAACCTCCCTCGCAGAACCTCCCTCAGAACCAGTGGAACAGAAGGAGTGGCAAATGGTCCACTATCAAGTGATTCATATGAAGCACAAATGTAATGTCATTACACTTCATTGCAAAGTCCTTCCCCTTTATTCCTTCCACTGAGTGCTCTTCTTTAGCTCTCGTAGGAGCAGTTAAATGCATCATCTCATCTCATCTCCCATTTTCTCACACACCCCGAAACGATTTGTCAGTGAAAGTGTGTGATTGAGAATAAAATACAATAAAAAGAAAATCTGTTGCCGTCATTCTGCAACAACTCTAACACAAATCTTAGCCATCCCTCGGCCCCGGGGACATGGAGACAAGACCCATGTGCACAAACAAATGCCCACATGCACACAATACAGTTTGCACCACACACACACACACATACCTTGGATCCATCAACGCTGATAATGCGGTAGCTGTTGCGTGTGCTGTCGTAAAAATAGGAGACAGTGACGGCCTGCTTGCTGGCAGGGACCCAGTTCTTCTTGGTGGTTGGGTCGATCTGGAAGACATGGGCCCTGGTGGTGAAGATCGGCTGCTCCCTGGAGGCCAGAGATGAGAGGAATGAGACAATAGAACAATCAAGATAATAAAAGAAACAATATCCACTGACCAAAAGGCCACGTCTCACAACCGTTAACCGACATCTCAAAACACACCCCGTGGTAGTGTGTTCATTGTGTTCCGGCTGTCTGACCGGGCACTCGGCCGACTTCTCTCCATCACATTCTGCCTCCACTGTGTACCACTGTGCTGTCCCATGGCGCAGGTGTTAATGTAACACATACCCTAAATCCTCATGGCAACCCACAGCCATTAGCACATCAACACCTCCTACCCTGTTCAAGAGCAGGCCAGGCTACAATAACAATAATGTGTGTGTGTGTGTGTGTGTGTGTGTGTGTGTGTGTGTGTGTGTGTGTGTGTGTGTACAGTCTAATGGAAGACATCCCCTGTGCACCAAATTACTTTTGGGACAATTATCTACTCAAACCAACTTAGTCAAACAAAGGCAGATTTCTAAGCCTAGCTTGAGCAGGAGCATACTATGAAGCATATAATAGTAACGGGACTTAATAGGCATCTAAAAGCTACTCGCTCCAATGGGATAAGAAAGGTTTTCCATTAAAACCAAGAGATGATGCAATAAAACCAACAGCGGGGAGTCACGGTCATAACCCAAATCACAGCTGCACACGGAAACATTATGTCACACTGTCATTCCACTACTCAAATAAGGTTAGGTTTGTTGTCTCCAACGTCTCTGCCATGTCCAGTGTGTGTGTGTGTGTGTGTGTGTGTGTGTGTGTGTGTGTGTGTGTGTGTGTGTGTGTGTGTGTGTGTGTGTGTGTGTGTGTGTGTGTGCATTTGAGTCTACTGAGTTCATCTTCCTTTTGTACTCAGTAAACATCAACCCACAAACATGCTTTCTCAGTTTCTCCTAGTACGTTACCTTGCAGCTCAAGACTTCTAATTTTAGAGTTCAATTTCGTGTCGGTGTATCTTGGAGGGTGGGAACTAATCGTTTAGCGCTGGTAGAAGTCGTAAACCAAAACAGATTTGCTTCCCCAAAAAGAGCAGGCTCGTATCTGATCTGCCTCCCCGCTGTGAGGAGCTCACTTGCCTGTTTGTTTCAGAAGAGCCTCGGAAATCAGCATGTTTTCCCTCGACTTGCTCCAATTAGACTGTTCAACTTTCATGATTCCAGACTGAAAAACGACAGTGGAAATGCTCCCGTCATGACACACACACACACACACACACACACACACACACACACACACACACACACACACACACACACACACACACACACACACACACACACACACACACACACACACACACACACACACACACACACACACACACACACACACACACACACACACACACACACACACACACACACACGTCAAGACTTGAGACCTGTTGTGAAACGCGTTCACAAAATCCCCCTCTCCTGTCTCTCCTCCTGTCTCTCCTCCTGTCTCTCCTCCTGTCTCTCCTCCCGTCTCTCCTCCTGTCTCTCTGCGTTTCTTGTTGAGAGCATCAAAGCCCGAGACATATTATTCAATACACCTGGTTCTACCGCACTGGCATGCCTGCTTGCATTTAAATCAAGGATTTTCTCACTTTTCAAGAGTCAAGATAAAGTGTTATGTGTCATCAATAAATGTCGCTAGGAAATTGATCAGGTGTGAAACCTCACACATGCATTCTTTCTATCTAATCAAACAGTCTCATTCACGCAGCCCCCTCTTTAGGTACTGAACACCCATTTTTGAAAGTGAAAAAATATTGCACTCCCCTTCAGCAACAGTGCATTATGGGCACTACATCCAGTACGTTAAAATTGTCTCCTGGAAGTTCCCATTTCAGAGGCAAGTGTTTTTTTGGTGAGATGCTCTCCTCTACCATGTTCCAAGAGGGAGGCATGATTAAGAGTTGGCTGGAATGAGGAGTGATCAGAGGACACTTCAAGAACTTCATGATGGATGCAGGTGGATAATATGGGAGAGACAGAGGGGAAGCAGCAACCACTGTTATCTTGATGGAAATGAACATGTGAAAATAATGCATCTTTCAGACAGGTTTGCTCGGCGCTCGGTACGGAACAACTCCTGACTGTAACATCCAATAGAAGCTTTTCTACCGAGGTCCCCTATGCAACTTCAGACTTGGATAATTCGAGAAATTCTGATACTGCTAACCAACTAGACACACGAGGGTTTCATCACAACACGCGATGCAAAAGTTGAACTTGAAGTTGAAGTTTAACCAGCACAAGCGTACCGACCTGGACACAGTGCTGCACCCCTGCTCACACATGGTGCAAGCCACTGGAAATAAGACTAAGCATAAGCACACACCCAAATTTGTCATCTAGGATTTAAAGTGATAATCCATGAGATTATCTTTTTTTTTTGGAGCTGTAGAAGATGGCCCTGTTACAGTGTGGGAGAAGGCTGGAGATGGAAATATGGGGGTTAACTCACTGTGTGGTCCTACGAAACCCCAGAGGAGTTTCGACTTGGCATGAGAGTAGGTAGATAATGACCGCATTTACATTTTGGGATGAATTCTTCCTTAAGGCCTTTTACAAATCTTTAGGAGACACTTTTCAATTCGGCATATAGCCAATCCACCAAGCAGACCCTGATTTAAATAAAACCTAAACTTTTAGACGTTTTTGACACTGCTCAAAGAAAGAATGAATGAATTTCTAAAAGTTGAAATTTGACTGACTGCCTGGTGAATTATATGTATGATGAAGTGAAGAGATTCAGAACAGGTCTTGAGTCGTATGTTTTGGGTACGTAGCTTTGCTGATAAGCAAGGCACAAAAATAATGTAATGTTCTCTCTATGTTGAGTATAGGACATTTATCTATATGAAAACATGGATTATCACATTAATGCAGTAATATTATGAGGTCCTGGTGAAAATAATGTCAAACAGACAGACAGCTAATAAAGCTTTTATTTCCACTGGGATTATGGTTCTCACAAAAAATGAAAGCCTAATAAATTCACTGTCTGCTTTAAGCCTAATCTCAGTCCTCATCTGCTTTGGGGACAACAAAACCCATTATACAGATCACTGTTGTGGACACACACCACACACACACACACACACACACACCACACACACACACACAGTCTGCCAGCTAGCTCCCACTGGCAGGAAGAGGAAGAGAAAGGCCACTGCTGAACACATGTACACACTCACACAGGCACATCACACAACTGTTGGTGGAATCCACTGATTTGCTTTTCGGGGATAAAAGCATGATTGATGATGAGGTTGATTGATTTCACCAGATAAAACGGAGGCAACATTTGAAGAAGACCGCTGAATTCTTTGTCCTGCTGACTCTGTCAAGCACTCTCTACCCCCATCTGGTGCTTTAAATAATTTACAGGTGTGTGGGTGGGTGTGCTCATCTCATGGGGAGCAGGTCTGAGTCAGTCCACACTGTCTGCCCACACACACACACACCTACACACACCTTAGACCCATCCACACTGATGACACAGTAATTATTTTGTGTACTGTCAAAAAAGTAGGATATGTTGACAGCCAGAGACTGGAGGACTAAGTCAAACACAGCCACTGGGCTGGAAAGTGGTGGGACGGAGGCCCAGGAGGAAACAGGTGGCATTATTGTGTAGACCTGGTGTGGATTTTTGCATTTAATGAACATATATCAAAGTTTTAGTATCACAGAAAGTATCAGAAAGCCAACAAGTATGAATGCAACTTTGTGTGAAGTTGAGGGGTGCTCTGCCCTTAGCAGAAGGCTGCCGTGTTAGCATGCTACACTGACTGCACCAAGGTACCTCTGAGGAATATGAAGCAGGTAATAATGTGATGCATGACTTAGCCCGCCTGGCTCTTACCCTCCTAAATCCTTAGAACTGTAGCTAGCTCACTATCCTCGATTTAGCTAAAAAAAAAATATTCCCAAGGTTCCCATACTGGCTTGGACATCAAGACTTTTCAATGAAATTCAGGAACTCAAAATTGGCATGTTGACACAACATTAGTCAAAATTAGAAAACATAGAGAAGTTTTTACTCATGATCTTGTCAAGTAAAGAAATCATGGTGAAGTCACTCATTTTAAAACTGCTGCTACATCAACTGAGGCATACTGATGAATTTGGGTTCTTATAATAACGTACTTTTCAAAGGCCATCCGTTCATTTTCAAGAACTTTTAAGGCCTTACTTTATTTTTCTCAAATCCACAAACTTTCAAGGACTTTCAAGGCCCATGGGAACCCTGATCTTCCCTTCCACTTCCAACAAGTACAGAATGTTCAGTAAACTCTGCTTACAAAAGGATAATCCTGCTGCTTAAACGAGACGGTTTCGGGTCATGTTGGACCAGGCCATGTCCTGAGTGGAAGTATGAGTAACAGTGTGAGAGTGGCTCCCGTCTTTTGACAAATTTGGTGGGAAATTTCATGTCAAGAGTTGCAGTCACCTTCTATTCATTTCCTGCAACGGCTGTAGTTACAGTCGGCATGTTTTTCCAGTGAGGCGATCAACTGTGAAAACTGCCCAGTCCGGATTCCTGGGTTTAAGAACCCGCTACAGGCTCGTTCTCCGAACAGACTTTCTTCCTCCGTCAAAGTAATCGAAGGCTCCACCTGACTGCAAGAGTTGCCCATTAACTGTGAATATATTTCCAAATCATTTGAGGATCTGAGGCCATAAAGCCTGAGAGATAGAAATCAAAAGAAAACACACACAAACACACACACACACACACACACACACACACACACACACACACACACACACACACACACACACACACACACACACACACACACACACACACACACACACACACACACACACAGTGTAAGGCTCAACTCCAACAATGCATAAACTATATGAACTATATAGAGACAAAGTAATATTTACGTATGTCCTATATTTGGTTATTTGCCCGCCTCTTAATCCCTGACAATTTCATTCCTGGATGAGAGGATGATCCTGGTGAAACACCCTGGTGAAATCAGTCGTCAGCACGGTGCCAACAGTTCCTTTTTTGTCATTGGCAATAATGTTACGGAGGTGTCATGTTTGCCTCTGAGAATATAATATCAACATGGACAACGCCAAATGTCTGAGTTTTAGCCATGTTTTGAGTATGTTGTCTAGGGAGGACCATGTTTAAAAGGTAGTCTGTTGTACCCCCGGGGGCCGCGGGGTGCAGATCCACAGACACAATGATATGAAAGAGCCTGCAGCACTATAATAGAATCTCTTCATTAGTGAGACAGCATCTCAACGCTACTGGGCCTTCATGAGATGTTGGGCTAGTTTAATATGATGTCCTTCCTTTTGAATCCTACAGAGATAAATCGGACACCTGAACAGGCATTGTTGTCAGTACATTACAGAGTATTATCATCATCAGGGACCGAACTGAAACACACTGGGCCATTGACAAATATTCTCACTAATAAAAAGCATTAGAAGTTGTATTAGTTTGTTGTGTGCAGATGAAGAGAGTTAAGGCTCTCCATCATGTCTACCTGCCAGGCCTGGCAGAGTGCAGAGCAGTGTTATGTCTGTCTGAGCGAGCAGAGCAGAGCACAGCGGAGAGGAGAGCTCTGTGGGATCACCAAGACAAACACCACCTGGGCTTTTATCCAATAGGCTGCTGTACTAATGGTGTCACAAGGTCAAAGGGCAGATTTTCCCCTCAGATAACATACAATAACCTAGATTCTGAGATCCCCATTAACATGAAGTATGGAGAACATGACAAAAAGACACATATCACCCAAGCTCATCGGTAACCTGGGATCATGCTTATTGCAAATATTTTTTTACTTTTTAATTATTTTCACACGTCTGCTTCATTAGCTAGTATAGAGCAGAGAGCAACTGGGGATATGGGGTGAGAGAGAGAGAGAGAGAGAGAGAGAGAGAGAGAGAGAGAGAGAGAGAGAGAGAGAGAGAGAGAGAGAGAGAGAGAGAGGGGATGATATAGCATGCCCCCCTGCCCCTGCCGAGGCATCAGGACACAGAGCCTTCTTAATCAGCGAGAGGAGGAAAAGGAAGAGTGGAGGTCTCCACGGCAGATGGCCTCCTACCCTCAACCATCTGGTGAGGAGACGTCCAATCCTCATCGGACTGCTCCCCCCCCCCCCAGTCGTTTACCAGTTTTTACTGTAAGCGTTGCGGGCTCCTCTCCGCCCCCCCGACGCTCCCGCCTCCCCTCCCTCGAGTCACAGACACCGAGGACGCACGCCGCCCTCTTCCCCCTCTGACCTCCCTGGGCAGCCAAGAGGGCCGCCGCCACGTCACATGTCACCGAGCCTAATCAATGAGTGTAAGCCTTGAGCTGTCATTCTCTGGCCGGCCAGGAGATTACCGCTCTCAGCAAGGCTTACTTTAAATAGCGATATGCCGATTGCATTGCTGTCAGTGACCGCTTATTCAAGTCAGCCGGGGCTTTGGGTTTATTTTGGATGGTTCCAGAAGGGAACGAAATGCAACGCTTAAGCTGTGAAACTCTTAATTACACTACAATTACAATCACTTTCTCTCGCGCCTCCTATGACAAAAACGGATTCTCTATATAAAGCAATCTAGTATCAAATAAACGTGATGTGTTGCACGTGTTAGTGGTTCTACAAACTTTTAACAATGCAACTGTCCATATAATGTCATATCTTAGATTGATGTAATCACACTTCATTCTTCATTATAACGTTAAACCAAGGCAAAGGTGACAATTACATAGGTGCTTTTTACATGACGTGAGGCTGACACGTGACCACTACTGCCCAGTCTAACGGAGAGGTCAAGGTAAAGAGGTTGGAGAAGCACAAAGGCTCATTCAAATGTGACCAATGCAACCATTGTGGGAATGTATGACAAAAAAAAAGACCTTTTCTGATACTGCTACCAATACAGAATACCATATCCAACACTTCATTTAATGTAAAAGTAAGGAAAGGAAAGGCAAAGGAAATCAAAACAGAGAGAAAGATATTGGATTTTTTTTAACTTTGTGCTGAAGATTTGGGTTTCACTATATCCTGGCACTCTAACTCTCCATCTTTTTTCTTTATTTTTTCTTATTTTTTAGCGGTGACTATGTGACTTGACTGACTAATGATATATACTTTTTATGGAAGCTTCCAATTAGCTTATGTGATTGTTATTGTGCTCACTGCTGTTTACTGGGTTTTTAAATGTGTTTTGTATGTGGTTCGCTTTTTGACTAATCCCATTGGAGCAAAGCTTGACCAATGGTTGCTTGACGACACCCTCATATACAACCTATGGATACATAGTAGTCAGAGCAAGTTTTTAAACCTGCTCTTTGAACATGGAATAAAGACTTTTTAAGGCTTTTTAAGCTTTTTCTATGAAGAGTGCCTTGGATTTTGTTTTTCCTCTTTGAAACGTGATTTGTTGAGCATGTTAGTGTCTCTCCATATAATGTTATATTTTGGACTTGTATAATCATGCTTCATTCTTAGGTAACGTAAACATCCAGTGTAGCAAGGCAAAGGTGGCAATTACATGTGTGCTTTTAGAACGATCAAAGGGTGACATATGACCACGAATGACCTTTCTAATGTCTGGGTCAAGGTCAAGTGCTGATAGTCAGACACATTGTGCCCTACAGCAAATAGATGTTCCTAATAGAGAATCAGGGTGTGTGTGTCTAAGAGAGTAAATGAGTGTGTGTGTGTGTCTAAGAGAGTAAATGAGTGTGTGTGTGTGTGGTGGGAGTCATAGTTAATCTATAGCTACATTCAGGGCCAACAGCTTCAAAAACATGACATACTCTCAAGGTGACACACACATTGCACAATTGTCATATATTATGATGTAATACATTGCATACTTAAGCATGCACTCACACCCAATCTCAGTTTCACTTATAGATGAGAAAGACTTTTTAAACAAAATTCATGGGACACATTTGTTGGGATGAATTTTGATGCTAAAATATTTGTCATTAGCTTCCAAAATGTATTATAATCTCAACTGAAACTCGTACTTGGGAATGATTGAAACCAGGAAATGAAAAGAGACATTTTCTCTCTCTCTCTCTCTCGGTGTTGCTGCTGGTCCATTGGGACAGTTTCATGTTAGGCAATACACCAGTGACTCCTTTCCATTTCAAACCTGCTAGGTGAGTATGCCGAACCTTGACAAGGAGTCAGGACTGTTCAACTGGTTTCCCACAAAGTGTGTGCCAAGAACTGGCACTTTTCATTTCCATCATAATTACTAAATGATAATGCTGCTTATTATTTAGGTCTGGCCTCTTATTTTTACATGAGTCAAGGTTTTATGATGACAATAATTACACTCAGCTGTTATTTCAGTTCCTAAGGCATTTAAAACCTGGTATGTAAGAAGAAGCAGCTAAAGCAGAGGAGACCAAAATCATATTGTGAAGTACAGTCATGTCGATGTGAACAGGACTACTGTTTGCATAACTGAGATTCAACTATCACACCACAGTGATATGACAGACTATGGAGGCAGAATAATCTATTCTACCCTGTAAACAGCTGTAGGAGGACACTACCACACACACACACACACACACACACACACACACACACACACTCACACACACACACACACACACACACACACACACACCTCTCCTCGGTCATACGTGGGCAGTGTTGACTCTAACACCTTCAAATCCCCCCCCCCCCCCCCCCGCTCTCCATAGCCATATTCCTACAGACGCAGAGACAGTGAGTGAGGAATGGGAGGGTTCAAAAGGAATTAGTTGTCCGCGTTAGTAATTCTCCTGCTTTAGAAACACTCGGGGAAATTTTCTGAAAAATAATCCATCATTAGAAATATACCAGCATACAGAGAAGGATCAGAACATCTCAGACTACGATGGCCAGTCAAGAGTCGTGTCTTGAATTCCCACGATACGAATAAGAACATATAAAAAAAGGACTATCAAAGAGTGAATTGGGGTCCTCCTCAGCTCGCACAAGCGCGCGCGCACACGCACGCAGCAGCAATAATCCAATGTATTCAAAAGCTTAAAAGGGGAACTGAACAGCTGTTAAGGCATTAACAGTATTTTCAATGTACACACATACACACATTTCAGACAGAGCAGGTGTCTTCACGCGCTCTAAAGGGCAGAGCTTTCTGGATTACTTACCCCATTGCCACGGACTTGAGGAACAACTCCTTTTATATAGACTGTGATCTTATGTAGGCTATAGATTTTAAAAATAAATATATATGTCTATATTAAAACGTAATTAAAGTCCACTGCTGATTAGCGGTCCAAATAGTTCATTTCTCGTCCACCAGCTTCGAACAAGTCCCTGGCTGAGAGACAACTGAAATATGAGAGCAGTTCGTAAACTCGATTCTCCGGGTTGTCAAGCTTTCCCGGAGCCTTCTTCCATTTCAGGAACTTTTTTCTGTTTAAGTAAGCGACAGCGCAATCCCACTACGTAATATCTTCCTCCCTGTTGCCTTAAAAAAAACAGCCGTGCTTTATAAATTAAGTTAGTGTTTGCATTTCCCTGCTTGCTGCGCAGGAGTTTCTTCCTCCCCAGCGGGATTGTGTTTCATATGGAGAGCAGCAGCAGCGACACTGAGCGGCTTCCACCTGCTCACGGTTTTGCCACCCACACTTTTTTTTTTTTTTACTGCTTGTGGCATCTGCACCGAGACCACAAATATAATAAAACTGAAAATAAAAGTGGAATCACATTAAAATAAATTGCAAATCCAACCATGCGGCGATTGGGCTAATACATTCAGGTGCACTTACATGTTGTTTTACACGTCCGGATGATGGCTCCCAGCAGCTGATAGTTTTCTCCTAAATTAAATAGAACGGGCTAGTGCGATTAGTTGTGCCACTAATGAGGATCTTTTCCCCTAAAGTAGTCTTCAGAGTTTAGGTTTGAAGTAGCCCAATAACGGAAAAAATGCCTAGCAATGAACTTTAAAAGTAATAGTTTTGACAGCCTATCCACGCCGATTTCTACGTGTGCCTTGCTTTCGTCAGCACACACTGAATTGAGCAGGTAAGCTATTAACATTACAGGTGCGTGTATGCAGGTCTGCGGCCCCGGAACCATTACAAATAGGTCATTATTTCTAGGGGGGGATTTTCAGTGACGTACAATTCCCAGCTGTCTTTCTCATACATTCTCGTGAAATTGAATTAATTCACCAGGTAACGTTACTTAACGCTTACTTAACGACACAACTAATATTTTTGCATAACCAAATTATCTAGCTAGCGTTAAAGAAGCGTCCTTTCTTTCGACGTTTTCTTGGTGTTTTTAGATTTGGCTATCGTTTATTGAATAGCTGCGTTAGCTGCTGTGGTATCAATGCGACATAACTTGTTTTGCTTTGCCATTTTAGAATGACGGAGCTCTCAGAAAACTTGCGCAAGTACGAAGAGCAATTTGCCCACAGATACTCGGCGGAAGACCGTGAATATCAGGAGTATGTTCGCCGGCCAGCCGACCCCCCACCTATTGTGGAGAACTGGAGGGGACGTGGAGGTGGAAACGCAAGAGGCAGGGATAACAGGTAACGTTAGCAAACGTTAGCTAGTCAAAATGCTTCAGAATATCTAATTAAAATGCATTTCTATGATATTCACGTTCGTGCTTTAAGTACTCTGATTACGTTAAATATATCGCAATAACCAGATATGAACTAAAATGTACATTCATGTAAGATCCTGGAACGGTATCATAATACAGTTGGAGAGCCCAGAAGATTAACGTACACAAGCCTTGTTCAAACATTAGGACAGTGAGTCCCATGATTAAGGTTTGTCTAAGGCACTTGGGTTAAAAAATCATAGACAAAAAGAAAGAAATCCAGTAGAGGCCAACTTTATTTACATTGGGTGCAGACAGAACAGACTAAAACTAGGCCAGAAAAGCACCACAAAGCATTATTGAGCCGCTTGCCCCCAAGTCCAACTCTTTCAACTGGTCCATTATTTTCACCTGATCTTTACCATACCATATGTGCTGATGCAGATCTGTTCATGATATTGAGTGTTGATCTATTTCTATCTCCCACTCCAGGTCCCAGGACCATCGTGGACACAGAGGCCGTGGATGGGGAGGAGGTAGAGGCTGGGGAGGAGAGCATCGTGGGCAGCAACAATGGCACGACAGAGACAGGCGTTGGGGGCACGGAAGTGGATATCAATCAGGCCCTCCGAGTTACAACCAGGGGTACTCCTACAACCAGAGATCATACTATGACCGCTACTAATTGCTACTGAAATCGCTCGGGTATTCTTAGTATTTACACTATACGCAGTGCTATAACCTGTAATGTGACACCATTTTTGGCATTGCACATGTTTATTAGTATTAAACATTAAACATTAGTGTATTAAACAAGTATTAAACATTAATGTAGAAGATGCAAAATATGCTCATCTCAAATTATCATAACTTTTCTCTCCAGGTATTAACAATCTTCCAATTATAACTCCTTTTTTTTCTTTCATTTTCTCACCATCTCATCATTTCATCACAATTTTGCTGCCATTGACTAATAAACCTTTATCATCTGAAATATCATAACTAAATATTTGATTTGCGGTTTTGCAAGTCAAATATTTAGTGATCCACCAATCCTGGAACTTAACACTAAATTAAGCATATTTGGTTGCAATAACTGCAGTAGAACCTAGAAAACTCCTGGCGAAATTGTTACACAAGATTGCTAGCTGCTACATTTTTACATGCTCTGATATTTTAAAGTTTGTGATAATGGGTACTTTTGTACATGGTTGCAAATTCTGTATTGATGGTTTTTTTTTTGGTTTTTTTCAACTCTTGAAATGTTCAGCAGGTCTGGATATATTGTAGTCAGTCAATCTGAATTCACAGAAAATCGATATGTAATGCAGCTGTATTTTCCTATATTCTCAAAGTTATATGAGGAGACTTATGTGCTGAACTCTCACCAATAAATATATTATACAACAAATAAGTATATTGTCTTTTCTTAATATTTAAATTGTTCTGGGTTCATCAACAAACTTGATATTGAGGACAAAATGTCAGCACAATAACATAATTATTCTAGGAAGCGGGTCAGGGTAGGGCAGCTACCCCTCTTGATGTTTGGTGAAGAGGAATTTCTTTGCAGGTGTTTGTTTTATTAAATAGATTGGTTGGGTGTTATGTCTTCCTGACTCAGATTATGCCATTACAACAACAGCTAAACTTGAGGCTACTCTGATCAACTTGTTCCTGGCACAACCTCCCTGTCTCTACAGTCAGACACAACACAAACTAGGAATGAAAAGTAAATGTGTTTGGGGTTTTTTTCTGCAAATTTTGAGTGGCCAGCCCTTGACCCCCTCATTTTAGTGACTGCAGCTCTAGAGCCAAGTCACTGTGGTCAACAAAGCGTGCACAACAGACACAGCATCAGCAGCTTTACAATATACAAATAATGTCAAGATTACCATAAAGACTTCATACATCAAATGAAATATTTATGTGTATCATTAATAATGTATTGCTACATGCATCAATGGTTATGGTATATATAGCTCATTGCATAAAGTAGTCATCCATAATGTATCTTATTAATTCACAGAGGGTCTTCCTACATAAGGGCTCGCTCCACTGATCTGGTGCAAAAATGGAAACACTGGTTGTTGTTTTATTATTGCCTGATTGCTATTCTGTGGTCTATTTATGGCCATGGTGAAAACGGGGTTAACAGTTCATTTGGACTGCAGTGCAATCAACTGTGATGATGAGGCAGGGATGATATGAGGTTAGGGAGAATGTGAGGGATGTTCTCAGACTGGCACACAGTGGGGCAGGCTGCCATCACCACTGTAATCAGTTTAGATTAAGGAAACGTCAGTCTTGATTGCTGCATCTTCACAGAGCTGGGATGGGACAGAGAAACAGAGAGGGAGAAGAGTTGAGAAAAAGAATGAAAGAAAAATTAAACAAAGTGACAAATGATGAAAAATGAAAATGAAGCAACTTTGGGGGCATTGAAAGAAGAAGGGTTTTAGAATTGTGGAATTGAAGATTACTTTGAACATAACAGTTAAGGGCTCATCACAAGTCAGTTCTTTTCTCTGTGACATAAGATGAAGGCAGTAATTACTGTGTCCAGATGGACACACCATTGTTTAGAGCTGAGGAGAGTTGTAATAAGGGGGGAGAGTTCTCCTCTACAGTAAGGGACCCAATAGAATCCACCTCAAATCCCTGGAAGTTACACTATGTAAAGTTCACACAGCGAAACTAGTCCAATGGTCAATGTTTTAATTCAACCCTTAGGGTGCCACGCAACCGTCTAAGTATGCATTGCTTCAATAAATAAATGATAATAAATAAATATTATTCAATATTATATATATAATATATAATAAATTCAATACTTCTACATTGGCTCATTTGAGGAGACAACTATTTGCTGGTGTACAGCTCATGAACTCTTGACACACCTCATATTCAAGTATAGTGGCTATTGCTTTTACTTAATAAACCATGGATGCGCAGTGAGGCTGAGAGAGTGGAAGGAAGAAAACGAGAGGGCCGTGGTGAGGGAGTACCCTCGGTCTGGGCTGTCAGGGCTCATACTGCGTGTTTGCGACGATGCAATGTGACAGCGATGGAGACTGTGTGCTGGCGGGCATGTCCTTGATGATGAACTCATCCTCCACAATCATCACTCTATCTCTCCCATCTAAGTGCATACACACACACACACACACACACACACACACACACACACACATACACACACACATATAATGCCACCCCCGCCCCCCATCCCCCATCTTCCATCCCCCATCCCAACCCCTGCAGCACTCCGCGACCTACATCTGGTGTTGCAGAGTGCAGGGGCTAAGGTTGGACCAGGCCAGCCAGCCTCCAGCAGGACAGTGGTGATGTAGCATGTGATGTGTGTGAGTGGAGACGTGCTCCTGCTCTACTCTTTCTGCGGAATTGAAAACGCCATGGCTCCACCAGGGACATACAGATCCATACACAAATTGCACACTGTCGCATGAACATACACGCAAGCGAACACACATACACACGCACATACACATACTACATAGAAAGACTTAAAAACAACCATAACAATTGCAGATCAGGTTGGATGAAACCCTGTGTCCTGGCTCCTCCCACTCCTTGCTCTATAAGTTAATAATGCAGGTCAGTTCCCAAGGGGAGCTTGTTAGTCTGATAATGTCTGATGGTGTCTCCATAGGGACATGCAGGCAGGGCTCAGGAATACTGTCACACACTAAGGTAAGCAGTACCTTACCAGTACCAGTCTTTCACTTATTAAAAAGTCATGGTGGATTTCCAGTACCAAGACGTTACTGAACACTGTGCTCCCATCAACTGAGCCATCTGCTGAGACTCGGAAGCCGTGCAAGATTGCTCCTTCTGCTAGTGTGTGTGTGTGTGTGTGTGTAGCCATGCCTGTGTGCCTGTGTGTGTGTGTGTGTGCGCACTTGGGTTTAGATATGTGTATGTCTAATGTTCAGTCTATCCTGAGCTATTTATATCATCCAAAGTGATGCTCTGCCCCAGGCAAGGGCTGACATGTCATCAGTATCGCTGACAATAGACAATACACTAAAATCTTTACAGTGCAGACATGTTGCTGGTTTGTGTGTGTGTGTGTGTGTGCGCGCACACACAGGTGCATGCATGAGAGTGAGAGTAGAGTACTGAGAGTAGTGAGTGATGCAACATTTCTGAAGTTCTTCACGGAAAGACACATTGTAAAATTCAACAGTGTATTTGAGGGTAATTCTGTCTCTCTCTGCATACTGGCTGTAAGGCTGCAATCAGACTTCAGTGTGACAGCATACCAGCACCCTGCAGAGCATCTCATCTAATTGATCCTTTGCTAATGACTTACATTGCTGAATATTAAGGAAAGCAACACTGGCCTTATTAATAGAACAAATGAAGGTTGAAAGTAATGGTGCAAAATTGATAAACTGTTGCCATTTTTGCAAAACATTTTTGTATTTGCATGGTGACTATACCAGCCGAAGCAGCTTTCCTCTGCAGGAGTACATCTTCGTAATGGTTGTCATCCACTACTTCATCATGCTGTCATATATTTTTCCATTGGCAACAACATGAAAGACAGATGGGTGCAAATGAAGCAAATGTCCGCTCAGATTGTATTCAGAGCAAGACAGGGACGCTTGTCAGTGAGAAAAGAGAGGTAGCGACTTCACTCTTCTCTTTCCTCTTTTTTTTATTACAATGTGCACAAATTAGCAGTTTCAACTGATGTGGACAAAACACATGTTCAGCACCCAGAGATTCAGTGGGGGTAAGTAATGCTCACCACAGAGTCCTACAGTACATGTGGTAATTAACTACCCGGAGGTCTTACATCATTGGAATACAGATTGCATAACTCCCACCAGCTGGACAAGGTGGGAGACACGCACACACACACACACACACACACACACACACACACACACACAAATACAGAGAGAACTGGCTGTCACACTAGAACATTCCATAAACGTGCTTATAAAGGAGACCTGCATTATCTAGGAGAGGAAATGGATTGGGGCTATAGAGGATGTGTCATGCTAACGTGGTGTACAGAATATATATACACATGATCAGGCAGCGGTGGCTAAGAGCAACCACAGCAGGAAAGTGCTTTTAACATAATGAACAGAAGAAAAGAAAAGCTGCACATTTAAATTCAGTTTCAGCATCATGGATTAAGCACCATGGACTAAAATGGCCCTTTAAACTAGACTAACCCAAATCAGCCCCTCAGAAACATCATTTAGACTAGCCTAGGAATCATCCTATTCTGGTTTAAATGAATCAAATAGCATCGAGGAAGACTGGAGCTCTGAACTAAATGAAGGCTTCAATTAATTAACTACCAACAGAGGCCAAAGACTCTAATTGACCTATAGGATTTTAATTAATCTGAGCAAAAAAGGTTTTGGCTGTTTTCCTAGGCATTAATCCAAATAATTTATAGAACTCTCCGGCTTTAGTATGGAATCACTGATAGTTATTTATTGCAATTCGTGTATTTTTGATGACCTTTTTATTTATTGTCCAATATTTATCTGAGCGGTTGGTTTTTATTGCACTACAAGAACACAAAATGCGTCCGGAGGCAACTAAACCACATTTAGTGGTTCAGTAAGTCACTTTTTAAGCCATAATTATTTATATTAGAGCAAGACCTGCTCCTTCCTTAATTTATACCCTAAAGATTTTGATTGTTTCTAATCTAATACATCTAATATCGTGCTCATAACTGCTTGACCAAAGAATTATCCCCATATAGAACATGTGCATACAGGGGGAGAAGGGACGGGAAGGGAAGAGCCTTTTTCTTCTTTTTCCTCAATCAATCTGTTTCACACCGACACTTCAGTCATACAGTCATATGTCATATAAAACACAGCAGATGCATACATCCTCTCTCCTACAGTTGGATTTCAAGTAGGCGGCTAGAACTGAAGAAGGTAGCCCATTTGACTGCTCCATCTACCCACCCCACATATGCACGCACACACACACACACACACACACATGCATACAACCACGCACACTGGAAATCTGATTCTGTCACAAATCACTGTCATGGATGTATAAATCTAATGGCTTTGGGAAACCACCCACAAGCTCGAGTTATTCCCCATAACCGTCATATTTGTCTCTTAAATGCCTCAGAAATATGGAGGGGAATCTTCCCTCCATCATTCCATGCAAATATTGCAAGGAGCTTTGATGGAGATTACTTTTGTATAATCCCTTAAGAGCTTGTAGACTCTGTAAACATTCCACAGGTGAGAGCAAAAGACTGCATATGTTTGTGCTGCAGTCTGTTTGTCTTCCTGGTTCGGAGCATTTAGTGCTGGTGGGTGGTGAACCCTTCCTCAAACTGATTTTCTTAGTTCTTTCTGTTGTAAAGCCTGTCTGAGTGGGCAGTCAGCGGGAGAAGCTCTCGGGTCCCGGTGACTCACCTGGCAGCCTCTGTTGATCACTCTCCTCCTCAAAGCCCACTCACAATGATCTAAAATGGCCTTCTCCTCACTGCCTTTCTCACATGAATGTGCAGATTATACAATTTAAGAGCTCTTCATCTTGCTGCTGCGGATGTAGCCTTCAGCAGACATAGTACAGCTTTACTATGCTACTTTGATTTGTCTTCTTTGGACGTGCATTGCAGTGACAATGGGAATAAATGCACAACTGACAAGAATTCATCTGACATTCAGCACTGCACGATTATGGCTAAAGTTATAATGCTGATTATTTTGCTGCACATGAAATCGACGTTTCTATATTGTCAATATACTACGATTATTCATCATGGAGTCTAAAATTGCAATATAAAGTATGATTGTACACAATGAATCATGCAGCCACACATTCCCTTCCTTGAGTCATTAAACACTTTAACATCGCAGGTTGATATTTTTCAAATTTTTCCCCTAAAGCAGAGATTCTCATTCCTGGTCCTCAGGATACCAGAGGACAAAGAATGAGAACCTCCTATCGATCCTACCAGGTAGTTATTTGTATTCACCTGGCATCCCAGGTGTAATCAGTCCCTGTTAAGATGGCTAGTGAACACCGGCAGGGCTGGGGTTTTAAAGTACCACTGCCCTAAAGCATGTAGCCAATAGACTGATTTCTTTTAATGCTAGGGTGGTTGTGAACTCAGCTAGTCATAGACCTATGGAACGATAGATCATGATTCTCTCAAACACGTATGAGAATGGTAATGCCACCGATATGGCAGGGAGCTGATCATCCATCATCCCTATGGAGTATCTGGCATCCTCTAGTGACAGGAAGAGGAAGTATATGAATTACGCATTAGAAACCCCAAATGTGTACAGGCAGCAGGTTCATCTGGACTGTATCCAAGAACCAATCTTGCATTGGTCTTAACGTATTTTATTGCCAAAAAAAGCTAAAAATAGACATTTTCACTCAGCTCACCATAAAAGCTCTTTTCTTACATTTTAATGAAGGGCTAAGCGAACAACATGGTATCATAAATTACAGAACGTACCGCTGGTAAACTCACATTGGTACACATTTATCCTCATCGACTTTACAATGCGAAAACAAAAAATACTTGAAGACACCTGCTGAATACATGGTAAAAGTAGTGCACAATAAAAGACTATTCTACAGGTTCAGTAATCGCATCAGCAAAGACGTGACCAAATGACAGGGTGAAATAGCAGACCCGCTACGAGTGGTCGTCTCTACAGTCTCACACACAGAGGCTAGACTCCTGCACTGGCTGCCTACTGGGGATGACACAGACAGAACACCAGTATTTGGATCATTTACAACCAATTCTACGTTTCTGCACTGAAAAGCATTTTCAAACCAGAACAACTGTGATTTCCCTAAAACTCCAACCAATCATTTACCAGACCCCCGCACTCCAATCTCATCAATCAAAATCATGGCACACACTCAAGCGCACACACTCAAGCGCGCACACACACACACACACACTTTAACATTCTTTATTCCAAGTGAACATGAGGCACAATCTCTCCAGCAGGCCCGTGTTCCCAGCAGTCTGAGGTCTCCCTGGTTCAGTGTACCTGTTTGACAACATGTTAAAGAGTCTAGGTGTAGTAGATGATCTCTGGTATCTGCCCATCTTCCACCGATGTACCGTTATTATTCCCAGGTGAGCTGAAGAAGAAAAACGTCATCTTGGTCCCTGTTGCTGTTTCCTGGGTCACTTTCTTCAACCCTTTGGTGCCATAATGAGAATCTGGGCCCTGAATGGAAAAATCAAAAACGCATGCACTTGGTCAATCCAAAGCAGGGGTGGAAAGAGGTGATCATGCAGGCCTTGTAAATCCTGATAGTACGACTAACCTTTAAGGTGGCACAAGCAGTGTAGCTGACATTGGGTAGGATTTCCACAGGCTCTTTAAACATCACTCTGAATGTGTTTGCTGTGCCGTCACAACTGAAACCGGTGTCATTCTGCCCAAGTGTAAGGCTTTTGTCGCTCTCAATGATCTACAGAACGGGGACATTTTTTGATTGAATGAACAATATTGTGTGAACATTTTTAAAAAGGAATAAACCACCCTATAACACTTTAACACTGTTAAAAACAGCCACTGACAATGCACCTTGTATTGTTTTGTTTGGCAGTGTATTTTACCAAACTTAGACGCCGTGGCATCACATTGAGGTATTTCCAGTGCAGCTACAATCTAATACATCAACTGTAGATGTCAGGTTTTGGTGTCAACCCATCAGAATCAAAGAGATTCTTTCTAGACTCAACATTTTGCACCGACGTGCAACAATCATATGGAGAGAAATCCATTGTAGAGGAGGCAGAGATACCAGTTTCTCCCCTGACAGTCGCCTCAATAGCCCTTACAATGCTATTACAACCCACAGCTGAATGCAACCAGTTCATGCCTGTTCTTTTCTTTGGGGGTTGTCAAAAGGCATTCTGGGAAATGTAGTTAAATCATCAACTAGTACAGTAGACGAGGCAGGTTGAGGAAAAGTGGGTACAACAAAAAGTAAATTACAACTTGTTAACTCCTGGAATGCATTGAACAGATTGATGATATCAAACAGTGCAAGAGTATACAAGGGTGGATTTTCCCTTTCAGGTGAAAACACCTTAATGCCAATACTTACCTGTATGTTGACCTGATAGTCAGTGGGTCCATGTATTGAACCATACAAGCCAAACCCCACTATTGATATTCTTCTATTAACATTGAATCTGGTGAGAGGAAACAAAAAGTAGGAAGTGTAAATAAAGCTGCCTGGTTACCATCTTTCTATTTGATCTCAAGAACAACATGAAGAGAGCCAACCGCCGCAGTGCAGTGGCTCACCTGATTCTGTCACTGGTACCACTGTACCCCCATCGACTCTCAACCTGATGGAACCTATTAATGCTGCACTCCTTCCCCCTGAGGCAGCAGCGGGGTCTGTCAATGAAGTCTACCCGTGGTTTGGGGTTTACTGTAAAGTGTAAAAACAGATTTACCACCTCCCGATCGAACAATATTCCAGACTGGGCAGGCCCTGTTGCACAAAAAAGAATATCAAACTGGTTTCTGTGGTTTGAGTTCTTTGGACAGATCAGGCACATGACAAAGAAAATACACAATGAACACGTTAATTCATGGCTGAAATGGTATTTATGAGTTGGGTGTTGTTACAGAAAATAATAAATGCAGTCTAAATATTGAAAAACACTTAGAATGTCTTTTTTTGTGATAAAAAAAAAGTTACCTGCTGCAAACTCCTCAACAGTCATGAGAGGGAAGCGGATGAGTGAGAGGGCTTTCCCCAGAACCTTCTGTTTGTTCTGTGAGGTGAGGGGAAGCTGTTGTCTGTAACACTCAGCATCCGCCCAGCGTACCACTGCCCCGAACAGACGGTTCTCCCTGATGCCGAGTGTGTCTCTTTCTAGCACTGCACATAAGGTGTCTACACACACACACACACACACACACACACACACACAGAAGGCTGGTCAGTTCATATCCATACAGTGCAACTGGACAGGAAACGACTCATCATGACCGATGACATACCTAAGTCAATGTCAGTGAAGCCCTCGGCGTTTATAGCATCAGCAGTGCTTTTGTCTATGGTATCCAAGCAGAGACTGGCAAGCTGAGGTTCATCAAACAGCCTGGCCTGTGATGAAACCACAACAGAGGCACTTAAGTATGTTAAGTATGAGTTTGAGTCTGAAAAAATATATATCAAGGGAGTGTTTATTTGCCATTATATAATAAAACTGTAGTATTTCACAATTGAAACTGCCCCCGAAAACGACCTAAATGCCCCTTAAAAAAATCATCTGGAAAAGGTTAAACAAAGCTCTCTTCAAAACCAGATGGGAGGAGTGTTAACAGTCTGTAGGTGTGGATGATGATTACCTGAGTGAGGAGCATAAATGCATTGTCAGCTCTGAGGTGCTTTGTGAGGAACTCGACACAGTGGACCCTCCAGAGCAGGGACGGCGTACTTCTTAGCCGTGTACAGAGTTGTCATCACCGTCTCTGGACCAATGTGGACCTCGTCAGAATACAGGAACCTGGAAAAAGGAAGGACGAACATTACGCTTTACATAGGATGTACATTTACAGTATGCATTTTAGTAAGCAGTGTGTTTAAAAGATATGGTCTAGGCGAGGTATGTTAGGTAGGTGTGTTATGTATAGCATGCATAACACACCATAACACCCATGCACAAAATAGCATGTCAAACATGCAAAACTGCAAACATGCAAACTCAAACTTATCATACTTGTTTGATGAACCTCAGCTTGCCAGTGTCTGCTTGGATGTCAAACATGCTATTTTGTGTCTTCTATTTTATTTGTGTTTTATTTTGTTTGCCTAATGTATTGCATCTCTTCATTCTGTAATTGATTGTTGACGAGTTAGATCTAGGTAGGCTTGTTCTCTGCAAAGTCCTTTGAGATGCTTGTGATGAAGCACTATACAAATAAACTTGCATAAATTCATGCTTTTCTGACATATAATTGTTTTTTTAAATATTGTTTGCCTTGTGATGTTCACAGGTTGGAGGTCATGCTGTAGTTTATCCACCATTGTCACTGAGTGATATCAAGGCCCCTATCTGACTGGACAAGAGAGCCACAAATCCCAGTGTGCAAATAGTCAAATGACATCCTAAAATGACCGAAGCTGAAGTTCATAAACTAGAGCCCACCAGTGACATGGTGATAAGCGGACCTACCTGAGCAGGGCGAGAAAGGCTGCTGGCTCCACATCAGGCAGCTCTATTTCGGCCGAGGTAGTGGCCATTCCCCCGTTGAACATGGCATCGAAAACAGCACTGCCAGCGGCTAGGACGAATTTATGGGCCGGTATCCTCTGAGCCAGTCTGCCTTTACCAACAATAAATCTAACGTCGCTGAGAAGTTCGTTATTGAAAAGGAAGGCGAAGCGCTCCTTCAAAGAGCTCTTCGTGGCCTGCCAGTTGTACACAGGCTCCCGGTGAAGGCCCATCACCGGAGGGGAAATGGCCGGGGCAGGAGCAGAGGCTGGCACACCGGAGAGCGCTGCGGCGGACCTAACGTTACTCGCTCCAGACTGAGCCAAATTGGATGCTGCTTTAACAAGATTTGACGCCAATCCCCCTCCGCAGCCGCCGCCGCCACCACCCCCGGTCGCCATGATGCAATTCCAGTCAATCGGCTTCTTGCTACGACCAACGTTAGAACACAAACTCACGTCGAGTGTACGATATTCACAGTCTTCTACGTGGTTTCACCGGAGGGGCCATCGCTCTTGGATGTTTACTTGCTAGCTTGCGTTCGGCTCTCCAGAAATGACGCACACTTCCGCAGTTTACGTCTTCCTGTGCTTCTGCAAGTCGTTTTCCAACTGACCACTAGTGGGCGGTATCTTCACATTCAGGCCGTGCTGTACACACTGACTTTATAACATCCGAGATGCGTTGTATAAACAAATAACACAAAGCAATCGTTCTTTTTGCAGTAATAATTAAGAAAAAAAAAGATTAATTAAACCTACTATCATGAACAGACTTTTGCACAATTTCCTCTTTTATTCGAGCTGTGTATCCTACCTTTTATTCTTAATCCTAGAGGGCTCTCCCTCTCTCCATCTCCTATCCCTATATTTTCTTCTGTGTATTTTTTAATCTATATCATTCACCCTCTCTTTTAATAATTCTGTAAATCACTTTGTAACATTGTTTTGTAAATAAAGTTTAGTATCGTAAAGCATGGTGACACACAATTATTGGTATGAATGGTGGTTCCCGTTTAGTATATAAATTAATTATTTTACTTGCACAGGTAGGCGTTTACTGGACATTTTACAACGGCTTTCGATCTCATCTGAGCTAATCAGAACTGAGAACCGGAACTATCGTTTTTTCAAATTAGTCATTAACCTGACACTGTAATGCTATAATGAAAAATAAAGAGGGGGGACGCTCCACTGGCCAGAAAAGATAAAGAAAAGCTACAACCAAGAAATTTAATGAATGAGGGAAATAGACTAATTGCACTCACTCACTCAATTAATCAATCAATCGTTCGATCAATCACTTGAAAGGACTACCAAAGCGAAGGTGTGAGACTGACCACCCGAAATAGTTGCGCGCGCGCGCGTGTGTGTGTGTGAGAGAGAGAGAAAGAGAGAGAGCGAGAGAGAGAGAGAGCGCATTCGTGCACGAGCTGAAGATTTCTAAGTTAGCAGCGTGATTACGATGGGAATGCGCTTCAATTGTTTATCATCAGACTGAGCATGGCACAGTACTGTGGCTGAACGAGTCCTCTTAAGATCCACAATCCACAATGAGCGCGTCTGCCGGAACCGGAGTGTTTGTTCTGTCCCTGCTGTCCATACCCATCTCCTATTTCTTTAATTCCCTTTTTCACAACAACAGGTGAGTGTGAATCTGTGATGTTATGTGCATTGCTTTGTCAATGTCAATCATTGGCGCGTTAGTTATTGTCAGTTGAAAATGTTCTTTTTTTTCAAATCATGAAGATGATATAATTTCTCGTCCTTAGTATTGAAGCGATCTTCTTCGCTGGGTGTACAGCACTTATCATCATGGCAATTTCTGCCCGTTTTATGTTCCAGAAGAAGGCCCCAGAAGATCCACTTTTCTATGGTATGAGTTCACAAATGCCTTGCCCTCTTCTCAAGCTCATTGTTCTGACCAGATCAGGCTATTAATAAAACAAATGTTTGATACAAGTTGTACTGTTGAGT
>JAXDDX010000009.1:4787500-4925000 GCA_034670405.1 Hoplostethus atlanticus
TGTGTCCTTGGCATTTCCAACAAAACCGTCTTTCATAACAATGCAACAGTTGTAATAAACTTCCAGCTAATAATCATGAGAAAAGAGGAAACATATACTCCCCTCAGCTCAGTAGTTTTCTACTGGCTGTGACTATACTTATGCATATATTTTATTGCAGTTTATACTTCAAGCATATTATAAGCACACTTACATTATTGTTTTCCATAACACTAGATAGATAGATAACTCAAATTATGTATAACTAAAAAATGAAATTTAACGTGTTATCTGACTGACGCGCCAAAAATAGAACCATGAACCGGAAGTGTTTAGTGTGAGCTCCACCTTTCCCCCCTGCTCATGAGCAAAACAACACTGGTAGCTAACTTAAGTTGGCAGGCAACTAATGGTTTAACTACTAACCAGTACCTTTACAGGAAATTACGCACCAGATGATACAAATAAATGCTGAAAAGAAACAGTTTTAAAATACATCGGCGAGACAACGTTAGCTAAGGTTATCGTTAGCTAACGTTAGCTATGATGGCAGCATCCGTTCCTCCATTGGTGTCTGCTCCAGCATTGAGGTGTGTGTGTGTTCTTTTCTAACCTTAGTTGATATTGTCTATTGATCGTGTTAAAGTTAACTAAGCTAAGTAGTACTTACTACCCGTTTATGTATGTGCTGCATAGACTCAAAGTTGGCACTCTAAAATGCTTTAGTAACGTTACGCTCTTCCAAGTCTGATCTGATGGTTCATGATTGTTTCTCCTGCCATCTCTTTAATTTTAGTCAAAAGCAACGCAGGGCTATTTTGAAGAAAGAAAGAAGAAAACGGAAACGCCAAGCCCTAGCCAGAGAGTGTGGTATGGAATTAGTTACAAAATCCGAGTTTCAGCAATCGTTGCTGTAACGTTAGTTAGCAATTCACGACCTTTGCACATTCTTAGGTTTAAAAGATGGAGCGGACCATACACTTGAGGAGGAAGATGATGATGATGACGACGATGAGCATGCTGTGGAGGAAAGGTAACTGGATACTAACTTTGTATAGTCTTCATGTGTAACACATTCAATGGTACCATGGTTTCTTTAGACTATCTAATAACCCACATATTGGATCAGGATACTGATCCATAGCACCAATATGAACACTAGTAATGTGTCTGATATCCCTGAGTGATATGTTTTCAGACAGCAGCTGCATGAAGAGTGGTTGGAAAGGGAGAAGCTTGCACAGAACGAGTTCAATCTGAAAGTTGAGAGGGAGGAAACTGCAAGGAAGAGAAAGGAAGAGGAAGAGGTACCCTACAGCTTCTCAGTTACACCAGACACAACTTAAGCACAGGGTCATTAAATGGGCATGTTGCGTTAGTCCTTGAATGCAAGAAACCTAAAAAATTATACAGCTGTTTGCAAGATATTTTGATGATATATTGTATCATTGATGATTTAAAAAAAAAAAAATCATTCTTAACCAGCTTCACTTTTTGTATTCACAGTGGAGGATAAAGGAGGAATGGGAGGCACAACAAAGGAGAGAACAGGAGGAAAAAGAACAAAAGCAGCAAGAGAAGCGAGACAGAGAGGTGAAACAGGCTCCAGGAGGATAAAACAAAGAGAAATATATCCTCTTCTACTTTGACCAATGAGTGGACCCTTAAATTCATCACCAGTCTTATAAAATACTAGCATCCAAATTAAAGATTGACATAATTCTACGTTTAAATATATCTAAACTAGTATTTGTATAATTTTGTACCAACTAAGTATTTCCTTTTGTGAGAAGTATTCTTGGCTTATACACTATTCATTTAAATTTTTCCTTGACTTGAGTGGCACAAACAATCATCCTGTTCCTTAACTGAGATGCACAAAAAGAGAAACACCCTTACCAGCACCTTCAACTCTCAGGACAAGGATGTATCTTTTACCAGTGGCTCTGTGTGAAAACTGCCTGCCAAATTGCTTCCCAAGCATCCGAATGTGTTGGAATTAACTTGCTGAAATAGAATATTTTTTTGTTGTCCTTCAGTACTGGTGAACATAATCTTAACGCACTGTAACAGATATGCTATGTTGACCTCGGCACATTTTCACCAGCCATATCTTTGCACCATTTTTAGGAGGCTGTTCAGAAAATGTTGGACCAAGCTGAGAGTCAGGTATTAACATGCACCAATGTCATTGCACAGATGTCTGCTTTATGCTTTGAAATACCGGATGTTTCAAAAGTAGGTATACAACTTTTAATAATAATGGAAAAACAAACAAGTATATTTTCAATCATTCTTATTAGTCGTTTTAACTTATTTCATCATAGTTATTTAGTTCATTTTAACATTCAATTGATAATTCTAAAAAATTTAAGCATTTATTCGTACTACAAATTATACTGGGAGTGATGTGTATATAAAAATATATACCTACTTTTGAAACATGCTGTATATAATCCAATTCAAACATAACATTCTGTAGAAAATCCACTGCAACCCCAGCTGGGTTTTGCCAGGTTGCCCAATATAAAAATGAGCCTATATCACACAGAAAGGATCTCTTCACACTTGATTAAAGTAAATGTTATTTCTTGGTAAGTTCAGTCAACCTTCAAGACAATAGAAAAGGCATGGGTGGGACCACACACTGGAAACACTTAATACCATTAATCATGATCACTGATTGCTCTCAAAAACCCTTTTCACTGTATAGTCCTGCCCATGCAGTGATCATATTGATGCTGTGGATAAGATAAACTATGCATGTCTACATTTCAGGATTTTAGCTGACACTCTTATCTAGAATGACAGTATAGCTTACAGTGAGTGCAGCAGAATCAACCTAAATTCCAACGGTGGCCACAATTAGAAGCAACCAGTACTAAGGAATGTACGGGTCCGGGCTCTACTGCCCTGACAATATTCCTGACTGATTCCTCACAAGAGACTATACTAAAAGCTTGGCAGTGAATGGAAATGATAATTTGCCCTTTTGAGGTCCCTTGCTAGTGTAAAAGTGAAACCATGTTTTTTGATGTTCTCACTTGTAGCTAGATAATGGCGGTCCATGGATGAATCCTGAGGCTCCAGTGAAGGAGAATTATGGAACAGAACGGGACATAGCCAACTGTCCCTTCTTCCTCAAGACTGGTGCATGTCGATTTGGCGACAGGTACATTTTGCTTTCCTTTTGAAACTACAAGCATCTATTATTTATCTGGTGAATGGATGTATGGATGCATAAATCAAATATTCAAACAACCCCTTTGTATCTTCTCTTCTCCGTGGACTTGGTGGGTCCAGGTGTTCTCGTAAGCATGTTCACCCTGCAACCAGCCCTACCCTGATGATCCGGGGGATGTTTGTGACGTATGGCATGGAGCAGTGTCGCCGTGACGACTACGACACAGATGCGTGTTTGGAGCACAGCGAGGAGGAGCTGCAGGAGTACTTCCTAGACTTCTACCATGATGTCTTGCCAGAGTTCAAGAGTATTGGCAAGGTGGTGCAATTCAAGGTAAGAACATGGGATGCAGACAATGTGAAATGGGATGTTTTTTGTTTGGGGAAACTTTGATTTGAATTGTGAAAGATCTTCATTTAGGTGCGGATGTGTGGAATTTCTGGTCTAATTAATGGTCCTCCAGTGTGTTGGTGTGTTGTCAATGTGTTATGAAATCAAAGAAAGTGTGAAATGTCCCTTCTAATATGAAGCTAAATCTCTTACTGATGGTAGGAACAATCGTTTCAGCTCTAATGTGATGTATAGCAACCTTCCTCAAGCTTGATTTCCAAGTTCATGCTCCCTGGATGTATAGTGACCAAATCATTAGCAGTAAAAAAATAACTGAAATTTGTCAGTTCCATTTATGTCTTCTTTTTTTATTTTTAGATCAGTTGCAACTTTGAGCCACACTTGCGAGGAAATGTTTACATCCAGTTTGACACGTAAGCCAACACACTTACTGCTTTTTGAACATAGTTAAACAGCACATGTACAACGTTTTGGCTAAGACTTGCCTTGTCTCTCTCTGTTGTGTGTCAAGGGAGGAACAGTGTAGAGAAGCCTTGGTCAAGTTCAATGGGAGGTGGTACGCTGGCAGGCAGCTTCATTGTGAGCTCTGCCCTGTCACACGTTGGAAGAATGCTATATGTGGTGAGTCACTTATTCATCCGAAAAATAAAAACACATTATTTTCCAAGTACAGTGAACATACAGAAATTCACTGCACAGACAGATTGACAGCTCAGTTTCACAAAACAGTGCAAAAGGACATAAAATGGACACTAGCTATAGTGCGCTCTATACATCCCCTCAGAATCAAACAGCAAGGGCTTCTTTCTAGACTCACCATTTTGTACACATGCTCAACACTCATACAGGAAGAAGTCCATTGTAGAAGAGGTGTCAATTTCAATTTCTCCACTGAGAGTAGCCTCAATAGACCATAATGCAATACAACCGCAAAACATGTTTCCTTTTGAGTAAAGGCTCTCTCCACTTACACATATAAGCCACAGCCGAGCAGAACAGTTTAGGCATGTTCTCTGGGGGTTGTTGAAAGGCATTCTGGGTACATTACAACACGTCATCACAAAATGGAAAATTGGAAAATCAAAGTGGGACAGATGCCTAGGGATTCAAAATCATCACACCAATTTAATTTTTTTTGCTTCTTTGTGTATTTGTTTTCGTCCTCAGGATTGTTTGACAGACAGAAGTGCCCAAAGGGGAAGCATTGTAACTTCCTGCATGTATTTCGTAACCCTGGCAATGAGTTCTGGGAGGCTGACCGGGACCTGCACATGTCGCCAGACCGCGGTGCTAAGGGGAATCACACAGGAGGATGGTATTCAGAGCGATGTAGTGAACGATCGTGGAGGCAACGAAACAACAGCAGAAGCCCCCCAAGATCAGAGAGATCCCACAGCAGGCGAGAACGCGAGAGGCGAAGGAGTCGCAGCAGGAGCAGAGAGAGGAGGGCCTCTCATCACCAGAGTGACAGGTCATCCAGATCCGTTACCGGGAGAAAAGACAGGTATCGGAGCAGGAGTAGAGAAAGGGAGAGAGACAGACTTCGCAACAGTAGAGAAAGGGACAGAGAGCATGACAAGTATAGGAGTAGAAGTAGAGAGACAGACAGGCCTCGAAGTAGAAGTAGAGATAAACATGGAGAAACTCATCTCAGCGTAGAGAGAGACAGGTCTAGGAGCAGAAGTAGAGACAGGGAAAGGAAGAAGCAAAGTCGAGAAAGTAACAGTAACCTGAGCCCTAAGAAACCAGATAGGAAAGACCAAACCCCCGATGACACCCACACGCCTCGCCGCCAGAAACACTCCAAAAAGAGCAAGAAAAAGAGCAAGAAGAAACACAAGAAGAAGAAAAGCTATTTGCCCGAAGGGGTGAATTCATCTGGAGAGTCAGAGAAGGAGGAAGAGTTAGAGGAAGGGGAGAAGAACCTTTGTACAACAAGTCCCAGTAAAGAGATAAAAGAAGCAGAGCTGATTCAGAGTGCTGGAGAACATCTGAATCCCAACAGTCACAATGAGACTGAGAACTGTGACCCAGAGATCCCAAGTGAACTGGTTGGAAATGGTGACATCAATAGTTCCTAGTGGCTCTCTGATGTCTGTACCTCTGATGTCATTTTTCCAGTATAGCTGTTTTGCAGCTATATGAATGGATGGGTATCTGCTTCTCATTCAGTTAGGAATAACAACGATATGCCAGAAAAGTTAGGAGGTTTTGCAATTTCAGGTTTTTAGTTGGAGAGATCACCATTTAGTAGATGTGTAAATGTTCTGGTCTCAAAATGATTGGTGTTGCTTTATTATCAGCCGGAGCTGCAGCACTAAAATACATGTTTGTAGTTACTGAGTAAATACAAGGTAAAACAAAGATCAACAGTCAGGTTTTTTTTTTTTGGATACATTTATTGTTATTAACTTTAACTGTGAAGTATTAGAAAAAAAATGTTGGCAGTGTTAAATACAAAAGTCATTGATTTCTTTTGCACAAAATGAAAGATGAACATTGTTGAATGATTGCCTATAAATGGTTACAAAACACCATGTTGGTATTGTTCAAATAAAATGACTGCCAGCATCAGTCAGTTAACCAGACAAATAGAGATTAGCATCTATCAGCTTGTTGGCTTGGTTTTCCTGCATTGTGCAGATAAATGAGCAAGCAGGCGATTGTGCATTAATAGTGCACCCCTGATATGGGCAGTCCTCGTCAGTCTTAAAGAACTTAAGTTCCCGATCCCTAAAGACACTTTGGAATGAAACTATCTTTTTTAATTGATTGGAATACTTATGGCAAAAAAACAAATTAAATTTCCATTTTTGGGTCAACCATCCTGAAATACATAATTACACTACAGCTCAAACAGAAACTTGTTGTGATTAGAAGTGCTGAATCCCTTTTCCGCCAAGTGAGTCTTTCATAGACTCCATTACTAACGTAAACACAGTGTTCTTTGGTCATATGTTAGTCTTATAGAATTAGCCTAAACTAAGATAATACATAAAATAGCGTTTCCTTTATTAGGGTCACTGTCTTATTTCTAAATCATATGGTAAGACTGAGATTTATCTCCAAACGCCGTACAAAATTAATTCTTCAACCAATGTGCAGAAAAATAGACTAATCATGTATAAACAAATCATATGCTTAGAAAAGGTAAACAAGTTGTCTTGAAAAGGAAATATGAAATTCTTGGCCACTTTCTGGAAAAGAATCCCCAAATACATATAAATTAAAAAACTAAATGAAAGTTTATCATGGGTTTAATTGAATTTGCTTGGCGTGTCAGATACGGCCATCTACAACTGGTTATACTATCAGTGATTCCCACAACAGCCCATTTAAGGACCTTTTAATCATCAAGTCAGAAATACTCCAGTTAAGACTCCACTTAAGTCTGTCCTGTACACTGAACTGCACACACAGCTCTGCAACTGATGATCCTAATATAATACTGGAGTCTTCATGTTGATGTCCTCGCTACAGTGTATTCCATGGGGTTTCCAGAGCTGGTGGGAGTGGTAATGGTACTGCAGAACAGCAATCTGGTACGTAGGAGAGACACTAACACCACATTTGGCACAACATTAAATGACAATACAGAACAGCACAGTACACAAAGTGTGATTATACACATACAACACTAGAACACAATGGAAGGAGAAGACAGAGACGTGGATCCACGTCTGGGGAAAGGAGTGACGCGGGGATAGATCTATGTCAGTCCGATTTCTTCTAGAACACTCCGTGGGGCCTCGGCCTCCTGCAGAGGAGGAAGACAGCAAACAAATGGACATGGTAATGTTCTCCACTACGAGATATACTTTGTACAACAACGGAGTAGTGTGTGCGTAATGTTTTGTAGAGCAAGGCATCACTCTGAATTCAACTTAATAATAGATGAAGCATAATTGCAAGTTACTTTATCTGTGGTGGGGGATAGGAGGCCCTTCCAGTGAGTAGCTTTTACAGGTGTGTAAAGTCAGCCATGTTATGATACCAAAATTGCTGTGTACTTTACTAAAGGTAGATAAACACTGATTCGCTCTACTGTTACTGTCTACAGCTAGGCAGCTACGCAAACATGCAGGCCACTTAGAAAGGACAGCACTTACTTTGGCATCCTAGCAAAAGGGTTAGGCACAAGGGAGAGAAAGGTACTGAATGAGCACTGCAGCATTCTGGGCTTTAAAATACAGTGAGGAGAGGATACAGAAGATCAAGGGGAGGGGGGAAGCAATACATAAACGGGAGAGGGCTAATCTTGGTCTCCCTTTCTATCGGATTCATTCCTTTATTATGGCTGAATGGAGCTAGGAATTTTACATTTATGCTATGTACTATTTACCTAATAAAGTAGTTGGCCTCTCAAATGGGATCCTCCATTCTACAACCAGTTACTGATGAAGAACACGTGTTTACCTCCTGCAGTAGGTCAGCCTGCTCGATGGCCTTCAGCACATTCTTCTTGGAGGTCTCCTGGGCCTCTCCTCCCAGCAGGAACTCATCCAGGATAAAGTAGGCCTTCTCAAAGTTGAAGATGATATCCAGCTCACACACCTGTGAAGCCGCACCACCACAATTAGCAGCAGGAGATCCTGTCTAGCCTGAAAACTGTACCCTTATGTAGGATTTCCCCCGCCCCCCCACACACACCCTCCCTACAAACATGTACCTGCACATACATTCACAAAAACACTCCCACACACAGACAGAAGAGGATGACATGTGAGTATGGACTCATTCAAAGACCAGTAGGCTGAAATGTGTGTGTCGTTTAAGAGACTCACACTCCCAAAGTATTTGTCCAGCAGCTCCACATATCTATGGATGATCTCCAGGGTGATCAGCTCATTGTCCTGATCCTCTACTGCACAGCAGAAATACAGGCTAGCGTATCTAAAACATAAAGAAATACAAGGCAATATATGGGTTAACATGGGGACAACAAGCATGAGATACATATTAGGAACACAGTCATATAGGAATCTGCCAGCAGTGGAAATATGCTGTAAACATTCACTGACCTGATTCAGTTCTACAAATGTATGACAAGAGACAGCATAGAGTATCAGCGCTGAACCACAACACAATGTGAAAATAGGCAGTCTTTGAAGATAAAAAAAGTTGACCTACGCAAGTATGTCGTCATCTTTTTGTATCATTAACTAGGGATGAACTCTTGTAATACTGTGTGAAGTGAGAGGCGGCGTAACCAAGCCAGCACTTCCACAACATTGGCACATGTCCCATCATTACTAATCTTTAAAATGACAATAAATACATATATGTTTATAAAGTCTGGCCAAATAATCTTTTTTTCTCCACAAAGAAACCACTGTTGTGAAAAGTGGCACCCTACTGTGAAACACAGAAAGGTAGATATACAGTGACTCATGATAAGCAGCTGGTCAGCAGCTATGACAGCGAAGCAAATGGCCTTGAAACTGAGTCAGAGGGAAGTGGAATATCTATCTGAAAACACTGAAACTTAACTCTCACAATGGTATGCATTACAGTTACATCCAGAATGCTTCAAGCCTGTATTGAAAGCCACATACAGCTGACAACAAGACACAGTCTTCTGTTTGCTATCAAAGGTTTGAAAAGGTGTAATGCATCTCTGCTGCATCTGTGCAAACCATATTTTATTAACCATGGTTAATTTTCGTAAGGGTATGTGTATATTTATGTGTGCATAAATATATGCCATCAGGGAGCGAGAGAGAGAGAGAGACTGTAAAGATACTGCAGTCAGGTTTTACACTTCCTTGCTTACCTCTTGTAGACAATCTTAAGGTCCCTCCACTCCAAGAAGCTGCACATTTTAGGCTTTCTGGCCAGTATGGTCTGGACCAGGTCTCTGGAGATCTTCTTCCTCTCCCTGTCAGACAGAGGCACATACCACTTCTGCAACCGCAGTTTACCCTGTCGGCTGAACAACAGCATGAACTGCATCTAAAGGGAAGTGAGATTAAGATTTAGAGTAGGATAGAAAACGACGGACGGATTTTCAGAGTGAGACATACAAGGAGAAATAAAAAGCAAATTTTAGACAAAAAGGGTGGAGTCAGTAGTAAGCAAAATTATACTTTCAGCTAACATTATCTTTACATGATCTAGAAAGTTAATCATCTCGCTCACAGAACAAATTGAGACTGTGGGGAAAAAAAAATAACGCTAGCATAGCATAGACATGCATGATTAGCACGAAGTATTCTATGTTATCAAACTTACTTTAAGTTAGGTAATTTACCCAAATATTAGAGAGGCTTTTATACAAGGCTTCATCGGTGGTTTGTTCAATGCCATGTAGCCAGGTAGCTAGCTAATATTAGCTAGCCTAAATGATAGTGGTAACAACATCAGAAGACAGCATATTTTGTCATTATGAGTCATTTGCGCCCCCTTCTGCGACGCTTAGCTAGCTACAGCCGATATGTAAACACGAGTCTTACCTTCGACCTGACCTTCGATTTCAACGCTTGGGCGATTGGTAACGTTAATAAATTCAAGAAAAATGTGTGCCCTAAATGTGAACAAGTAGCCCCGCTTTTGTATACTTGTCCCGCTAGCTGCTGCACTAGCTAGCAAGTCTGACTGGTGAGGCGATGATTCAGTTAGCGGCGCTCTCATTGGTTCACTGCTAAGAAATTTGATTGGCTTAAAAATTCCGTTACTCGTTCCGTTATTCACAACACGCAAGTTTGGTTTCCTGACTGTATTTGAAGGACAGGTAAAAGCACATAGCTGATATGATATAGGATAAACAAGTTTGTTACTCATTAATGGTGTCTTTTCGGAAATGTGACAATTTTAGGAAATTACTTTTGAGAAACAGGCACAGTCCCCGCTTTCCAGTGCTGTCCGAAATACCATAATAACACTTTGAGCGCACATGAGCGACGTCTCAAATGTGTAAACACGTTTGGGGAAATCGGAATTTCGATATGATCCGAGTAGCCGAAATGTGACGTTTTAGAGGCGGATAGCATGTTAGCCATGTCCGTGATTTACAGTGTAATTTATTGTTTATCATCCCGTGTAAATAAATAGTATTGTCACTTGTCATTGTTTGTTTACCTTGTAGTTGTCACCCATTTTTGTTTTTAATAAATTAAGACACCATTTACAAGCCTGACATGGATTTTCTCTCCTTCATTGTGCCACTGCAGAACAAAGTACCATTGTACCGCTTATTGGTTCCTAAAGTAAAAAGACGAAAACTACTGTTGTTATAGTGTCCATTTTATGCATTACCAAAAGCATATGAATGCGCGAAAAGTCTCATTTACGCTTTTGTGTATCAGATATACGAGTTTATGTGGAGTACTTGAAGGCAGCAAGTCAACTTCCTCCCGTAGTACCATTTCACAGACGGTCCCTTCCGTTCTGTTCTCCCTAACCAAAAATAACAATAATATGAGTGACGTGTAGTGTAGTGACGTTATTGTACTTAAACCATTTTTATCGCCCATGGTATCATTATAACATTCCTATAGGGACTTATAGTTTTGCTGTGATATTTGTATTGTATTCAAGTCCTGGGTCTTTGGGTCGGACAGAGCAGGGAGAGAAGTCTTTTAGCGCTCCCTGCAGACCAATAATGAAACAACAGGAAGATTGTTTGTACACTAGGAAGGATGTCTTATGGCTTACAACCCCGCCAACATTCACCTTCCTCGCCGCACGCATTACTAACCTAAAGGGTTGACCTTGCATGTAAAGCAGTTTGACCAGAAGACCCGACTGCCACCTCAGTGGAATACAGGTTGTGATTGTAATGCTAATGTTGACAAAACAGCTGGATGCTACTTAGCTAGCAAGCTTAGCAAACAGCAACTGCGGACCTGTCAAGTCAACGCCAGTGAACGTGTCGGATCATACCCGTGCGGCAGATGGGGTAGGTGGACGATGTTGTGAGAAAATGCAACGTAGTATGGATCATTTGTATATCCCAATGCTTACGTTTAAAGAATGAATTCTTATAAAACCACATTTGCAGACAGGGATATTCAATGTAACTAAGCTTATGTTATCAACTTGTTCGTAACTGTTCTGTTACAGTGATCAGGCGTGAGAATGAGGAGCCGCAGTAACTCAGGAGTAAGGCTGGACGGCTATGCCAGGCTAGTCCAAGAGACTATATTATGTCACCAGGTAACACCAGATATACTCTCACTTATGTTGTTATGTTGTTACACAGTAGCCTGTTGTGTTATTGACAACTGATCAAAGGGAGGGCAGCCACTGTGAAGCTGTCTTAGCCCTAAGTGGGATATTGGAATTACATGGTAGCTGTATATGTGGTCACGTATTGTATGATGTGCATGTTATTTGATCTAAATCTCCAGTTTTCCCACTTCTGAAATCAGATGTCATATAGGCTATTTAGGTTCTGCTCCAACCGTTTGCTGCATAGAAATAAACAAGGCTTGAGCAAAGTTCAAGGCTGAGGACACTATCCACCGTATCTAGTCTACACTTGAATTCACGCTCAGGCACAGTGTCAACAGCTCTCTAAGATTAAAACTGTGACCCAGTTGGTAGAAAGTTGATAGAAAACAGTGCTGACTGTCTTTACACATTGTGTGTGTGTGTGTGTGTGTGTGTGTGTGTTACAGAACCCAGTGACAGGGCTTCTGCCTGCCAGTGCCCAGCAGAGGGATGCATGGGTGAGAGATAATGTGTATAGTGTCCTGGCAGTGTGGGCACTGGGCATGGCCTACCGCAAGAATGCAGACCGGGATGAAGACAAGGCCAAGGCTTATGAGTTGGAGCAGGTGTGTTTGTGAAAGACAGAGAGAGAGTGTGTGTGTACAATGTGTACACCAGTGGCTGTGTTTGTTCTACTGCCTATGTTGGGTTAAGCATGTGGTATGAGGCCCAACTGATCTACTAACTAATAGTTACCATTCTTGGGTAAATAGATGCTCAGGCTACAATTACACTTTGATGATCTGATCCCTCCAGGACACTGCTATCAGATCTTCAAAACCAGATGGAAGTGGTCAAGCTTGCATTATGATTGGAAGTCTGTGTAATCTTAATGTAATCCAGCCACAATGCACTTAAAATGGAGAGGAAAAGTAATGCAGACAGAATACTACCTACAGCCACAGCAGATGGCCTTAGAGCCCCGGCCTCCTGTCAACCCTCCCTGACGGAATCACAGAAAAGTCTACAGGACTTAAGATGAAGACATTCTGGTCTGCTAGGGACCAACATCCTGGTTGATCTCTGTGGTGCTGATGTGACTGCCGTTGTTTCTTGACAGAGTGTGGTGAAACTGATGCAGGGACTTCTGCAGTGCATGATGAGACAGGTAATGCACTCTTGAGGTTATTATAAGCTTTTGTAACACCTTAAGGCTATTGTAACAAAAATGTCAGTAGCTTCAAACAAAACTGAAATTGTGCAGTTTAAAAACCTTCCACCATTTAAGTTTAAGTTGAGTTCCTCTTCTAATCTTGCCACAGCCCTGTTTTGGGTCCCATCTGACAAACAAACACTGGGCGAGAGACACATGCTTTCAGTAACGCCTGTCTGTGTTGGTGTGCTTATGTATTTTGTGTATGTGTATTTTGCATGTCTATCTATGTGTGTGTGCGTGCACGAGCAGGTGGCCAAGGTGGAGAAGTTCAAACATACCCAGAGTACAGAGGACTGCCTGCATGCCAAATACCATACTCCCACCTGTGCCACGGTGGTGGGCGATGACCAGTGGGGCCATCTACAGGTGGATGCCACCTCTATTTACCTGCTGATGCTGGCACAGATGACGGCCTCAGGTAGGCTGTGTGTGCATGCATAGTGATGTGTGTTTTTTCTCTCAGTGAATGTTGTGAATGTGTAGGTGTATGTTGACTGCACCGGTGGCCCAAGAAAAAATGCAAGTAAGTAAGTAAGTTACTACTTTCTTACAAAGAAAATGGACAGAAAATCACAGGCTGCACCTGCAGAGTCGATATAAACCAGACACACCATCAAGCAAGCAAAGAAACTAATCATGAACACTTCCCACCCAGCCCACCCTCTCATTCCACTGCCACCTGGTCCTTGAGACCTTCTTGAATTTGAATTGGTCGCTGAGTGTGTCACATTTGCGTGCAGGTCTTCGTATCGTCTCGAACCTGGACGAGGTAGCCTTCATCCAAAACTTGGTCTTCTACATAGAAGCTGCCTACAAAGTTGCGGTAAGTAGCACTCACACTAGCTAAGGAGCATGGACAGGTAGAGGCCGACACCTAGGAGGGGTAGCTGGAAAGTGGAAAGAAGGCTCGGAGAAAAAGGAAGGGATGATGCAAAGAGCCGCAGGGGGTGTGGGGAGGAAGGGGAGGAAGGGGAGGAAGAGGCTCAGAGATTGGAGAGGCTAAATTCAGGTTAGGGAGAGAGGGCACATTTTTTTTGCCAGCAGGGTGGAAACAGGAAAACAGGGACGTGCCATTAGGTGATGAGTATGTGAGTCGAAGAGAAGCGAGAGAAAGGAAGGGAGTCTGCCAGGAAGACACAGAGGAGAGAGAGAGCATACATGAATGAAAGATGACTGTTGAGTGGTGCTGTCATGACATTTTGTTTCTGCAGGATTATGGGATGTGGGAGCGAGGTGACAAGACCAACCAGGGCATCCCTGAGCTCAATGGCAGCTCTGTGGGCATGGCTAAGGTACTGGAGCTTTACAGTGTAACAGTAACTATCGGCATCTACAATTTAATCTGCTGTTTTCTGGGTTTTTAAAAGGGTGTGTACATGTTTTTGCAGGCAGCCCTGGAGGCCATAGATGAGCTGGATCTTTTTGGCGCCCATGGAGGGCCAAAGTCAGTCATCCATGTTTTGCCTGATGAAGTGGAACATTGTCAGGTACTTGCCTTCGACTATCTGAACATTTTGAGAAACTGGAATGGATCTAACCAAGCTGAATACAATGTCCCATTAAGTGACATGCTTGCACTCTCTCTGCTGGCCTTACTTCCTCTCCACCTTGCTGTGTGTTCCCCAGTCCATCCTGTGCTCCATGCTGCCAAGGGCTTCCACCTCCAAGGAGCTCGACGCCGGTCTTCTGTCTGTCATCTCCTTTCCCGCCTTCGCCATTGAGGACGCTGACCTGGTGGCCGTCACCAAGTCTGAAATTATAAACAAACTGCAGGTACAGTCCAAGCTCAAAAAAACTGTCCAATCCAGTATTCAACTCTGTTCTATTCTATTTGATTCTATTCTATTCCAATGTATATTCAAGTCATACAACACTGAAATTTCATACTTTCAGGGTCGCTATGGCTGCTGCCGCTTTATCAGGGACGGCTATCGTTGTCCTAGAGAGGTAAGGTATTATACATATTGAAAGTATTCACATAATTCAAATACTTTCTGTAGAGCAGGTCAAACAGGGATGAATCTCTGTGGATAATATTGCATGATGCAGCATATCGAAAAAAGACGTTCCACACCTGAAGTATGAACTGAGACAGAGGAGGTACACAGATCGGGTGGGAAATAGTCACAGATGACTTGAGGATGACTTTTAAAGCTAGCCTGTTGTGTCTCATCGATGTAATTTAAGCTGAACGGTGCTGGTCTCTGGGCGTCTTATCTCCCAGGACCCATCCCGTCTGCACTATGACCCCGCGGAGCTCAAGCTGTTTGAGAATATTGAATGCGAGTGGCCCGTGTTCTGGACATACCTCATTCTGGATGGCATCTTCACTGGAGACCAAGTGCAGGTAATCGAACCAAGCGTGCTCCATAAGCAGTATCTATTAAAGGACTGTCCTGTGCGCACGCTAACACGCTAGCATACAGTACGTTGAGTGCCCGTAGGCAACAAGCATTATCTAACGTAAGAAGATACGCCTTTTATTAAACCTGAGTCGGCGTTTTTTTTCTTCTGCCCCTTCTCTCGTCAAATAAAAGGTTAAGTTGACCAATGGGCCAATTTCCCAAAACGTTGGAGTAGTCCTTTAATGCCTGGCGTCACTTTTAACAGCATGTCCAAATGACAAAGATGTATTGTAAACATTGTACAGGTGCAGGAGTACCGTGAGGCACTGGAGGGCATCCTGATTAGAGGGAAGAATGGCATCAGACTGGTGCCTGAGCTCTATGCTGTCCCACATGAGAAGGTATTGCATTCTATTGTATTCTATTGTATTCTATTGTATTCTATTCTATTGAAGGGAAGGAGTTTATTTACAACTGTAGGCTTAGAATTGAAGAGGCACCAGTATAAAGGTCTCACCTCTGTTACCCCTCCAGTTACCCAGCATGTGAAGACTACAAATGGAGAGTAGTCATATGTTTTCCAGTGTAAAGTTGATATGCCAAGCAAATGGCAATATGAGTTAATAAAATAATGTCAGGGTAAATTGTGTTTAAATGTGTCCCTGCCCTCTTTAAGCAGGGCCCCTGCTGTTAAGAGGGCTATATTTGTTGTCGGTTTGTCTTGGTTGCCATTAAGAGGTGAGAATTCACAGCAGACTAAAAATGTGTGTTTGTCTGAGTCATTGCGCCTGTATATGATTCAACCAGAGAGAAAACATGTCGCCTTTTGCAGATGGAGGAGGAGTACAGCAATCCCCACACAGTGGACAGAGTGGCGTTGGGGCAGCTGCCTCACATGTGGGGACAGTCGCTCTACATCTTGGGGTGTCTTTTGGCCGAGGTAGTAGAGATGACAAGCCCTGTGTCCATTACGTTAGCTATTCGAGGATGCACTACTTGTAGCATCTGTTGCTATCACTAAAGCCCATTTAAAGGGTTTTCATTTTTTGGACAAACTGAAATATTTTAACTGGTGCCTAAAAACACGCTAACAAGCTAAAGACATTGTAAGGAATGTGCAACAACAAAAGAAGACACTCTTTCTCTCTCTGTTCTAAGGGTTTCTTGGCACCAGGAGAAATAGATCCACTCAACAGGAGATTCTCTACTAACTTCAAGCCCGATGTTGTGGTGCAAGGTTTGTGTCAGTCATCAACTTGGGGGAGGCAATAACCTAGAGGTCAGAGAAATTAGCTTGTGACTGGAAGGTCACCGGTTTGAACCAAATGTCCTCACAAGGATAGACAAGTTTGCAAAAATCCTCCAAAGTCAGGACGTTGCAAATTAATTTGATTTGAATGTATGATTTTGGTTTAGGGTTAAGGATTAGAATTAGGATTAGGTTTAGGTTACAGTAAGAGTTAAAGCCCCCCCCCACTCATCTCACAGATAACATGAACATTTTCAAACAAGCCTTGCGAGTCAATCATTGGTTTACAAGGCAAAGCAGGAGTGACAGCTGATTTCTACCAATCAAAAAAAGACTTGATAGGTGAGACTGAAGCTGATTGGTTTCGCCCTGGCACACCTCAGCCTCACTTTGACCGGGACTGTGATTGGTGGAAATAATCAGACATCACTTCTTGAACTGCTTTCCGAGAGGTTTAGAAATTTGGAAAGGGGTGATACTGGAGGAGGACTCTCGGGTTAGGTATGTAGTTGAGAGGGTTAGGGAACAAATCAGGGGAAAGTCCTCACATGTATAGCAATACCAACTTGTGTGTGGCTGTCCAGTTTGTGTTCTAGCAGAGTCGGAGGAGATCCAGGACTTGTTGCGTGACCATGGGATCCAGGTCCGGACAGTATCTGAAGTACTACCCATCAGGGTCATACCCGCTCGCATCCTCAGCCATATCTATGTCAAACTGGGTACCAAGCACTCCTTTCATTACACCATTTTTTAGTGTCTAAGTGTGTGTGCCTGTGTGTGTGTGTGTGTGTGTGTGTGTGTGTGTGTGTGTGTGTGTGTGTGTGTGTGTGTGTGTGTGAGTGTGAGAGAGACACAACATCTTCTTGTGCTGTCTCTTCCAGGGAACTGTAAGAAACTGAATTTGACTGGGAGGCCGTACAGACACATTGGAGTTCTGGGAACATCCAAATTCTACGAGATCAGAAACCGCTCTTACACATTCACCCCTCAGGTAATCTGATGTTCACTGTGACATCGTTTCTAGTTAGGTAGAAGGTGTTAGTGCTGAAAATGAAAAATATTGATTACATTCTCAACATTCTCTCTCTCTCTCTCTCTCTCTCTCTCTCTCTCTCTCTCTCTCTCTCTCTCTCTCTCTCTCTCACTCACCTGTCTCTCCTCCTCCCTCTTCCCTTCTTTTTTTCGGTGCTCTCTGTCCAGTTTCTGGATCAGCACCATTTCTACCTGGCACTGGACAACCAGATGATTGTGGAGATGTTGCGTACGGAGCTGGCCTATCTCTCCTCTTGCTGGAGAATGACTGGGCGGCCCACGCTCACTTTCCCCATCACCCACAGCATGCTGGGTAAGGGACTTGCCAGAAAATGAATGGGGGATAATGGAGGTATTATAAAATGTGAATGCTGAATAGTGTTGCCAGGATAGTGTTTCATCCCTGCATGCACTGTCTAGCTTTGCTATGCTACCTTTCCTCTATATGTGGTCATTGTAGGCTATGTCCTTGTATAAGAAAAGTATTTCCATTTAATTGTAGTGATTGTCCATTTTGTTGTGTCAGTTGAAGATGGTGACGGGGTTGATCCGTGTATCCTAGCAACCCTGAGGAAACTACAGGATGGCTACTTTGGAGGAGCCAGGTCTGCCTCCCTCTGTAACACTACACACAGGGCGTCATACTAGTAGAGCGAATTTCACAATTGATGGTGTTTTTATCAAAGATGTATGGATAATCATTGTTATCCAGTATATTGTTACTCATACGTGTGTGTGTGTGTGTGATTGCAGGGTGCAGATGTCAGACCTCTCTAGTTTCCAGACAACTTCCTTCCACACTCGGCTCAGTTTCCTAGATGAGGAGAATGATGACAGCTTACCCGGGGATGACGAAGAGGAGGATGACGAGGAAGATGACAATTGTGGGCCTTCAGGTAGCCCGGGAATGATGAAGAAAATGTTTGCATTCCTCACAGAGATGTTTAGTCAATTCTAGTATATATTTAAATCATGATTCATGGCTCACCTCTCACTCCCAAGGTGGCTCAAAAGGCATGTTTGACCAGTACCTCAACCAGCTGCTCCAGAGCACCACCACCAGGTGCCACCTCCCTCCCATCCAGAGGGGGCAGCACCATGTTTTCAGCGCTGAACACACCACTAGAGATATCCTGTCTCTCATGGCCCAGGTTCAGGGCCTCAACATGCCCAGTGAGTTACTAGAAATCTAACGATTCAGCCTTGGTGGTAGGCGGGTGATGTCAGCACTTTAATACTTTGTTGCTGTGTGTGTGTGTGTTTCAGAGTCCTCCATGTATCTGCCTGTGACTCCTATCATGAACAAACACCGCAAATCTCTCAACCTACTTGAAGTTCCCCATCCTCAGCCTGGCTCACACACAAAGCAGCACAAGGTTGGCACCATAGATCCCTGCACACCTGCAATCCTGTTTCAGTGTGGACTTCATTGTTCTGTGTGTTTTCTGACTCCACAGTAGTCCTTCTTTTACTTCATGCGTGTTTGTGTTCCACTTAGTCCCACAGTGCTGCTGATCTGCATCTGCCCCGAGACTCCCAGGGCAACACAGACTTCGCAGGGTTGGTGAGACGGCTGAGAGAATGTCCCACTCTGCAGGACCAGGCGGACATCCTCTACATTCTCTACATCATGAAGTATGGACACAGAGATTCACTTTCTCTCTCTCTCTCTCTCACTCACTCACAGATCATTTCCAATGTCGTACTGCTAATGCTTGTGATTTAAATGAATCGTTGTAATTGGCTACCCTGTGCTGTCTACTGCTGAGCAGAGGAGCTGATTGGCTGGTGGAGGTGTTGGGTCCTGGCCAGGGCGGGGCTAGTGTACGCTCTCTGTTGGAGGAGCTGTACGTACAGGCTGGAGCCTGTAAGGAGTGGGGTCTCATCAGATACATCTCTGGAATACTACGCAAGAGAGTGGAGGTCCTGGCTGAGGTCAGTGTGTGGCATCAACTAAATACTACCAGCCCTAGGGGTGCTGTTCTGCAGGGGGGCAGGTGAAAAGAGTATTTCCCTATGGGGATCAATAAAGTATCACATTTTTATTATTATTATTTAATTCCATCTGTGCTTGTTCCACAGGCCTGCACGGACCTTATTTCCCATCATAAACAGCTGACAGTGGGTCTACCTCCTCAACCTAGGGAAAGAGTTATCACAACGTAAGATGCAATTATCATCAAGAAAGAGATTTTGTGATAAAACTCAGGCTTCACTAAAATGATTACAAGAAAAGTAAACCAGCTCTTCCCCCTTCCTGTCTCTGTCCAGTCCACTTCCTCCCGAGGAGCTGAACACTCTAATCTACGAAGCCAGTGGTCAGGACATCAGTATAGCTGTGCTCACTCAGGTAAAACCTTAACTATTGGACTGCTGTAGGACTTTTCAAGACACCAATCTCACCTGCCTGAACTGTGTGTGTTGGTTATCTAGGAGATCATGGTCTATCTAGCCATGTACGTGCGATCCCAGCCCGCTCTGTTTGGGGACATGCTCCGACTCAGGATAGGACTCATCATGCAAGTGATGGCCACTGAGCTGGCTCGCAGCCTGCACTGCTCTGGTAGGAAAGCACACACGAACATACTAAAACTAACACACGAACATACTAAAACTACCACATGAACATACTACAACTAACACATGAACATACTAAAACTAACACACGAACATACTACAACTAACACACGAACATACTAAAACTAACACACGAACATACTACAACTAACACACGAACATACTAAAACTAACACATGAACATACTAAAACTAACACACGAACATACTACAACTAACACACGAACATACTAAAACTAACACACGAACATACTAAAACTAACACACGAACATACTAAAACTAACACACGAACATACTAAAACTAACACACGAACATACTAAAACTAACACACGAACATACTAAAACTAACACACGAACATACTAAAACTAACACACGAACATACTAAAACTACCACACGAACATACTAAAACTACCACACGAACATACTAAAACTAACACACGAACATACTAAAACTAACACACGAACATACTACAACTAACACACGAACATACTAAAACTAACACATGAACATACTAAAACTAACACACGAACATACTAAAACTAACACACGAACATACTACAACTAACACACGAACATACTAAAACTAACACATGAACATACTAAAACTAACACACGAACATACTACAACTAACACACGAACATACTACAACTAACACACGAACATACTAAAACTAACACACGAACATACTACAACTAACACACGAACATACTACAACTAACACACGAATATACTACAACTAACACACGAACATACTACAACTAACACACGAACATACTAAAACTACCACACGAACATACTAAAACTACCACACGAACATACTAAAACTAACACACGAACATACTAAAACTACCACACGAACATACTAAAACTACCACACGAACATACTAAAACTAACACACGAACATACTAAAACTACCCTACACGGCGAGAATGCACATGTGTGTGATGTGATGCGTTTTAGGTGAGGAAGCCTCTGAAAGCTTGATGAGCCTGAGTCCGTTTGACATGAAGAACCTGCTGCACCACATCCTCAGTGGCAAGGAGTTTGGAGTGGAGAGGAGCAGTAAGTCTCTCTCTCTCTCTCTCTCTCTCTCTCTCTCTCTCTCTCTCTCTCTCTCTCTCTCTCTCTCTCTCTCTCTCTCTCTCTCTCTCTCTCTCTCTCTCAATATATGTGTCTGTCTCACACTCTGTATAATGGAAAAGAGAGAGAAGAGAATGAGTGAGAGGAGACATGAGGTAGGATGAGACAGCTCAGAAGAGGTGGCCAGTAATGAAAAATGAAAAATTGTGAGTGGAGAAAACAGGTAAAATGATAAACGAGGGAGAGAGGAAAAGGTTCAAAGATAGGGAGAGGAGTTCTCTGGTAGTAATTCATGTTTTTATCTCTGTGCATCAGTGCGCCCTATCCAGTCGACAACCGCCAGCCCTGCCATCTCCATCCATGAACTAGGCCACACTGGAGCCACCAAGACCGACCGCACGGGCATACGCAAGCTGAAGAGCGAGATCAAACAGGTGACAAGCACGAGTCAATGAAATGGTTAGATGATCAGAAACTGAATCTCTATCACTCTCTTATGTCTATTGCATTATCTAGAATATGTTTTTCTCAGAATAACACTGTCCTTGGTTCTGATTGCAGCTGGATGACTCTCGGCCTCTGAGTGTGGGTTGAGTTTGATAACGTCTCTAGGCATGTGGCTGTCTCCATCTCCAACCCCTAAACAACAAAGCTGCTGGCTAAACCCTGTTCCTAAACCACATGCTGACTCTTACCATTTTACTAGCAACAGGGCCCTCCAAGGCTGGCATTAAATCATCCCCGTTCTCATATCAGTAGTTGTTTGTTGAATGGTCTTCTTTCTTGTGACCAGTCACGCCGCACAATCATTTGGTTTCCAAGAGTCTTTCACATCCGGCGCTTGTTGTAGCGTAGTGAGAATGAGATGGCGTCTCCAACTCAGTCATGAATTGAAGTGTGCTTCCTGTCATCTATCATCCATGTCCATCTGTAGATCTTTGGCGCCGGTGTTTCCATCAGTAGCAATGTCACTTCTCCTCGCTCCACGGTAAACCATTTCACCCTACATCTGCTTTAAATGAACCTTTCCTTGCCTTGTCCTCCTTAGAGTTGCTGTAGTTAGAACGTAGATGGAGTAAGGCATTTTCCATTCAAATTTTATGTTGACCCAACTAGGCAGTGTGTGTGTGTGTGTCTTGCTAAATGACCTTGCTTAAAGAAAAAAATCCACCCTCAGATACTCTTACACCGTTTAGTTTTTTTGTGGAAATGTACTTCTTCGTTGTACCCACTTTCCCTCAACCTGCCTCATCTACCTCTGCTTCAGTTAGTGAGTTCCTACATTTCCCAGAATGCTGTTTGATAACCCCCGAGAGAACATGACAGAACTCCAGGCGAGAAAAATCCCCTTACTTAAAACGTGACATGTCTTGTGGCTGCATTGCATTATGGTCTATTGATGCTACTGTCAGTGGAGAAAGTGGTATCTCTGCCTCTTCTGCAATGGATTTCTCCCTGTTTGATTGCTGAACATCAGTGCAAAATGGTTGGGTCTAGAAAGAAGCCTGACAAATGCTTATAAACTATATCTCGATGTAATGTCACGTTGTCTACGCTTGGCCAGTTATCCACAGGAATAAGACAACAAGACCAAAATGGACCCAGAAATGCCAGTAGCTGTTTTTTTAACAGTGTTCGTGTTTGAGGGTGGATTTTTCCTTTAATGTGTCCGCTTGCACTGTGCACTGTAGCATGGTATGTGCTTGACTGGTGATTGCATGGACTGTATAACTATATATCAGTGTTAGAAGAGTCCTGTTTCATGTTTGTGTCGGGAGAGCGAGAGTCTGTGTGTTTGTAACCTCTACCTAGCATCTTCCTGTCCTCCATCCACAGCGCTGTAGCAGCCCCTCCACCCCTAGTGGGATCCTGTCCCCAGTGGGTGCTGATCCAGGTGACGGACAGCTGCATTGGGAGGAGAGGCAGGGCCAGTGGCTGAGGAGGCGCAGGCTGGACGGGGCTATCAACAGAGTGCCAATGGGTTTCTACCAGAAGGTCTGGAAGATCCTACAAAAGTGCCACGGCCTGTCCATTGATGGATACGTCTTGCCCTCATCTACCACCAGAGAGGTAGGAGCCTCTGTTCTTACTGAAATCAAGACCTGAGAGCCATCTGTTTTCTCTTGGTTTACTGTGGTACCTTGCTACAATCAGATCAGATAGATGAAAAGTAGCTTGGCGTCTTTCAATTGAAGCTGGATGTGTATGTCTGCATCGATGTGGTGGATGTGTGTTTACTTGAGGCACTCTGTGCGCTCTAGATGACGGAGGGAGAGATCAAGTTTGCGGTGCAAGTGGAGTCGGTCCTGAACCACGTCCCTCAACCGGAATACCGGCAGCTACTGGTGGAGACTGTGATGGTTCTGGGCCTGGTAGCCGATGTGGATGTGGACAACATTGGTGGCATCATCCACGTAGACCGTGTCTTACACATGGCCAATGACCTCTTCCTGAATGACCAGGTACTACCACTTACTGCATTGCTGTTGATCTAACACATTACTGTAAATGAGGGTTAGATTTACATTACATTACAGTCATTTAGAAGACGCTTTTATCCAAAGCGACTTAAAAAGGTGCTTTTGTGTACAGTATAGGTCCGTGCCATCACTTTCTTTCTCCATCCCCAGAAATCCCACAGTGCCAATGATTATTTTCTGGAGAAGGACCCAGCCACCGGCATCTGCAACTTCTTCTACGATAGTGCCCCTAGTGGCAGCTATGGCACCATGACCTATCTGTCCAAGGCTGTGGTCACTTACGTTCAAGACTTCCTGCCAAGTTCCAGCTGCCTGATGCAGTGAGCGCTCAGACTGCTCCTGACAGATGTTTAACATCTGAAGAGACGTTGTGATCTACTGGCCAAAGGCAGCAAAGCTTCTCATTATCAGCTCAGAATTCATACGGTGCTTGTTTTGATGAACTTTACTTTTCCATGAGTATTTCATCTTCAGTGAATTGTATAGATCTGATATATATTAATTATTATATATATTTAAATAACAGCAGCAGCTGAATGCAAACCACTATTTTAAACTTTTCTTTGTGACCCTGGACTGTAAACTTATTTATTTGCAACATGAAATATGATTTGTTTTCAGCCAGTAACTGACATACAGATCATGTAAATGTAATATTGGCATGAGTATTTACCAAGACAGGTATATCTGTGTGTTGTTAGTCATGTATGTATGATAATGTATATTATATTACTTATATTACATCAGCTGTTGCCTATCCTCTGATTGGATATATATAAATATATATATACACTATAATTGAGTGTTATTGATATTGAAATTTAATTGTTGTAATATATTAATGTTTAATTAAGTTGTATGGTGATGAAGATCCTAGTTTCTTTGAATGCCCAAAGCCTGGTAATAATGGTTTTGTCTGTGGTTATGTTGTTTGTACGCTATTTGTCTAGAGTGAAGACAACCAAGTTGTTTGGTTTGCTAATGCTGGTACCATCATGTAATATCTGGAATTTGTTTTAAAAGGAAAAATCCACCCTAAAACACTTATTGGTGGTGTACCATACATTCCTGGGCCCATTTTGTTGTATTTTTCTTATTCTCGCTGATAACGGGCCAAACGTAGACGACATGACGTCAGATATATCCAGCTAAGGTACAATGAAGGAAATAACAGTGTAAAGTATACGAAGATATCATACTGGAAAGGTGAAGAGTACGTTGAAAAGAGGGTCTCTAAGTTTGAGTGTGCCGTTGTTCCACACAGGCTTTGTCAGTTGTGACCAACTTGTATTCGGTGAGTACATCGAGCACAGAGGGAAGTTACACATTTAACCGTGAAGGAAAAAGGCATGTAAAAGAGTACAGAGTGTTGATGTATTTATAATATTATTGCTATGAAATGAAATGTAATTTTCATTTCTGTAAAACTAAAACAATATAGAACAATTTACTATTTAACTTGTATTATAATGCAAAATGCAGATTACATGTTAAATATTGAAAGACTGGTTTTATTAATGTAACAATGCAACTGACCTACATGTCCATGATCATATTTTCTTTATTTACATACTTTAAAGTACTAAAGTTATGTGATCATACAAGAATAATAAAACCATCATCTTCTAAATCATCATCTACTTGTTTTCATCATCTGTTCATTTCTCCTAATTTACTTGATTTCCATTATGAAAATATCACACAAATCGCTGCTGCTGGACAGATCATCTTCATAATGTAAGCATCTGAGGAACTACTAGAGAGGTCTTCGTTTCCAATTTAACATCCATGAGTGTTACGCGAGTTTCCCAGGTTAGGATTATGAACCTTACCAAGCCTATACTGGATACCTGTTTTCTGGCTTCTTGTCATTTCAAACTAGACGAGGTCTACTACGCTGCCCTCTAAGCCAGCAGTGTTCAGTGTTTTGCTGGGCACACATTTCTTCCAGCTGTAGGGGGAGAAGTGGTGGGAGGGTGGGCAGGCGCATTTATATCCCCCTTTATGGTTCAAACACAGGTGAGAACACCCTCCGTTGTTCCGACTGCACTCATTTATGTCTGGAGGAGAGAGAAAGAATTACTGTTGTACCTTCAAGATGGTGAATGAAACAGAAAGAAACGTGTGTGGAAGAGAGTGCAGGAGCATGTTGTGTGTGTGTGTGTGTGTGTGTGTGTGTGTGTGTGTGTGTGTGTGTCCACTGACCCTTGCAGTGTTGTCCGTCTCTTTGGAGTGTGTATCCTCTGGGGCAGATGCAGAGATGAGAACCTGGAAAGTTGACACATTGGCCCTCACACCTGCTGAGCTGCAGCGTTTCCTCCTGACACTCATTTATATCTGTGTGTTGACAAAATGAGTCCGATTTTTTTTTGTTTGAAGAAGGCAGAAAACAGAGAGCGGGGGAAAGGAAAGACTTCTGATGGAAAAAAAGTTAAAGAAACCAATCAATCAGGATACAGTACTGTCATGTTTTCTTAACAAATATGATATTTCTCCTACCTACACACCCCCTGAGAGCCTGTGTGGTTGAATTGTCAGGCGTTGGTGTGAGGGGTTGTTTCCTGTACCCGGGAGGACACTCAGGGATACAGCTCCGTCCGTCTCCGGCCAAGGTGTACCCGTGCATGCAGGAGCATCGGTAGAATCCTGGTGAGTTGTGGCACCGCTCCGTACACGGCCCTAGTCCCTGGTTAACAGCACACTCATCTATATCTGCACCAGCAAGGACAAACAGTTTTTTTGTAAGATGTGCTTTATAGAGGACAACTAAGGAAACGCTGACATCATTTCTATCATGTGTAAACCATTCTACTACCAATTCTGTGAAGGCACTGAAATAAAGGCACACTGGCAGAAGAACTACTTGTTTTGTTCCACAATAAGATACTGAATAATACACTACAAGTTCAAATCAACGTCATGTTTTTTTTTTTTTTTATATGTAGCATTTTAGAATAGAATGATAATGACAGCAGAAAAGAACCAGCAGTGGTTTTACAGTAATTAAGTTGAGTTGTCTCCTAACCTTGGCAGTGGCCATCAGCGGTCCGCAGGCTGTAGCCAGCGGGACACTGGCAGTGGAAGCTTCCAGGCGTGTTAACACAACCAAACAAACAGCCTGTTACAGCGACAGGCAGAAGGCACTCATCCACATCTGGAGAGAGGGAGGGGAGCAAGCAACTTAAATCAAAATGAAATGAATTCAATTTGAATACATTCTATGAACAGACATACAGTCTCACACACTTTAGAAACACGCAAACACACACCTGTACAGGAGGTCTGGTCATGAGCTAGATGATAGCCGTCATTGCAGCTGCACTTAAAGGAGCCAAATGTGTTGACGCATTTCTGCTGACACCGGTGCTGCCCCTCCACACACTCATCTAAATCTACACAAACACACATACACGTTTTTACAATTTAGCTAATACATTTAACTACTGCAATTTAATACACGTTCAACCAATAGAATAAGTGAACATACACGTACACAAACGTGTGCATAAACACGCAAAAACACAAACACATACTGTATGTGCACATGCATTGATGTGGATGGATGGGACATGCATTTAGTGACACACACACACACACACACACACACACACACATCAAGCACATGTGACGCAAACACAAACGTGCAGTAAAGGCCACACTGTGAGATGAAAGAGAACAGCAACAGATGAAAGGTGGTCGTGTTCTCTACGACCCCGAACCAAGCTGGAATCTGAAACCTCATTGATGTCTCTCTGGATGTTTGCCTGCTGTTTTCGCCCGTAATGAGCTAACCCTAAAGCAGACTCCATGTTCTTCACCTGTGTCCTGTTATAGAAGAGACAGGAAGCGAGGATATGTGGAAAACAACTCAGCCAGGATCGTCTACGCTAGCTTCCATGGTGTGGCCTGACATCCAGGAGAGTGCTGTTTCCCTCTCTATATACCTGTGGTCTTTGTTCCTGGCTGCACATCCTTTCATGTTCTGACACATCTCTCTACACGGTTGAAATAAAGCAGAATGTGGACAAAGTTTAGTCCAGAAAGAATGGCATGTTTTGGAATGAGAACCAAAATAGATGTTTATTTGTCGTTTCACAAACTCTGGCTGTCAGAGAGGAATGCTCACAAGAATTATTTCATTGCCATGGAATTCCCATGGCTAAAACTAAACTATAATCAGTTCTCCATGCTGTCTGCAAAACGTCCTTGACAGGACAAGACAGGACTATCTGTCTAACTGCAGACTGATAACATAAATAATATCACCACGCACTTGGCTGACACAAATGACTGGTTGTCCTTGACAGAAATATTGTGTAACCAAGCCCACCTAACCCGAGACAATATGTATTTTTTTAACCTAGTAAATTTAATCTTCCTTCATGCTGCCATAAATTTCACAGCTCACTTACACTTGTCAGCGAGCCATGCCACATCAAACACATCAAACATTTTCAGGAGGTTCTCTGTTGTGCTGTAACATGCCTCAATGCACAGCGCTTTGATCCCCGCGGGTCCTAAGAGGACTCAGGAAGAACACCTCAGTCCTAAGAGAGCAGCTATGACAGCTATGAAAAAACAGTCACATGCTCACCTCTGCATGTACGCCTGTCATCCAGCAGAGCGAAGCCAGGTCTGCAGTGGCACTGAGTCTGATTGTAGCTCTGGCTGTAGTTGTGGGAGTGAGAACACAGCTGGGAACAGCCCCCGTTGTTGACTGAACATGGTGTCAGCTCTGGGTACAGACACAAGACAGAAGAGCAGTTATGGAAGATAAGCCATTTGCAGTGTTCACAATAGGCTCAAAGGATGCTCCTTGCTAACCCTACTCTGTCTACACGCTGGACATTTAGATGGTGGAACATTATGAGGGAACGGCATAGAATTAGAGAGTAGCCAGTTTGAACGCATATCAGCAGAGGTTGTACCTGACCAAGGACTGAACTCACTTGTATTGTCCTTTTTAGCGAGGTTGTACCTGACCAAGGACTGAACTCACTTGTATTGTCCTTTTTGGCGAGGTTGTACCTGACCAAGGACTGAACTCACTTGTATTGTCCTTTTTGGCGAGGTTGTACCTGACCAAGGACTGAACTCACTTGTATTGTCCTTTTTGGCGAGGTTGTACCTGACCAAGGACTGAACTCACTTGTATTGTCCTTTTTGGCGAGGTTGTACCTGACCAAGGACTGGACTCACTTGTATTGTCCTTTTTGGCGAGGTTGTACCTGACCAAGGACTGAACTCACTTGTATTGTCCTTTTTGGCGAGGTTGTACCTGACCATGGACTGAACTCACTTGTATTGTCCTTTTTGGCGAGGTTGTACCTGACCAAGGACTGAACTCACTTGTATTGCCCTTTTTGGCAAGGTTGTACCTGACCAAGGACTGAACTCACTTGTATTCTCCTTTTTGGTAGTCACATCAGTGAGGTGATGTGTTTAGCAGATGAGCTGACATCACTGAGGTAGCAGATGATTAAACCAGACAAGCCACATGAAGCTGCGTTACTCTGCTTGACTGAGGCAACAAACCGGTTTTATTGGGAAGAGGGGTCAGCGAGAAACTCTAACTTGTCTTGTTTAACACAAACAAGTGTGGCAGTATTAAAATGAGCACTGCAAGGACATCTATCAATATCAATATATATGAAAGTGCATATATATTGATATCCTCATAATGTTTCCACATATTACATACTGCATATATTTCACATTGTTGGTATATTTTCATACTGTACATATTCTGCATTATTTTTTTCTTTTTCCTGTAATCCCTCTCATACTTTTCATTCATTTTATTCTAGTGTTGAATTGTTGGTTTCATGTGTTTATATAACCCCCATTTGCCATAGTCTTATTTATATTATATTTTTCTTTGCTGTATCCCATATTACTGTGGCAATGACCCAATTTCCCACAGGGATCCCTTAAGCTTCTCCATCTTATCTTTATACAATATGAGTTTTTGAAGACTGATACCAATACTGATATTTTTAGACAGAAGTCACCAAAAAACAATTTTGTGCTGATATTCAATATCTATAAATTTAACCATTTTCATACCAAAAAATAGTACTCAGTGTTTCCAACAGAACTGTATTCCTGTCAGGGTAGAACAGCCTCTGAATCAGCATTTACACCATCAGCTCTTACAAAAAAGTTACATGTGCAAATACAGATGTGAATTCAAAGCACATGTGCTTTTTGGTTTTCACATGTGAACAATATTTTTCACTAATCCGAAATCCCAAATTTTTCCATCTCAAATGCAAACTCTCACGTGAGTTTGGATTACATTGTGTGAAAAAATACTGTTCACATGTGATAACCAATATGTATCCAAAAAACATGGTGGAATTCATATCTATATTTTCTCATGTGACTTCTTGGGGGATGGAACACTAAAACTCTCCAGACTCCCATACTAATAACATTATTTAAATTAAGAATTAATTTACAAACATTATTGAACAATTAAATAAATAAATAAAATGTGAAAAGAAAACATCATTTTAGTTGTAAAGTAGGTGTGATCGCCCCTATCATTTCAGAAGTGGACGATGTGACTATAGCCGATATCCGATATTTAATAAAAGGCCAATATCGGCCTGATATATTGGCAAACCGATATATTATAACCCTCATCTTTACCCATCGCCTGCATCAGTACCCTGTCTTCCGCTTCCTTGTCTCTGAGCTCAAATACAGCAGGTTGGATTAGAAAGAATCCAGTTCATGAAGCAGCAGTATAACCTACCCAGACAAAGAGGTGTGACTCCGCTCCATGTGCCCCCCTGCTGGCAGTAGCTGTGTATGTCTCCGTGAGCCAGCGTGTAACCCGGGTAGCAGGCATACTGTATGTAATGCCTGTACTCCCTCGGACCCGGATTCTCTACATTACGGAAATAGAAAGTCCCGTGAGCGGGCACGGGTGGGTACGGGCACACAGGGTCGCCTGCTGAGGGTCAATGTGGGTGGTCTAATGGTGACATTCGTCATGACGTTGTGGTATTCTGTCCAGTAGGGTCTTCGCTCAGTGGCACCCCTTTGGTCTCCATACTCCAGCACCTTTTTCTCCACCAAGCACAGGGAGAGCTGATGTGGAGGCTTGGGTCGGTAGGGAAGTTACAGTTTCTGTTGCTGGAGTACGCTTGATAGTGGTAGTGGTGACAGCAGTGGCAACTGGAGTTCGGGCTCTTGAAAATGCTGATGCTGCTGATGTTGATACTTGTGCTCCTGACGGTAATGATAAGGTAGATGAGACAGTAGGAGATACACGTGATGCAGTAGTAACGGGAGTAAGGAGCATTTGGGAAGCCTGTGTACCTTCGTCTACCTCCTCTTCCTCAAATGAGGCTTTTGCCACTGAGCCCGTCCTGCCAGTTTCCTTGTCTGGTCCCATGCTTCTCTGTCTCATAGACCCCTCCTCTCTGCCAGATTTAGTTACAGGGGCTTCGATTCCCTTCTGGAAATGAGCTTGACGGGTTTGGACCCCGTCTTTGAGGAGGACTTTTTGATTTGTCACTTTGACCTCCTCGCTGTTTGAGGTGTGGGATGCCATGTGAGATTTTAAGTACACTTCCTTGGAGGGGATATTAGCGAGAGTGTTGTAGTGGGATAACTGTTGGTTCTTCAGAACCAAGGCAGCCTGGAGGTTCTGGGGGTTCTGCTGCATGTTTGACTTTTGAACAGAGTGCATCATGTCGGACTCTAGAAGGAAGAAAGGAACAAAAAGATGAAATAGTCACAATATAATGCAGATAAATTTACTTTTATCCACACTTGAGAAATAATGAGACACATGATTCATTTCAGTTTTGATGATACAAAAGTACATAAGCATTTATACAAGCATGAGCATCCCACTGAGCAGTTTTACACTGATTAGCTGTTAAAAAACGTCTAAATGGTTTATAGCATCAGGCTTAAAATAGGGTTAAACAGTGAAACTTTGGTATACGTCTACGAAAATTAAAGCATTATCTTTGGCAAATGGACTTCTCGGGTCACACTTCTGATATTTACAGCTGTTTATGCATTGTTTAAATATGGATTCATGGATTTACTGCTTGCTCTAAAACTGGGCAATATACAGACAAAAAGATCCTGGGTGATATGAAAGCTGAAGCATAGATGTGACATACATAGATACGTGAGGGTTCATCAATATACACAAACACATCCACTCTCTATCACTAGATCAAATTTATATAGAAAAAGTGTTTTGCATGCACACCTTTGCAAACAGGCTTGGTGGTATTCCAGGTGTGGCCCTTACAGTATAGCATTGAGGGCCCATGGAGCCTATAGCCACTATTACAGCTGAACACCACCCAGGAGCCATCCTCATTCAAACTGCTTGCCCCATTGACCAGGGGCCCCGGGCTGGGGCAGCCTGAGCCTGAGGCAGGGGGAGAAAGACACAAATACTCTTAAAAGAAAGATAAAGTTCTAATTATATTATTGTAATAGCTTATTCCCTGTCAGGAAATAAAGAAAAAAACACAAGTGTAGAGTATAATACATAATAAGCATAATAGCTGCCGAAATTTTGAAATCATGAAATAAAACAAAAGATAAGAAGTATATGAATCAATCTCCTTTTAGGACTCACAAACACAGACTGGGGGTTCCCTGGTCCAGTGCCCAGACATGCAGCTGTTAGTTTGGTATCCATGGAGCTTGTAACCAGGGTGACAGCGGAAGATCACAAGCAGCCCGCCGTAACGGAAGAACGTCCTCCCGTTCTCCAGATGTCTAAAACCACTGCATCTCTCGGCTCCATAAACTGTAGAAAGAGTCCTACAGTGAATATCCCTAGTTGTCCCTGTGGTTGCCTGAAACTGTTGCTTCTCTTACCAGCATACAAGACAGGAGGGGCAGGAAAAGGGTTAGTACACCGACAGGACGTAAATTGAAAAGAAAGTCCGGCTGGTACCTGTAGTGTAGGTGCAGAGCAGGGCAGCCAGTGCCGCCAGGAGCCCCGTCCGAGCTGCCATGGAGTAGCGGCCAGAGATGCACACGGGGTGACAGCTCTGCTCAATCTACAGACCTGGCATACCTCTCATAAGGTTTAGAGAGGAAGGGAGGGGGGAGGGGAGGAGTGCAGAACGGGAGGGTTGGCTAAACAAAAACACTCGGGAGAGTGAAAGTGGGTGGTTCATGAGAGGTTGAAGATTGAGAGGGGAGTTGTGGCCTGGGATTACTACAGGATGGGCAGAGGGGAGGAAGGAAGGGAGGAAGGAAGGGAGCACATGCACTGGAGAAAACCTAAAACACTCTGACAGATGGATAGTGGAGTGTCAGGAGAAATGCTCTGTCTCCCTGCTTTCCGAATTCTTTGTGAGAGGCAGGGACTCTACTTGATGCATTAATATATAAAGTGATGTACCATATGCTTAGTGAGTGTTCAACGAGGGTTCATTGACAAAAAAAATGAGGGGCACGTTCAGGGACCGCCGAAAGAATCATTTGAGTTGATTAGCCTCCACACCTCTCCAACTTTATCTCTCTCTCCACCTTTTTGTAGCATCTGGCAGCTGGTAGTTATGTGTACGTGTGTTGGTGTGTATTTTTGTGTATGTGCATGCGTGTTGGCACGTGTGTGTGGATGCCTTCAGTAAAATCTGACCCCATTATTTGTTCTGGCTGACAGGATGCCCAGGCCTGTTTAACTGCTTTCACAGTTTCATAATTATAGTGGGTAGAATACCAGAGTGAACGAGCATACATACACATACACACACACACACACACACACACACACACACACACACACTCTAAAAATATACACAAAAACACATTTACAATAATTATCACTGCGTGACACAATCTATTTTAGAAAGCCATTTTATTCTTTTTTCGGATAACAACAGTTGGATCACAGACCAGATGAAACTCAAATCTCCCACATGAAGGGAGCATATTGTTTCTATAGTCCTACTGTACAGGCTGCAGTCACCAATACCTGGAATACTAGAGAGTTGACATGTAGGCAACTGTGCCGTATTGCATTGGCACTACTAGTGTAGATCATCTGTTCACATCTTTCGTCATAAAACTGCAACTAATGGTGGTTATTAGTCTGAGAGAAACTGAGAGGTGATATCTTAACATACTGGTGTATCAAACTATACGTACAATGCCTGCTCCCAGTCTGTTTTCTATTCATGTATTTACCCTTTCTACAGGTTTATCTCATTTATTGGTCAAGGTTTGTGTTGGTTGTTGATGTCTGGTCTGCGTCCTCTCAGAAGACGGCAGTGAATACTGTCATCTGCCAAGATAATCCGTCTAATCTATATACTAATAGTCAGTCTTCTCTAGAAATACTTCTACTATCATTTCATCTCATCCCTGCTTCCCTATCTCCCTTTTACCATCAGGGCTGTAGTCAAGACCATCTTAGTCAAGTCCAAGTGAAGTCCAAGACCAGGTCCAGTCAAGTTTGAGTCAAGACCAAGTCCAAAGAGGGGTCGAGACCAGAACAAATCTAAATTATTGTTTTTGCTTACTCACCATCTATCGAAGAATTTTCAAAAGATGCTTGCATTCCATTTTCAGGGCCAAATTAAGTAGTTACGTCGAGAAAAACACTTTGTGCATCTTTCAAAAATTCTTTGATAGGCATAAAAAAAGGTCAACATCCAATAGTGGCCGATACCGAGACAAGTCAGCGTGAAAACAGACAAGAGACAAGTCCGAGACAATAGAAAAGTGGTCTTGAGTCCAGATTCGAGTTCTATGCAGGACTTCCAGAATTTTGTTTTTTCATTTTCCTCCCTTCACTTATACTTCCCTCCGTCCATTTCTCAGCCTTGTTGCTGATCCTTGTTGTCTAGTTTGTGTACCACTCTGAAGGCCTCTAGGAACTCGGTGAAGTCTATGCTGCCGTCCTTGTTGAAGTCGATACTGCGGGCCAGGTCATCGATTGCTCTGTCGTCGATGTCAACACCCAGGTGGGCACTGAAAAGACGCCAGGTATGACGGAACTCCTCGATGGAGATCAGACCTGAACATGAAGGCCCCGTAAACACACATATACACATAAACAGATACACAGAGGTTTGAGGAAGAGATTTCAAATTACTGACACCAGCTATCCCAAAGACATACTTTTTTTTTTTTTACCTGAATGGTCTTTGTCTATAATGTTGAATATTATCTCAAGGTCTGTCCTGTATCTGAACAAAGTTTCAGCCATGTTTGGAGTGACCTAGAAAGAAAAAGTGAGCGTGTGAGAGAGAGAAAGAGCGAAAGAGAAAGTGGCTAGACAGTATGGGTCAGAGGTCAGTCACTAGACTATACCATTACTACACCGTAAGGTCTACTAGGACCTGTCTCCAGTGGGGCCGCGGCAGCTCTGACCTGTGGCAGTGGTATCCCTGGTCCCATGTACTCGAAGCAGGACTGATACTCCACGCTGGCATCCTGTGCCAGGCGTGCCAAGTGTGGGAGAAGCGTCCTCCAGGGCAGGTCCAGTCTCAGCACAGACTCCAGCACCTGAGCCCATTCACTGACCGACACACAGCCTGGACACACATGCTTCCATACAGTGAAGACATATATACTGGAAGGAAACCTTAAAACACTGTATGACATGACATAAGTAGTAGTTGCAGTACATATATGCCATGCTGTATCTGATTGATATGAAGTTATGTGAGAGGCCTAAATGAATTAATGCTTGTTTCAAGGATGCTGGTGCTTCATGTTGACTAGAGGATGACCTACAGCCTAGTACTGAGTGTCCCCAAGCTATCTGAACGACCCGAGGCTTGACATTGAGAGTCTCCAAGTGATTTGTCTGTCTCGTCCAACTATCTTGTTGTGTTGTGTTATGACCTGCAGCAAAGCCTTGTGTAACTTGAATGTACAAAGATCCTGATCTCTCCAAGGGGCAGCGATATGCTTGATGGCTGTTTGAGCTGGATGCTGATTTCTCCCCATGCTGCGTGATTAAATGATCACTCTGCTTAAACAACTTCCAGTATTTGAACGATACAGACAAAGTGGGTGGGTGTATCTCACCAGTGTTATTCTGGTCGTACCGCTGGAAGCCCGCCGTCAGCTCGGAACGATGGGCAAACAGCTTCTCTTGCAGAGCCCTGAGAGCAGAGTCTTCAGCTGCTCTTACTCTACGGGACACACACCACACACACACACCCCACACACACACACCACACACACACTTTTTTTTAGATAATTTGCACTGCTGTTAATCTGCCCCAACTCACACTCACGTAAAAGACAGCAGCCACCTACCTCTGTGTTAGGGTGAGTTTGCGGGTGGTGCGGCTGACCTGGTACTGGTAGAAGCGGGGAACCAGTTCTCTGCCCAGTTTGATGTAGGCGCCACGGTTGCTGCCCTCCTCATAATAGTTCGAGGCTGAGAAGATGGTGATCACCTTAAGCAGACACACAGATTTAGTTCTCCGGACTGCAGTAATCACCTTTTTTTGTGATTTTATTAAGTTTCCCCACCACTACTGCTTGTGAGTGACTGCGGCTGGTCTACCTGTCCACCATGACACAGCTCATAGCCCTCCTGTTTGCACTCATGGGAGCGGATGAGCAGCTGCAGTCTGTGGTGGAGCAGCAGTCTTCGGGTCACGTCAGGGCCGAAGTAGCAGCCTCCTCCTCTGAATGTGTTGGGAGTACAGCCCTCTTGGGTCTTAGGGTCACTCCACAGTATATCCACTATCTGCAGGGGAGAGCAGGAACGTTAAAATATAATACTAAGTAGTCTTTATGTCTTTCCACTGCATCCTCTCTTCTGACCTGTTTCCATTCCCGCTCATGTTGAGGGGGTAACGGAGGGGAGATGGAGGAGAGGGAGTCCAGGAAGGGCACTTGGAGGACATCGGCAGAGTAGGGCATGCTGGGAGAAGACGGCCAAGGGTGAGGTGAGAGGCAGGATGGAGTTCGAGGAGAGCAGAGGGAAGAGGAGGAGGAGGACGAGGAGGAGGAAGAGGAGGCGCTGTCTTGCCGGCTTGGCCCACAGCGCCTCTTTCTACCAGAAACAGAGCAGAAGGGAAGACGAGATCTGTCATTTTTAGTTGTGCAGCGCAGGAAAGGGATCTGCTCTCCCATTGATAGTAATAAAATAGTGGGCTGCTGTCAGACCTCTGACTGGGCGTCCTTTGGCCCTTGGTGCGGACTACGACAGCTGCCTGGCCGAGGGCTGTCTGTCAATCTCATTTGTTTGGTCTGTCTGCAGGACGTACTGATATCCAGCTGCTCCAAACTCTGTCTGGGCAACCTCAATGCCGACTTCACCTGGAGGATGGAAGGAGGGAGGGAAGGAGACACAGAAAGAGAGTGAGAACAAGGGTGTTGGTCGTCTCGCACAGTTGATATTTTTGTAGACGAACAAGTATAACTCATTCTTGGTACAAGTCCTACCTACAGTAATACCTATTTAAAGGAAAAGTCCAGCCTCGAATACTCCTACACTCTTATATATTATCAGTTTGTGGTGTTCAGTGCATTCCAGGAGTTATTTTGTCATGTGAAGTGTTGTCATTTACTCTTTTTTGGTGCCCAGAAATGCAAGGTACATCTCTAATAGCTATTTTTTAACAGTGTTAAAGTTTTCCAGGGTGGATTTTTCCTTCAAGTGTGAGAAAAGTTGGAGGGTGTTTGGGTGTTTGCTCCCTCTAACCTTGTGCCTCTCTATGGAACTGAGGAGGTCCAGGTCAGTCTGGTCCGATATCCCTCCGTGAACGATCAGGACCTTGCCATCTATCACTGTCGCGACAGGCAGAAGGCTGAAGATGTCCTGAAACAGCTGGAGAATCTCACGGCCATGGGTCTGGACACAGTCACACAGTAACGAAGGAATGAATTTCACAATCATGGGCCACTGGCTGTGACAGTCTGTGAGGCAGTCAGTAGTCGTGACCACAAGATGGCAGTAGCTACATGGTACAACTGAAAAAAAAATCATGGTGGAGCATAACAACCATCTGGAGCCTTCAGCGCCACTTACTGTACCTTGTACTTCTGCATGACTTCTTTTGTGAACCCATATCTGAAACAACAATATGAAAACATCACAGTGAGATTGTGATTGTTATTTACGGTATGGTCTAGAACCATGTTGTCTGGGTTAACCTACCCTCTCTACAGATCAACCTACCCACCTGAGGTTCATTATGTGGTCTTCATGGTTTCCTCTGTTCAGATGCATGTAGTCGGGGTAAAGCAAAAGGTAGGCAAATAGGAGGATGACCACCTCCATCGACTTTTTACCGCGGTCCACAAAGTCCCCGTTGAACACGTACGGCGTGTCCGCAGAGGGAAGGCCATTCTAAACAGCAGCATAAAGACAGAAAGGCAACACAGTGTCCCCATATTAAATCAGAGAGAACCCTGCCATTGCATTGTTGGGCTACATATGCTATGTATTTGACTGCTTCAACTGCTTTGTCTAAATCTTCCCCCTCTCCCCACTATATAAACATCAAATATAAATATGGAGTAAAATCAATAGGGAATGCTTCATTTTTTCCCCCCTGAATATGTTTAAATAAAATAATATCAGTAAAGACTTTAATGACAGCAGCAAAATGAAGCTTTACCTTATAGAATATGAGCAATAAGGTCATCAAGCCGCCCATGTAGATCACCTGCACCAAATGAAAAATCACAGGAATGGAGAAGAAACCCATACAACCCTATCTAAACCCAATGTGCCTTATCGCTTCAGGAAATGGAAACGAGACAGTGAATTGCTCCACCTCAACCAGATGAATGTTTTTGTCTTGGTCACAAGTATTCTTGAGTTTAATCAGATGCGTATTTGCAGCAGGAGGAGACCATGAAGGAGTCAAGTGCCTGATTAGTGTGCTAATATACAAGATCACCATTCTTGGACCACTCCCCTCAAGATACAGTCAGTTGGATCCATCTACAGCAGTGTGGCATCATACCATCAAATCTTTATGGTCAGATTGCACAAAAGGTCATTCAGATGATAAGCGCCACTGGAACAATGGTCACCTACCACATATAGTGATCTCCTTGGTATAGGATGTTGACAAGTGGATGATGTTGGGCATCTGTTTGAGGAGCTTCTTGGTCTCGTACAGCAGCTGCAGCACATACCTGGCATGGAGGGACTGGGGGGAACACAAACTCATGAGTCCCTATCGGCCCAAGAATAAATGGTGTTGTCACATTTGCAGTTGTAAAAAAATTAAATTCCTCAACCGCTGTTGTATTGCTCAAACTGTAGGTTATATTTGCAGTTTCAATGAGAAGTCACTGAAAAGGTAAAGTCCCGCACGGCCTAAGACCCATTCTCTGTACCTGCTGCTCCTTAAAGGCGCTGAGGAGAGCGTTAGTGTGGGATACAGAGAGAGGGAAAGATAGCCGCGGGCCGTTGTAGGACTCTGGCACAGGGATCAGGTCATAGCAGGCCTCCCTCTCCAACCAGGGGTCGGCCACTGGGTCCAGCAACTGGGAGATCAAGTCTGGAACACACAGTGTAAGGGGCTGTAAACACACTGAGCTCAAGTCTCATTCATATTAGGTTTCTCTCTTTTGAATTTGAGTGAAATGAAAAGAGCTAGAAGAATGAGCAGTGTACAAAAAAAAAAATCTAATTTTGCTTGTTGGGATTCATAAAAACTCTTTAAGTTAACTGAGCTGAGCTCCAGGTCCCGAGCAGTGAAACTAAAACACGTCATCTCAACATGTTTGAAACCTTTACGTACGATTTCTAGTACCTTGTAATCAACAGTTGGATATGCGCCTAAAGCGCCGTGTGACCTCACTGCATCGTGTTAGAAGTCCACTCCAATATGCTAATGCTAACGGATGGCCTCAAATTTATGCAGACAAACGGGGCATGAAGGGACGTCTACCTACCGTCCCGTCTCCCTTTTGTAAAGCTTGTGTCAGCTTCCTTCTCTTAGTCTCAATTGTATCTCTCTCATTCACACACAGACCGACACACACAGAAACAGACGCGTAATTAACGTAAACAACTCATGTTCATTATTTCAACCCCTTAATGTGGGGGGGTTGGGGGGGTTTGGGGGCGGGGGGGGGGGGGGGGTGTAGATTGTGAATAGTAGGACTGGCCTAAGGATGAGCTTGTCAATAGTGCATTATGCTTTTTAGCTGGATGAGTGGGTCAATACACACTTCAACCACAGCTGTGTCAGTGCAATACACCAACACATTGGACTCCACATCCACACTAGTTGCTAAGCAACAGGGTATACGCATTGGGTTTTCTAGACCAAAATATAGGGGCATGACTAACAAAACCAATGTTAAATTCATGGAAACACAGTAAAAGAAAATAATTAATTTGTCCAATGCTAGAACGAGACAGCAGATATGCAGAACCAACACGACCGCTACAACGGCAACACCATGGGGGTTGAAGTTATTATTATTATCGTGTAGTGATTTCACTGTGATTTTTATTTACTCAAGGTTGGTTGTCTGAGCACACTAGTTTTTTCCCCCCAGAAATTCTTCTTTACTCGTTCAGTTACACACAATAATACAACATCAAATAAACCTAATGGGATCTAGAAGTTATCTCTTTTATAAATACATTAGCAGGAGACAAACTGTCTTACAGTAACCTAATAAATAAAGTTATGCCACTGAATGAGCCTGTGCAGAGACAAAGATGGCCAACCAGCGCTGAAATACAAGGTGCAATCAAGAGTGAAAGCTTTACAGGTACTAACAAATCTCAGCGCAAAGGATACTAGAGTGATGCATTCATACAAAACATGTATACAACACATCCTACAATCAAGTAATGGTAAAATAAGTTATGGTCTTAGTTTAAAAACACAGTGTTTCTCATCCATCCAGAATACTGTATCTGTGCTGTTAAGTCATCACAGGATTATTGAATGTAACAAGCTCCGTGGATAGCTGGTATTGGATAACCTCACCTGGCCCGCTGCCATTCAGCTGAGTGAAGCTGTCCAGCATGAAACTGAAGAAACTGGAGAGCTGAGGAAAGAAGTGAAATAACACTTTTCATTTATTTTGCATGAAGCGTTGAGATGCTTATGACGATCAGCCTACACATGTATCTTGTTCTTTTAGGGGTGGGACGATATGACTAAAAATCAATATCGCGATTATTTCAAACTTTTACCTCGATTACGATTAATGAACGATTATTTTATTGTTTTTATTTTGAAATTTGAAATTGACCGGATGCTCTATGCCGTTCCTGTGTATGACTTCCTGCCCGGCTTGACACATTCGCTCGCGGCTCGCAAAAAGCGAACGGTCTGAACACGGCGTTAGTTGGACGGGGCGGAGGGACGTGACTGAATACGACGTAGTATTTTTTAAGGGGACAGTTCATGAACGCAGCATTGGGGAAAGTATTTGGCCCATTAATTCGCGGGAAAGTGATGTTACGTCTGATGACACACACACACACACACACACACACACACACACACAGACACTCACACTGGTTGCTTTGCTAACTGGCGCTTCTAGACGTTCCTCGTTCTTGTAGCCTAAATAACAATCGAAATCAACGATTTTGAAAATTTGCCACGATTACATAATTAAAATCGCGATTACGATTATAAACACGATTATCGCCCACCCCTATGTTCTTTGGAGCAAATCACCTGTAGCTGGTCCTGTTCCCCTGCATACTCAATGGACTGGAAGATGTTCCAGGTGTACCTGCGCCTCATCTCAAGGCGAGCCATGTAGCGCCGGTACCACCCCTGGATCAAAATGGCCGCTTTCAAAGCTAGGAAAAAAAACAGTTTCGATTCTCAGCCGGTTGTCTTTAATTTAGAGGTGAGACAAGTCAACATTTCCGCCCTAGTGAACACATGAACGTGCATACATATGACATGAGGAAAACACATCCTATCTAACTATCCTTTCCAGCTCAGTCGTCAGCTCATTTCTCCTTTCCCAGAACCGCCTGCCACTAATAAATCATACATAACCGTCATAATGTCAGAGGAATATCTTGTCACATCAATTAGTGGGGAACTATATCCCTTGCACTCTCTTGTTGGTGATCTAGAAATTGTTAAGTCACCAATTTGGATAAGAGCATCCGCTAAATGCCTAAAATGTACACACATGCACACACACCATGTATGACAGAATATTCTTTAGAGATGAGCAGGGCCTTACTCAGAGCAGGGCTTGGATTCTTGGCTGCTTCATCTGTGTGAAGAAAACTACAATTCAGCATAAGAAAAGGGTAATTGAATCAAATCATGTGCAAGGCAGTAGAGGCAGAGAGAGAGAAAGATAACAAGACACAAGGGAGGACAAGAGGATCACTGGGACTGGAAAAACTGAGCAAATTAATAGAGCTTTTGGAAGAAACAGCACTCATTAAAGAGTGAAGAGAGAAAACAGGAAAGCACCATCTGTCAGACATCCTGATGATATCACCTAATGAGGGGGTGGGTAAGTTAAAAGATTCATGCAACAAGTCTGTTGAAAATGTCCAACAATTATCATCAGATTCATAGCTTACAGTGTGATATGGTGAAGATGCATCAGTCAAGTGATTTTGGAGCGTATTCAATAATTAGTGTCCGACTCATAGGCTATGTGTGCTTAGTCACCTTCCCTGCTGATGGACCAGGTGCATGAACATGGCGGCTCTAATGTGACGCCTTTGCTTTTTCACAACTTTCCACAAAGGGTCCAAAGGCCAACACCATAACTTGCCAGTTCAGACAGAGAGGGGGCGGCAAGAAAAAAAAAAAAAATGAGTCAGTGTGGGATGGGCTGGGAATGATGTCTGTCCAGCATCTTTCAGAAAAAGCCTGTAGAGTACTTGGGGGTGGCCATACTTGTTTACCTGTCTCAAGTCTTTTCTCTTGTGTCTCCGTGGCAACGGAGGTGCCACAGCCCATGATGACCGACAAGGAAGTCCAGCGTTCAGTCTCACAAGCTAGCGGGTCGAACCAGGTGGGTGGCACATGACTGTTGCAATGAGATCTGCAATGTACGGGACAGAGTATGCTACTGTAATAGAAGTGGTTGTGGGTGATGATGCTGTACTATTGCTAATGGCTGGCCATCCACAGACAGGAAGGCCTGGGTGTTAACCTGTTTTTTCAGATAGGCAGAATCTGGTAAGACATGGCATCCCTTCCTTTGTGTGACATCAACTAACATGATACTAGTGTTTACCTCAGCATGAAATTGTCTGGTTATGGATGCAGCAGGTAGAGCACCCATCTCTGCTGCAGTGCTCCTGGAGAATTGTCTTTTGTTCAGGATGCTTCTCCCAGTTTAACTATTTCTCTTGGACCAGGTTAATCTGTTTCCACCAGCAGGGTGCTTTCTGGTGAGTAGAGACCTGCTGCAGGTTAGATCCACCACAAACCTCCAGATCTCCTTTATTAGGCTACACACACCAAAGTCGCAGTCCCAGACAAATAATTAAATACTTTTTTGTTCCCCGCAGAGGAAATTCTGGTGTTGCAGCAGCATAAAAGTATCACAAAAAACAGAATGTACAAAATATCAAATACAAAGCCTGAAAACTAGAATAGTACACAATTGAACTCAGTGTAACATATAGAAACTGACAACTATGACTCGAGTTTTTCACCCTCATCTTCTAAACATGTGTACGGTAATTCAAATTGGTCAAATTGTCCAGTAAAGTCCCTCCCAACAACTTTTTCGTATCTTTTTAATTACAGTCAGCAAATTTGTGCGTGAAAGTAGCCCATTTACAAACCTCATAAACGAGTTTGGCACAACACCGCAGGCCTTTTCATACAAATTGACGCTCCTGTGTAATTAAACCGTGCGAATTAAAACGAGTAAATGGCTGCTACAACAACGTAGCCTCGTTACGTTGCCCCTACTTCCTTCAGACAGCGCGAGGCAACACAGAGAACATCAAAATAAAAAGGCTGCTGCAATGCTTCCCGCTCCACTAACAGCCTCACCTCGTGCATCCATCCAGTCAGGTTCCTCTTGCTAAGCAATAACATCCATACTTGGTAGATTTACGACGGTGCCTACCTGTCGCTTGTTGGCACTATCCGCAAATCAGGAATGACACCCACAATCCATACGTTGCGCAAAACTTGTATTAAAAGAGGATTAAAAGGTTGAGCTTCTTTCTAAACTATTTACAAAAAAATTAAAGACCAAGGAATAAAAATGTCTTCAGCTGACCTGGATGCTGCGTCTGCTGTTGCCCGCAGCCCTTCACGAGGTGAGCAAAGCACTCATGAATGGAAATTATAAACAGTACCAGACTAGTTTTTATACAGCCAAGCTCCCCTAACGAATATGACGTATCCCAATTATTACTGCGGTTTAGTGCAGGTGACCAATTTACAAGCCATTTCCTAACAGTACCCCTTGGGGTTTTGGTCCAATTAAGCCGTTTTGTCCTTTTCCATCACAGAGATTAGAGTACATGCAGTGACTTTCCTCCCCCTCAGGGACTTGCACTTGAGGCCATTAGGGCAACTTGCTCTTTCCATGAAATGGGCTGAGCAGGTGACAGCTGCAAGTCCTTGTTGACTTACTCAAGCCACGAAGGTCATGAAGGATAGATGGTAATTAACTTGACATTAAAGAGGCTTTTTTATTCCTCTTGGCCATTAAGGACAAGGGTTGTGCAGAATTTGTGCACAGTTTGACTCGTATTTTTTAAAGAAAACATCCCATCATTATACACGGGGAAATAGTCAGCGTTTAACTATGATGTTGTACACCCCCCCCCCAAAACACAAAAGCCCCAGTCAAGTTTAAATCCACACCTAGCAATATCAGTTCCGGACAAACCTCACCAAACACTTCAACTCAAACGTGTCACTGAACAAGAAAGATTGATGGGACTTCATCCTTCTTTTTAGTTATAGAGTATAAATTTGTTTCCTTAGCACTCAAAACGTGTTTACCGCTTGGGGACATGAAGAGTCTGCATAGAACAAAGCCACTTGGTTGTCAGTGAACTGCTCCCTTTAACAACAACAGCTGACTTGGCCTCCCTCTCCATCAGCAGTGACAAGGCAACAGATGGTAAATTAAAAAGACATCTTTAATACACTTAATAAAAGTCTGTTCAATTAATGCGCAGGCTAAGTCCAACGTGTCAAGCAGCAACTCTCAAGCAGCAAATCCTCTGTTGCACGAGTCTGACAGCAGCGTTGATTTCTTGTTGAGTGATGACTCTCCGTCTGTTGGTCTTGGACAGCCGGGAAGCCTCCGAACCCACCAGTCTGAGCAAGACCTGTCTGGGATAATGGGACGGGCTGGCCAGGAAGGCTTTTCTAGTCCCAGCTAGCCCACCCTGCAGAAGAGACACACCTCACAGGCTGTTAAGGGAGTAGCTGTACCTGCATTAATGTCTCATTTTCTCAGGTAATGCGTTTGCTCATGTTCTCACCTCTTTATGAGCTCTGTAGATGAAGGTGGAGTAAGACCTCACCCTCGTCTTTGTTTCTTGGTGCAGCTTCCTTGTTGCTCGGACAGGCGCCTTCATTCTGCTGTCTTGTGAAAGCTAGATTTAAAAGACAAATTGATAGCAGCCTTTTATAAGGCCACCAGGACCGAGGGAGCGAGAGAAGTGAAAATGGGGTTTCAATCAAGAGGAATTGAAAACAGCCTTGTGCAGTTAAGCTTCATTACTTTCACCTGAGTTTCCTTGGACCGTGGGCCCAATAGGCTGAGAAACCTCAGTGTGAAGACTCAGTTATGAAGACAAGTAGATCCTTTAGGATGTATGTATCTGTCAGTGATGTATGGGAACATCATTTTCTTTCAACCATTGTAGGTGATAAAATTCAGCAGTTTTAGGATTGCATTTTCCTTGATCTATCTCAAAACCCTTAAAACAACTAAAAAATGGAATTCTCCTTTAGCCATTTTATTCATTATTATCTTAAAAGGAAAAACAGATTCCAGAGCAGCATTTAATCTCCTAGACGCTTCAGACAGAAACAGAAACAGAATTAGGACCACACCAGTGATGTGCTCATGCTTTATGACTGGATAAAACACACTACTATTTTCTCCTCCTGTGTCTTCCCAGTAGGCTCTGGCCGTACTGGGCGTCACTGGACTTTTTACTTATTCTGTTTTGCTTTGTTATTTTGTTTTATTTTGTTGTTTTTGTTTTTCTTGAGAAGAAATATCAGTACTGCCCTTGATTACGCAAATGCAGCAGATAAGAGAGGAGATCCATACATCCCCCCCACAAAACACCTTCTGCTCTGTCATATGAGTCACAAGGCCCAGCATAAGCCCCCCCCCGCCCATCTCTCTCTCTCTCTCTCTCTCTCTCTCTCTCTCTCTCACACCACTCAACCCCCCCAACTCGCACACACACCCAATCCTGTCACATAACATAACCACGCTGGCTTTATCATTTTTATTTTTACAGGCTTTGTGACTTTCCTTGTAGTGTATAGTGCTTTCCACCAACTGGCAGCAGAATGAATGGTGGTGGGTGAACAGCTGTAGGAGGGGCTTTATGAGATGAGGACGGTATTAGGTAAGGCCATTAGTGTCCTGTGGATTATTGTAATCCAGCCTCTATACTGCTGGCTTGGTTGCTCAGTCTACCGTCAGTGTAGTCTGGGTTGGAGCAGGTTGGAAGATGGCTCTTAATGTGCGGTGTTTCCTACTGGCCCTACTGCTGGGAGCTAATGGTAGGCTATCACGCTCTCTTTACAGTCTGTGGTTATTCTTTTTTCTCTTACCCATGGATTGAGACTAGTAGGATCAGAAATGTGTGGCAGATTTGAGTTCCACCAGATGATGTATAGCATGCTACATAAATCCCCTCAGATTGGGCTATGCTGGAGAAAACGGGACACTTCTGCTTCGCCGTGATCTCCGGGGTCGTAGGGATCCAGTGAGAATGTGATCGATTGGGCAGATAGGTTGTCCTCAGTAATCCCTTTGATTATCATCCAAGGTTCTGTTGGGTGGCATAACGCTTAATTCTCCTTGTATCTCTATGTTGTATTTATTTATTCTTTATGTCATTGAGGCTACATTGACAGATTGATGCACATATTTTGTTTGCTTTGACGGCGGATGCCTGTGTCCTTACAGTGTGACCTTTTTTTTCATTCTATCCTCCCTTGTGTGTCTGTCTTTTTGCTTGCCTGTCCATCTGTCTGAACAGTGTGCACCAGCATTCATGCTCAAGAGGTAGGTGGAAACCTCATCAACACAGCAAATTCGTCACTGCTAGTTTAACTCTGAGAGTGTAAAAATCAACACTCTGCCAGTGTTTATATAAGTCCACCGGGTAAGCCGGGTAAATTTGAAAAAAAGCATACTTATCTCTCCGTTTTGGCCTCCCGTCCACACTAGGGCGGCGTTTTTGACCCCCCAAAATGGAGCTTTTAGAAAAGTGGATACATTTGAAAACGCTGACCCCCTGTTGTAGTGTGGACGGCGAAAACGTAGAGACTTTCGAAAAAACAATGGCGTTTCACTGCTTGACTGTCACTTGATCCAGCTGTGAGCAAGCCGGCCACTAGGCCGCTCCGAGTGGTGTGCGCATGCCCATGGAAAGAGGTATGTGTTTTTGGTGGTCTAGTGTGGACGGCGAGCTTTTCGAAAACGCTAGACCCGAAAACACTGTTTTCAAATTTTAACAACTTAGTGTGGACGTACTCTTAACACTTTCAGGTAGTTTTGAGCTGCCACTCCAGAGTCAGATCAGCTCTGTGAGTGCACAAACCACCCTCCAGTCAACACTTGTCAACTCCAAATAACTTTTCACTGAAAAATCAAAACTGTAAATTTTGCTGTGACGGTGTAGCCTCTACACTGCATCTCTGCCTTTTCTCCATACTCAAGATCTAAGTCATCATTAAAAGCCATCGTTAAACATTTTGTGAATTACTCTCTTTTCATTTTTGATACTAGCTAAATGAATGTGTGTGTGTGTGTGTGTGTACATAGACAGGTGTCTCTGAGGCGTGGACAACCAGGGCTTGTAAGTGTGACTGTGAAGGTGGAGAATCCCCTACTGAGTTTTCCTCCACCGTGTCCCCAGCTGGCTCTTCCATGGTGCAAGGCCTGGACTGCATGCCAGGTGAGAACCCCCCCCCCCGCTCAGAGGTCAAACAAAGTAGAAATAAGTATATGGGATAATAAGTATATTGGAACATTGCATAATGTGGAGATTGTTGTGATATATTCTGAGGTTAATTACATTTAAAATACTTTCACACAAACACTCAAATAATTTTACCCAATTTAAAAAATGTAAGTGTTAAGTGACAAAGCGTAGTATCTCCAACACTGTAGAGGTAATTCTTAGTGTCCTTTTCTCCTTTACCTAACAAATATAAATATATATATATATATATATATAGATGCACGTTAGAATAAGTTGTAATAACTAAGCTATAGTCATCTACAGTGACAACGTACAGAGTTCCACTGTGCGTATTTACACACGGCGCTAGGACAGCAGGACCTCCCATACAGTGCAAAACATACAATGGACAGTAGATTGTACAAATCACACATATTAGAAACATTCAATATCTATTGACATTCTATTCTGCATATGAAAGGAGGTAGAAGGAAGTGTAGTGAGTGCTCAATAGTGAATTGGTCAGTGTACTGTTATTTAGTTAGTTATACTGAACATTAAAGAAGACAAAGATATCCAGGGTCTGTAAAGTGTCATCCTGCCCAGGCCTGAGGTCGTACAGGGTTGTGCCAAAAAATTGAAAGGTATTTCTGAGAGCAAATATGGCGTACAATGATTACTGCTGTTGGTTTTTCAGTTACTGCATTGAGATCTGAAAGAGATCTGATGTTTCAGCCGTTCATGATGGCTTTCTGGTTTGCTCAAGGTCCATAAGAAGACATTTCAAATCAGATGTGCACCATATACAGATTTATTCTTTCTAAGTAGAGATCTATTGTTGGATATTGAGAGAGCGCCTTTCTATCCTAGCATCGTTACATATTTTACACAGATCTCCCTTCTACTAATTGCCAATGAGACCACAGTTTGACCTACTGATAGTTATTGATGTTGATTCGATGATCAAGCTATTCCAATATAATATATCTAAATCGGTGAATGTACAAAGCTGTAAGCTGGCTGAGAGAGTGGACGAGGGCAAGGACGAGGATGCTGGATGCTGGAAACTCATCACAGACCACAGATGGAGGGAGAGTCTGTTTGTGCATGTGTGTGTGTGACACAGAGAGAGAGAGAGAGAGAGAGGAAGTGTGTCTGTGTATGTGTGTGTATGTCCACGCACATGCATGAGTGCATACGTGTGTGATTAGACTACAGATCTGACACCACAGGGTAGACATGCTCCAGTGGATGTCCTCAGAGAAGGTGATGCATCTCAGAAGGTGATGCAGAGGATACACTGAAACGATGCTGCGAATTGGCTTTGTATTGGCAACAAGCACGAGGTATAAAGACAAACGGGTCAGGCTTGAGAAGGAAAAGGATAGAGAGAGAGAGAGAGAGCACAAGAGAGAGTGCAAACAGATTTGTCATTTTTGAAGAGTTTAATATTTGAAGAAGAGGTGAAAGATAAAGCTGGATTACATCCTGTGCGAGGCCTTTAACGGATACAGCATCTTTCCCTGGACACAGTTAGGAGTTTCCCCCAGCTCATCAATGTGTGTCCGCTGGGTCACACACGGTGTACGGTGACAGAGGGGAGAAAGTAGTTCAGCTTACACTCGTAATCTTAGAACACGATGCTCAGATTACAGGGCTTGGAATAGGCACCGGTCCGTCGCACAATCACAGAAACCAGCGAATGGGATGACGTGGACCTGGTGGCGGCAAGCGGAAGAATATTACGCGGAAGGCACGTAGAGTCACTCACGTTACCGTTATGTAAACACTTCTCTCCTGACTCACGGCAGAGAAGTGTTTCGCTTGTTGGAACACTGGGATTAGACAGGATGTGACCCTGTGTCAGATAGGCTTAGGCCAGTAGTAAACAAAAGAGCAGCAGGCTACTTCTACTATACCACTTTTCATTCTACAACACCACGCTTCTCCACACATCCAACGCCGATTTGTTTATTTTTGTTGAGGCTTTAGGATAAAGACTCATGTTGGCGTGCTGGGAATAGGAATGTTCACAGTGTATATTTATTTGCAGGCTAAGTCAACAGAGGGACGTGCTCTCGTGAATGGAAGAGAGAGGGCAAATTGACAGATCAAAACATGGCAGCAACACCGAGCTAAAGCTGTGGCGAGCAGGACATGGCCATCTGTCTGCCTGCTGCCCTAATGGACATTGCTGATCTCTCACTGTGGAGAATTAAACTGGAAGCTTTTAGGATGGGCTCTGGGTCACACTGGGTCTGGTAATGGTGGGGGTTTTGGGGGTGGGGGGATGGGGGGGGGAGGGGGGGGGGGCTTAACGCTCTTCATTTATTGGTCACATTTCATTGTGATGTGCTACCGCTGAGCTGTCAGACACACACGTTTGTTTTCCCCTCTACTTCTTTCATTTATGCAGCCATTACTAATCCAGGAAGTCCTTGAGTGGAAAAACAATGACATTAAATGACACGACAAAAGAGATTAAAATTAAAACCTTTTTTTTTTTTTACAGGGAAATCTGTTCTTTAAATCTCTCTTAACTTTGAATATGCCTCTGATCCTCTGCAGAGTGTCCCATACCACCGGCCACTGGGCTTTGAGGCTGGCTCTGTAAGTCCAGACCAAATCACCTGTTCCAACCAGGACCAGTACACCGGCTGGTTCTCCTCTTGGCTCCCTGACAAGGCCCGGCTCAACAACCAGGGCTTCGGGTAGGTACAGGCAAAGATTTGTACAAATCTTGTGTGTCCACAGACATTGCAGACATTTCAGTTATATATTGACATGTTCAAGGTAGGGGGATCCCTCTCTGAGTAGCCCCTCCCTCTCTGAGTAGCCCCTCCCGAGGTTTCTTCCAATTTTTCCCTAAAAGGTTTTGTGGGAGTTTTTCCTTGTCCTCTGTGAGGGTCTATGGCTGGGGGATGTCGTGTACTAACCATTTATTGTTTCACATGTTAGGCACTGTGAAGCTCTTAGAGACTGTAACACACTGATTAAGGGCTGTACAAATAAATGTGATTTGATTTGATTTGATTTGATCAAAACCTCACAAAATGTTGCTGATCCAAGAAACAGGTTGGATGTTTTGCCCTGGGGAAAGACCCTAATGAACAAGTGCCCAGGCACTCACCATCTGCGACGGGCAGCATTGTGAAAGAATATGGAAGGAGGATCTAGCCCATCTCTCACTATGTAAGGGGTGGGGTTGTACATGGTAACAATCATGGTAAAATCACTGCCGGCATGCCAATATGCTCTCTAACAAACAGTCAAATATAAATCACACAGGCAGCAAAAACAATGCGACAAAGGATACCTTAATGAATATCACATCCACTTCCTTTTTCACACTAAGCACTTAGTAGGACAATGTACTGTAAGCTATTGTCAAAGTCTCTTCCACTTGTATCACAGGGCAGCAGCCTATTCTTTCTCCAGTGTTATGGAACCACAACGCATTCGATTTGTTTTATGTCTTTTCTGTTTCACCATTTGGCTGTTATTTATATATCTAGCTTTTATACCTGCCTTACCAAAATTCACTGAGTCAAATTGAATTGAACCACTATCCAGGTGTGCACGTGTGGCGAGCTAGACTATGAAGTTGTGTTTCTCTCCAGGTGTGCTTGGCTGTCTAAGTTCCAGGACAATAGCCAGTGGCTGCAGATTGACCTGAGGGAGGCGAAGGTGGTGTCCGGTATCCTAACCCAAGGCCGTTGTGACGCGGAAGAGTGGATCACCAAGTACAGTGTCCAGTACCGCACAGATGAAAAACTCAACTGGATCTATTACAAAGACCAGACTGGAAACAACAGGGTCAGTGAGTCTCGGCCATGACTAGAGTACGACGTAGAATAGACACAAACACACATGCAGTCAGATGTGTGGATACGTACACCTCTACCTCCACCTCCACCTCCACCCCCACTCACACTCACACTCATGTAAAGTATCACATTATTGTTCCCCATGTGATAAAATTGAGGGATGATGCATCTTTGTTCCAGAATTGAAATCATTACACCAATTGATGTGATGGAGGTGCTATGACTAAACGTGAAATGCTTTATCTCAAACATGAGATCTCGGACACTACTGGCCCGATTTTTATGAAACTTGGAGATATGATGCATCTCGGAGGAGGAGGGATAATGGTCTGGGCCTGTTCTTCAGGGTTTGGGCTTGGCCCCTTAGTTCCAGTGAAGGCTTCCAACTGTGTGGCAACAGTTTGGGGAAGGCCCTTTGCTGTTAAAGCATGACTGAGCCCCTGTGCACAAAGGGAGGTCCATAAAGACATGGTTAGACCAGTTAGGTGTGGAGGAACTCGATTGGCCTGCACAGAGCCCTGACCTCAACCCCATTGAACACCTTTGGGAGGAATTAGAACACCGATTGCGAGCCAGGCCTTCTTGTCCAACATCACTGCCTCACCTCACTAATGCTCTTTTGGCTGAATGGGCACAAATTCCCACAGACACTCCAACAGCTTGTGGAAAGCCTTCCCAGAAAAGTGGCGGCTGTTGTAGCCGCAAAGGGGGGTCAACCCCATATTAATGCCCATGGTTTTAGAATGGGATGTCCAGCAAGCTCATATAGGTGTGTTGGTCAGGTGTCCACTGACTTTTGGCCATATAGTGTATGTTTACTGTAATATTAAAAGCAAGACGTTTAAGTCAGATTGATGTCAGTCCCAACTTCTAATGATACCTTGACCCTGTTCTCTCCTCTCTCCCCAGGTCTTTTATGGCAACTCTGACCGCACCTCCTCTGTACAGAACCTCTTGCGCCCGCCCATCATGGCACGCTACATCCGCATCCTCCCACTCGGATGGCATACACGCATCGCTCTGCGCCTGGAGCTGCTGCTCTGCTTGAACAAATGCATCTGAACCTCTCCTCCTGAGGCCTCGTCCCAAAACGACACCTGAGCCTGTACGTCAAGCCCCAACTTAACAGTGTGTGGTTAGTGATTATTTCCCCCAGATTTTGCTGAATCTCTGTGCGGACCCTTTCTGCATGTATAGAACCACAAGCTGAAGTTTGGTGAAACTGCCTCTTCTGTTTGAAATCCTGATAAATCGACCACAAGAGTTTGTTGACTTGTTCAACAGGCTTGTATGCTCTCCCACAAGCTCAGTTGGCCTCTGTGTTATCTTTCCCAAGAGGGATGGCCATTGGCTCTGTTAAACTAACCTTTAACTCTAACTAGATGAGTTCTCAGTAGATTGTTGCATTTGCAGTAAAACAACATAAATTCATACCAATGATTGGCCAATCAGAGGGAATGTAGCTATGGAGGTGGTATCTACAGTTTTGATTTGGGATGAGCCCTTGCAAAAAAACGTGTTTCTTTCTGTGACAGGTTTGCTAAGTGCTGACCACTCCTTCTGATGTTTACTGGTCAACAGGGAATTTACTGTTCTCCACCTCTCAAGTCTCTCTTCCTTACTCACCTTATATACGGTCCAGTGATTTCATACCCTGTTTTCCTGTTTTCTATTTGTGAACAATCACCATTTTTAATCTCAGGCAAAAGTATTTAATGTTCTTTTTTAATATGATTACTAACACATATGCTGTAAATGTGGTCTTCTAGCTTTCCACTTACACATGAGATGAAAAGGTAGAGAGTTGTCCCTTTTGTCTTTGGGTCTCTGTACTTGTTTTCTGACAGTGTATCATGGAAATGGAGAGAGAGATGTCATGGAGCTCTTTGTGGCTGTCCAGTGCTACACAGGGATGGGAAAGTAACTAACAGAGGACAATGTGCAAATTTTTGGATGTGGTTTTGTACTGTGCATAACTCCTGATGTGTTTCGTAACATAGTCAACTCAATTTCCCATGGTGCTTTGGAGTTTTTATCTGGAATGACTTCCTTTATGTATCGTATAACCATTTCCTTGATTAAATAAATGCTTAAATCATGTGCTTTCAGTGTGTTATATCCATATGTACTATACTACATTCTTGTTAGATATGACATAATAGGAGCAGTTCAAAAATGTACAGTTGGCTTTTATTATGATACTCTATCATTTTAAGGTAGAATGGTCAGTTTAGATACACTCTATTTACACCCTGTAAGAAGTGGGAAACAGCGTAATGAAAAAAAAAAGATGCTTTAGGAAACACATTCATGTCTGTGAACAAAGGTTCTTCCTTAGTTACTGTATGTGACATGCTGGGTCTGAAGCCTCCATTTCCATCTGAAGTGTTGAGTCAGTTAGCTAATGCAAGGCTTCAGGTCGCTGGCAAGGCAAGCTGTGTCATCACTCCATCCCATCAATGACATACACAGACCCACCACAGCAGTCCTTTACAATCATTATCAATCAGGATTTTCCATAATACACAAGGTCATGTTCAAGGACAAATCAAAATCTAAAAACAATGTATTGCAAAACAATGTCTCGTTATCATATGTAGACAAATCCCGTGCTTCAGCCGGTCTCCTGTCAAAATCCTTTTTTTCTACTATATTTGGTTCCGATTGAACTAGCCACTGATTTAGCTAGTAGAATCCACATCGGTCTGAATGTTATTGCTTTCAATCAGCCAAGCAGTCGATTTATTTATTCATTTTTAGCTTGGTTTTGTGTTTCCATCATTGTGACAGACAATGAAGAAAACATCAGGCTGAAACCAAATTCTCCATTGCCCGTGGATCTGTTTGACTTTCACGCAGATGCATCACTCCTTCCTTCCTTCCCTCCTTCCATGATATGACTGATCTATCTGGCTATACTGGTTCAGGAAAAGCTTTTACGTCTTTGCTTTAAGCTTTCCAACCACAGAGAATAGAGGGGAGGAAGGAATGGAGGACAAAAGGAAGGATGGAAGGAAAACTACTGTATATTTAAGCTAGGCCAAGCTAGGCTATATGATTCAGTTTTTTATCACCCACAAGTCAGTAGACAACAAATTAATGCATTTGTCAACAAGCTAGTTAATAAAATTCATCCCTGATCATGATTATTGATGTTACACAATGAAATGAAATAAAGAAAAAAAGATTTAATTCGAAGAGGAAGGTTGGAACCAAATTCAGATTTACAGAATGCATTTACAAAAACATTAATAACCCAAGCTTTTAAAACACAAAGAAGACGTAAACACACACATTAAGATCTTTTAAAGGTTGTAGGTGAGGTATGCATATGGCATAATGCTCTCCTACTATCTTAAACAGTTCAATGTTGTACAGTTATCAGGGCTGTGTGGTGCTGTTGGTAAATTCATGATGCCCATTACTTGCTGTTAAGGCCGGCACACAAAACTATGCCACCAGGGCAGCTAGGGGCTGGCATGCTCAGCTGTTGCAGCTGAAAAAAAGACAACAGCGTGAGATCTAAACATGGGACTTACTTCTCCAAAAGGGCTACCCAAAGTAGGGACATAACTGGACTGGCCGTTATGTATGCACAGAGCTTGCATGCTGTGAAAGGAATAGTCTCACTGAGCACACTGGCTGTTCTACTACCCTCGACACTGTTATGAGGGATATGGGTGGGCATCTATTTTTACTAGGTGTAAAAAATGTCAGCAGGATGAGATCATAGCAGAGAATCTTTTTTCTAACTTTGGGGAATGAATATTTTTCAATAATTCTTCACGTCTTAATTAAACAGAAAATTTGAAAATAACATGAAATACTGTTATAAATAACATATTAAATTGTGGTGAACAGAAAAAGACATTCACCATTAGATAGTCCTTGTGACATACTGAATTATCAACACATAAATATCTATGCATTTCTTTTTGTGTCGAAACTAAAGTTCTTGCAATTACATAATAATTCTATAATACCTTTTAATATTCCCATATAGCCTACATACTGTGTCATTTATAGCTTATATCCTTGAATTTAAAACAAATAAATATTTAATAAATAATATTTATATAAATTCTTTTGTTCTTATCAAATATCAGAGCTTGAAAAACATATGACTTTATTGGCCACTTCTGTGACAGTGGCATCCGATGTGTTGTAGAAGTGTCCTGTAAGCAGAAGATGGCAGCAAAGAGGCCAGATGGGCAGTGTCATTTCCTGTTGACAGGAAAGATCAGCTTATCTTCTGATGTTCTAACCTTAACGATCAGTAGAGGACGGATAACACACAACTGACACAATACTGGCATCCCTAGGGGGAACTGCCTTTGTCCTGTCACTGATCCCTAAAAGACACTGTAACTGGTGTTTGTCTTGCCCATCGATGTCTGTTCTTCACCAGAGTTGTTGAATTCAGAGACATGTGCATCAACAGAAAACTATGTTTCTGGATGAGGACTTTTCACAGCTGCATGTCTGATCCCGTGAAATAGGTTTGTAATGTAAACTTGTACTACAGTACCATGAGTCTGCGTCTGACAGATGCTTCCGAGATGGAGCCATGTTGGAGGTGGTATGGTTTAGGGGTTTTACAGCGCGGTCTCCTTCAGGTCGTTGAGGTTTGGCATCCTGGTGCGGGACGCGCGGGTGAAGGTGGGTCCGTTCTGCCCTGGTTTGATGCCCAGCTGTTCCGGGGTATACTGCACCCCCTCTGCCCGCTGTAAGGCAGACACGTGCCAGCTTGACTCAATCTGTCCTGGAAGGGGGTAGCTGGCCTTGCGGCTCTTGGCCTGGGCAGAGCTGCTCACCCCAGAATGCCCCCTGCTTTCTGTATGCCCCCTGCCTTCAGAGTAGCCCCCTTTGGAGGAGGGCTGTGGGGGGTTGGGGAGGGGGGCTTGGAAGCGCAGGTCAGGAGGAGGAGGAGGAGGCTGAGCTTGGTTAGAGGAAGAAGGGGAGAGGTGGAGAAGTCTGCGAAGTGACTTCAGTGGTTGGCTCTGGCAGGAGAGAGATACAGATTGATCGATAAATATACAGATAGATATGAGGGGGTGAAAATCAACGGCACATACTAAAAACTATTCTGCAAAGACTTACTGAAAAGCGATAGACATACAGTTCCAGATTCACTAAGATTGCACTGAGAGGATAATTTGCACATTGCGCCTCAGTTTCTTGAGTGTGCATAGTGTGTTAATGCAAATCAATGTGTGGCGCAAATTGCATGCTTCAGCTTTTAGCCTAATTCAGCCTTTTGCCCTTAAGTACCTTTAATAATGAGAGCCTTTGATCTCTTTTTTTCAAGGATATATTTATTGCTATTTTAAAACTGCATTATGCTTTAAGTGCTTTAACGTGAAGTGGGGCTGCGACAGAAAAGACAGCCGCTGTAGATTCGCTCCATTCACCCCAATGAAGTGTTGGAGTCGGGTAGGTACACTGGCAGTGGCAGGAAAGCTTCCTCTGAACACAGCAAGTGATGGATCAAAACCTACAAGCGGACCGCACACAGCTTCGAAACAGCAGTGAGCGAGCTCGTGCCTTGGCTATTACTGGCATAATGCAATAAGCAAGTAAAGGAAGGAAACTAAAGTGTGAAAAAATAAAAAATAATATTTTTAGGAAATTCTAGGATGGAAAACCTTCTCAGCACTATTAGGTTTTTACTATTAGAGTTTCCACTAATTGCACACAGTTAGTGAATCATGTCTTTCTGATTTGATCATCTTATAGGCTTTTCACACTTGAATATGTTAGCCCTGGGTTAACTTATCTCACGTTTCACACTAGTTTTCTTTAACCCTGGGCTAACAATTGACCCCGGGTATTCAGTGTTCAGGATTTCACACTGTAAGCTTGTAGACCCCGGGTTAACGTTTAATGCTAATGTTTAACTCGCTGTTACATTCTAACCCGTTACATTCTAACCCGTTACATTCTAACCCCTGTTACATTCTAACTCCTGTTACATTCTAACCCCTGTTACATTCTAACCCGTTACATTCTAACTCCTGTTACATTCTAACCCTGTTACATTCTAACCCGTTACATTCTAACCCCTGTTACATTCTAACCCCTGTTACATTCTAACTCCTGTTACATTCTAACCCCTGTTACATTCTAACCCGTTACATTCTAACTCCTGTTACATTCTAACCCTGTTACATTCTAACCCGTTACATTCTAACCCCTGTTACATTCTAACCCCTGTTACATTCTAACTCCTGTTACATTCTAACCCGTTACATTCTAACCCTGTTACATTCTAACCCCTGTTACATTCTAACCCCTGTTACATTCTAACTCGTTACATTCTAACTCCTGTTACATTCTAACCCCTGTTACATTCTAACTCCTGTTACATTCTAACCCGTTACATTCTAACCCTGTTACATTCTAACCCGTTACATTCTAACCCTGTTACATTCTAACCCCTGTTACATTCTAACCTTTTACATTCTAACCCTGTTACATTCTAACCCCTGTTACATTCTAACTCCTGTTACATTCTAACCCGTTACATTCTAACTCCTGTTACATTCTAACCCCTGTTACATTCTAACCCTGTTACATTCTAACCCGTTACATTCTAACCCTGTTACATTCTAACCCCTGTTACATTCTAACCCTGTTACATTCTAACCCTGTTACATTCTAACCTCTGTTACATTCTAACCCCTGTTACATTCTAACCCTGTTACATTCTAACCTCTGTTACATTCTAACCCCTGTTACATTCTAACCCTGTTACATTCTAACCCGTTACATTCTAACCCCTGTTACATTCTAACCCCTGTTACATTCTAACCCTGTTACATTCTAACCCGTTACATTCTAACCCTGTTACATTCTAACCCCTGTTACATTCTAACCCTGTTACATTCTAACCCTGTTACATTCTAACCTCTGTTACATTCTAACCCCCGTTACATTCTAACCCAATTTACATTCTAACCCTGTTACATTCTAACCCTGTTACATTCTAACCTCTGTTACATTCTAACCCCCGTTACATTCTAACCCAATTTACATTCTAACCCTGTTACATTCTAACCCCTGTTACATTCTAACCCTGTTACATTCTAACCCGTTACATTCTAACTCCTGTTACATTCTAACCCTGTTACATTCTAACCCGTTACATTCTAACCCCTGTTACATTCTAACCCCTGTTACATTCTAACCCTGTTACATTCTAACCCGTTACATTCTAACCCTGTTACATTCTAACCCCTGTTACATTCTAACCCTGTTACATTCTAACCCTGTTACATTCTAACCTCTGTTACATTCTAACCCCCGTTACATTCTAACCCAATTTACATTCTAACCCTGTTACATTCTAACCCTGTTACATTCTAACCCCCTGTTACATTCTAACCCTGTTACATTCTAACCCCACAACGTTTCACACTTCTTAGCACTGCGTTTCGGGGATAGCACCCCAAAATCGGTGCTAACCCTGCTTCGTAGCAGGGTTTGTTAACCCAGGGTTAAAAGCGGTGTTAACCCTCTTTCAAAAATGCAAGTGTGAAATGCTGCTTAGCCCGGGGTTAAATGCCTCCTTAACCCAGGGTTAAGAAAGACGTTAGCCCGGGGTTAGGTGTAGTGTGAAAAGCATAATAGTGATATAGCATGCTCTCCCTTTAATCTGGGCCACAGTCTAACCTCTAGTCTAGTATATACATACCTGAGAGTGTGAGTCAATTGGCTTCTCTGGTGGCCAGTCATTGACTCTGTCTCTCTCCCTCCCTCTGTCCCTCTCTCGCTCCCTTTCTCTCTCTCTTTCTCTCTCTCGTTCTCTCTCTCTCTCTCTGTCTCGGTCTCTGTCCCGGCTCTGTTCCCGCTCCCGCTCTCTGTCTCGAGAACGCTCGCGGTTTTTTTCGCCGACTGCTGTGGTGAGAGGACGACTTGGAGCCCCTCTGCAAGGACAGGTGGTCTTGCCCATTACCAGGAACCTACCATTTCACACAAAGAAGAAATAGATTGATTAAGAATAGATTCATCTCATGTCAACTTTATTCCCAACATGGCGAGGTTACCCCACATTTACAACACAAACATGAACAAGCATTGTCAGAACCGTCACATGACAAATCCTCGTGAGGTTCTTCATGCACCAGCACCAGACAAAACACAAGGTGGCAATGACGATTAGTGATGACATCATACAGAAAAAAAAAAACAATCAACCCAGAACAACTTCACCTAATATTTGCTCTTGTTGGGTGTTTGTGTGTATTCACAAACTATAATACACATTAGACAGTACATATCTATGTTTGTGTGTTTACGTTCACATATGTGTATAAGTTACATGAAAATAGCCTATATATGTATGTGTGTGTGTGTGTGTGTGTGTGTGTGTGTGGGGGGGGGGGGGGTGGGGGGGTGGAGGAATAACAGTGAGGTTCAAGCTGTGTATTATTTTAGGTTCAAAATGATTATCACCTTTACATGTTATGACTGGTTTATCTGAAAAGGATGAGTGTCGACATGTGGCATGGCACAGTACACATTGTGGCATGACATCAACGTCCCACAGCGCGACGTGAATGCAATGTGATTGCGTTTGACATACAGTATAGCAAGACAATATGATGCACATACACCGTGCAAGTATCAGACTCGGGTCTTTACACATTTGAAATCCTTTCAATTTGGAATATTTATTCCTCCATTGTGTCAGGAAAGCTCACTCAATTAACCACAGGGTGCTTGAGAGGATTTCAAACCAGGCAGTCCTGGTCAGTGCAGTATGAGAATTAACATGCAGCAGGAGTGTCGAGGTTAGATTACTGGTGAGGCAGCGTAGGGCGCGGTAGGCTGGTGTTGTACCATAGGCGAGGCGACTACAGGTAGGACTTTGACAGCTGAGTTGTGCTTTAAGCTATTCTTAGAGCTAAAGAGGGGGAAAAGGCTTTTCCTGATGCTGGGGTTCCTCCCATCCTCCATGTCCGTCTGTGGAACAGAAGATGCACAGCCAATACTCTCAACAAATCCACCAAATCCTTCAAACCCAAACTAGGTGACAGACAACTGGTGTAGCTTATCCCCAAACATGAATAGACATACCACCTTACAACAGATAGAGATCAAATCAATAATCACATGAATAGTTCACCACAGCATTAACACTCTTGGCGGTTAATATCGGGGTTACTTCACACAGGCAGTTCAGTACAGTGTTACGTACTTATAAAATTTAAAAAAAATGATGTTAACGTAAAAATGCAAAATGTATCATTTTCAAATTCAGTATTGTGAAAAAGCCTACTCCAGGCAAAATAGACTTCATGGACATAGCAAGAGATTTTTTTTTTTTTTTTATGTGTGCTAGATGACATGATAGATCACTACTAGAAGGATCTTACTATTTGTGTCTTCTTCTTCTTCTTTTTAATGGCTCTGAAGAAGCCCTGTTTTTCCTTCTCTTTGGTGGGCTCTGGAGGACTCATGACCATGGCTTCTGCGGCAGTCCTATATAGCAAATGTGGAAAGGTTTTATATGACTTGTGTATGTAATTATAAACTCAGGGTTATAGGTTTTTTTTCTAATTCTTATCTGGTGAATTCTTCTAAGGTGAGCCTCATATGTTGGGGCACAAATAAAATGGATAATGTAAGGAGTAGGAAACAAGAGTGTGACAAGATACAAATGGTCTGGTCCTGAGATGAAACCAGTAGCGCACTAACTGGTGTCTTAATGATGCTCAGGTTCAAACTTGAAATCAGTTACATCATATCTGCAACCTGAATCACTAAACATGGTCAGTCAAATAGATGTTAGGGTGCCGAAAGTTTACTTTGTGGCTCAAATACCAAGTGAACACAATTTCTTTGTACTCTGCAGGCTGAATGGCACAAACCCTGACAGTTCAAAAATCACACAATCAGAGTTTTGAATAAGTGTACCTTGAAAAAAACATCAGGGGGTAGATAATTGCCTTTTGTTTACCGAATATATGAGTCATACCATACCAATAATTATTAAGTTCCTCCTCTTATGGATTATTATGACAATGTACACAAAACTCCTTGCATGGAAATTGTCAAACCCAACCCAAAGGAAGAATATATTTCAGTTCAGTACATGACAGCGTTGTCACATGCTTGAAAATGTATTGTTTTCAAAATCATCATTTGGAAATGTTGTGAGTATAAATGTCAATTATACTGTATGCCTCCACAGCAACACCACACAGTCGTCGTGAGACCTCCAGTGAGATGACAATCAGCGCTGAAATCTGTGTTCTGAAACTGAATTATTTGTGGTGGCAGCTACATAACCTAAAACCAAACCAAGAAATGGTGTTTTGACACACTTTTCTTTTGATGGTGTGTTAAATAGATCATATGGCATAAAGGTTTGATAGGACTGAATTCCCAGTTTGGCAAGAAAAATCTGGGCGAGGGAAGAGTATGAGTACGTTTTTTTCCATCCCTGAACATCTGCTATTGAGGCCCTCGATGGTCAAGGTACTTGCTGTAGTGCGAATGCTCATTGGCCGACAGTAGAGGAATGTGGCTGTACTGGGCAGCTCCAAGATGTGTGTATGTATAACTGAATCAGGTTGTTTTGGCAAAAGTCAAGCGAGTGTCCGACCTTTCTATAGGAAACATTTTGTTTACACGGGAGGCGACAAAAATATGCATGATCGGGGTTAGATGTGAACATCCATTGCCCTAAATTCACACTCAAGAAGCCCATGCCACAGCCATGAGCCAGTCAGTAAGGAAAATGAATTCTCACCAGTCAAAAGCGGTCTGGCGTTTGGAGTGGTTGGCCATGGCGACAGGGTCCCCCGGTACAACTGGTACAACTGGCCCTCGAACCTGCCCGACACCGTCATGGAAAGAGGAGTTATCTGGTCTGGGGGAGGGGACTGGAGAGAACCAGGGAGGAGAGAAAAGACAATTACTCTGCAGGACATTTTTACTGAGGAGTGCTTGTTGGTCTAAAAAAATCCACCTTTGGATGGTCTTTGAAATGTCTTGTGGCTGCATTATGGTCAAGAGTGGCTGTTAGTGGAGACATTGGTATCTCTGCCTCTTCTATGATGGATTTGTCCTTGTATGCAAAATGGTTCATCTAGAAAGAAGCCCTTGCTCACGTCATTTACGTTTGGCCAGTTAACCACAGGAATATAAAAAATACATCATCGAGCAACAAAAATGCTCAGGCCCAGAAATGCTACGTACAATGCCACTACTTTGACTCATTTGGGGATTCTTGTTCCTTACCTCGGTAGAAGCTGCCTACTCTCCGGGGCATGGACTCACTGAAGATCATACGGTTCTCCTTGGAGGATCCTCCATCCTCACCGTGGGGGTCGTGGTACATACCCACCTGGGAAACACACCGATACAAAGCAATACAGAGCAACACAAAGTGCCTAAATATCTTCAGCTGTGTGGTTCACAATCTCAGTTGAGCACAAAGACCGGTGATTGAATCTTCAACTAATACTAGCTAGCACATTTCTTACTGGCTCACATCACAACACATTTGTGGGACAATCGTGGAACTTCTCAGTGAGGTTACATTTATATAACAGCGACAACGTGCAGTGAAAGAGAAGCTGTTGACCTGAGTGGGCAACAGAGAAAGCTACGGAGACCAGCAGTCAGCAGAGATACAGTATGTATTCAGTGAGCTGGTTTGGAGGTAGGGAGGTAGGGGGGGTCGGACCTCGTTTTTAGGGCGCTGTGTATGAAAAGCAGCGGTGTTGTCCCACGTAGAGTCTTTGATGGGCGCACGAGGGTGGCTCATGTCCTTAGGGGACTGCTCACTCTGTTGGGGAGACGGACAGGTGGAGGTCAAAGCAGACAGCAGCAGCAGCAGCATGGAGCAGAGGCAGTGACAATGCAAAACAGTGACCGTCCCTACACGCACACGTCAACTCACACAAATGCACGTAATCTCTCACACACACACACACACACACACACACACACACACACACACACACACATACACAGATTTTTAATGCATGTATTAAAGGAAAAACCAGCCCTCGGATAATTGTGAGTCTAGAAAGAAGTCCTTGTTCTTTGATTCTGAGGGACTGATAACAAACATTTACTGTTGATGTTTTAAATAGCTGAAAGGTTTTCTGCAGTCAAACGCCATCGTAGCTGTGCTAGAAATATCTCAATTTGACTTTGTACTGTATCTACCTCTATTGCACTACTTTGGGTCACTGTTCCTGCAGCTCTGTGCTGTGTTTTATGTCTGGTACTATTTGTACTTGCTCTATATGTCTATTGAAACTGAAATCTCAGGTATGGTGAAGCCAAAAGCAAATTTCCAGGAATAGACAATAAAGTATCTATCTATATTTATCCACAGGAATTACAGAAATACACCACCATTTAACAAAATGAGCCCAGAAATGCAAGGTACATCACCAATAGCTGTTTTGTTTTTTTTAACAGTGGTGAAGTGTTACCAATACACACACAGGGTGTCTGCCACTAACCCTTGTCATGTCGTCGGTGCAGTCCTCTCTAGAAGAGCTCACAGAGTGGCCAGTGAGGGTGGTCCGGTGCTGCAGCTGGGGGGAGAGGATCTGCAGGCTACTGGCACGTATGGGGATCCCCTGCCCCGGTGCAGGCAGGGCCCCCAACCCCGACCCGCCTTCGACTCCGTGGGGCCGGTGGCGCTCCCTCCTCACGTACATGGAATGGCGGTGAGGCCGTTGCTGAGAGGAGAAGGGGGAAGTGTACCCCAGGCCATAGTGGTAAGATTCATGAGGGGATGGCAGAGTGTGAGTGGAGGGCACCGCTGCTCCTCCTGGGTCTAAGAGCTCTGGAGCTTTGGCCTCCTCTGCAGAAGAAGAGAGGTGGGGAGAAGACAGGAGAGGAGAGGAGAGGAGAGGAGAGGAGAGGAGAGGAGAGGAGAGATCAAACATTTACCAACAGCACTGCAAAGTTTGGATGATTTTTGGTTCTAGTTTTGTTGGGAATGTTCAATGTAACTGATCCCAGATCCCAGATTTGACCCTAAACCTACCTGGTGCCATAGATTTGTGTCTCGATTTGTGTCTAGAGGAGGAGTCAAGTGTGCTGCTCTCCAAACGGACATTACCACTGCTACGAGAGGCGGGGCTATGCCCAGAGCGATCGCTGTGTCGTGCCGAGGGGCTGCCGGGGGGCCCCGGTGGACCTGAAGGAGCATTGAGGTCTAAACAGCTGGCAGGGAAGAAGCGTGCCCCGGGACCAACCCCTGTCGTTGCGCTGGAGGTTGGGTCATCTGGGTGGAGCCGGCCGTCACTAAGGTTCCCTACAGACTTGGCGTCGCTTAGGGCGCTGTGGCTCTTGGACAGGCTGAGATAGGATGCTGAACTCTTAGAGGAGGAGGACATGGATCCATGAGCAGAGTCTGCCATACTGTGAGTGTGTCGGCCATGTTGTTGTTTCTCCGCTCCAGACTGCAGCGTATTGGTCTTGCCTTCCAGGAAGGGGTGGCGGCTGGCCTGCTGCTGCTGAGAGCGAGAGGAGCTGGGCTTGCTGTGGCCATACTTGGCCCCAGGTCCCTGCTCTGGCAGCTTGGAAGAGGGGCCCAAGTTGAAATCAAACTCTGTCTTTCCTTTGGCATCTTTGGGACTGAGGAGGTGCGGCAGGTTATTATTGGCCAGGTCTTTGTTGCTTGAGGCAGAACGATTGAGGGTCTGGGAAATGTACTGGCCCTTGGCGTGGAGGGTGGGGCTTAAGCTGGATGGGGCTGGCTTGTTACCATTGAGGAAACTGTCGTTGCCTAGGTGATGGAGATCCCCATGGCGAGGGAGGCTAGAACATTCTTTGCTGTTGGAGTGACGACTTGAACTCTTAGTATGACTCCTAGACGGGTAGAGGGACGGGACCGGGGGGGGGGGGGGGCAGATGGAGGGATTTTGTCAGTACATCAACATTACACTGTCATATTATATTCTGGTTATATCTTTAGTGCTTAACAACACGAACAACCATCTTCTTCACATCAGCTGAATTGTGTTTTTCTGAAATGTGTTCCAACCTTGAGACCGCTGGTATCAAGTGTTGTTTTCAATCACACCTTGTTGTATCCCTGACTGAGGAAAACCGAGGCCCCTGATTCAATATTGCATTACACAGACAAATCACACACGTCTTTGCATCTCAACTGCTTGAGATAACAAAACATTTTGCTAAATGTGGCACAAACTTGCACCCAAAAATAGTCCCGCTTGATTACCAGCTGGAAGAGCACTCTGCTCGGCAAAATCCAACAATGCCATGTTGGAATAACTTCAGTACAGTATCTCAAAAATGATTTCAACTTCTTAATGTTGGAAGAAAGATATTCTTGCATGGAATACCCTCTTATTTACTTGCCTGATGCAACGATGCCTGTCAGGGAGCAATGACAGCAGCCATTATGAATAGAAAAACTGACAATATTTTGATTTATCACCTTTCAAAAGATATTGTTCCCAATACAATAGTTGGGGGAGTTGATGAAGCGTTTTTTGAATGGGGTGCTACCTACAAGCCAGTATTATTTGTGCAAAAAAAGAATCAAGATGTACATGACCGGATCAGTTGCAATGGCTGTATTTTTCTGCACGCTCTATTAGGCATACCCTCCACCCACCCAGTCAACTTGTGCCTGGTTAGTATACAGTAACAGTATGGCTTTCTAATGTGTTCCTTTTGGAGCTACAACACCAGGGTCCCTAGTGTCGAAAGCCATCTGAAAACGGGTGAGGTGGTTGCTGATGGAAGCCGTGACGTCAAAGTGAAAGCGAGGTGTGACAGCAGTGTGACCTTGTAGGAACCGTGTTCTCTCCGTGGTGGTGCGCCTTCCTCTTGGAGGAGCGCGGTGGGCTGGGGGAGGCAGGGGAGGGCCTCTCTCTCTCCGCCTGCCTCAGCGGCTGGAAGGCCGGATGGTTCAAGCTCTGCTCCGTCAGGTAGCGCTCCGTAGGTGTTAGCAGCAGCAGGTTCTGATGGGGGAAGCGCACAAAGTGAGGAGACAATTTTGTTCCAGTGGCTTATGTGTGCAAATGTCAGATATTGACATGGTTGAACAAGGAGATGACTGGAGAGATGGTTACATATCACGTCCATGTATTCCACTGGGTATAAGGTCAGGGTTTGAGTACTTAGTATATAAAGAGTATAAAGTATGTAGTTGTCACTATCTTACCTTCATCAGATCCAACATCAAACCGCTGAAGATGCCCAGGTACCTCCTCTCCAAAGTCTGAGGGTGAGTAACTGAGGGGAACTGATGCACGCACGCACACGCACACACACACACGCACACACACACACACACACACACACACACACACACACACACACCGTCTTGTTCAGCCTTCTGGGACATTTTCTCTTGCTGCTAAACTAAACACCAACCTATCTCATGAGTCATAGCAATCCACTCAGTCATGGTGCTGGGAACGCTGCCACTAGGCACCAGGGGGGGGAGGGAGCGATACAGATAGATAGAGCGAGAGGAAGCCAGAGAGAAAGATGGAAAGGAGGTTAAAAGAGAGAGGGAAGGAGAGAGAAGAGGCAGAGGAAACTGTAGAAAGGATAACGCAGAAGAGAAAGGGAGAGAGGAGGGTTCCCTACCCTGATGCCATGAAAGCGAGGGTTGTTATAGAAGAGTTTCATCTGTTCCGTAGGGAGCGGCCCCAGTACCTTCTGAATGGTGAAGAGCTGGAGGAATGGTAAATAATAGTATGTGAGTAGTGTGTGAGTAGTGTTTCAGAGTATACAATAAAGGTAACAACAAAAACGAACCCTATAGAAATACAGAGTACTTCTCTTAGTTACAACACTGCTGTGCTGTGAAGTTTTTTAAAGTCAACGTAGATTCACTCGCTCCGATCATGCATACACACCAACCCCACCCCTCCAACCCGAGCACCTAGAAAGGGCTTGGTCGGATTAAAGAGGAATGTATGAAGCGACATGGTGGCTTGTTGCTCACCAACCTGATCTATCTCACTTTCCCCAGGAAACAAAGGCTGTCCGTCACTCAGCTCCCCGAGAATACACCCCACCGACCACATGTCCACTGCCTTGCCATAGGGAGCCCTGGGAGAGAGAGAGAGAGAGAGAGAGAGAGAGAGAGAGACAGAGAGAGAGAGAGAGAGAGAGAGAGAGAGAGAGAGAGAGAGAGAGAGAGAGAGAGAGAGAGGGGAGAGAGAGAGAGACAGAGAGAGAGAGAGACAGAGAGAGAGAGAGAGAGAGAGAGAGAGAGAAAGAGAGAGAGAGGGAGAGAGAGAGAGAGAGAGAGAGAGAGAGGAGAGAGAGAGAGAGAGAGAGAGAGAAAGAGACAGAGAGAGAGAGAGAGAGAGAGAGAGAGAGAGAGGAGAGAGAGAGAGAGAGAGAGAGAGAGAGAGAGAGACAGAGAGAGAGAGAGAGAGAAAGAGAGAGAGAGATGATTCATGTGCAGCAAATCAACGACACCAAATGACGACTTTGCTGACTAGATGCATTGGTGACAGGGGTGATAATGGTGATGATGAAAATGAGGATGAGGATGATAGGGGTGAAGATAATGTCAGCAAATGAAGGGGAGACAATAATGATGGCTGTGAAAATGGTGAATGGTGGGGGAGATGATGATGATAATGGTGGTGGTGGAGGTGCAGGGGAACGTCAAGGATGAATGCTACTGATGAAGATGATGATAACGAAAGACGGTCATTTTTACAGGGACTGGAACTGAGGAGGTCTGGGCTGAGGAACGGGGAGAGAGCTGACAGCAGAGAAGCAGAAGAGCAGTGATGTTGGAGGGAGAGAGTATTTGAGTGGGCGGCATTCAAACGCCGTCTCAATAAATGTTCCAGGGCATTTACTAAATCAGGCTACAGCAGCGAGGCTAGATGACGCTCAGCTGTCTCCAAGCTAGAATGGACCTTCATTGCAGCAAAATCACTGGTGTCGCTCTGAATCTTCGGGTGGTTTTTTTCCGAGCCCACAAAAAAAATAGCATTTCATACAATCTGAGGACAGGGTGTATAGTGACGTGTGTCTGATGCAAATACATGGTGGTTCCACATCCTAATCCTGTAGGAGGTGAATCGTTCTCTCATGCAATCTCGACCAGATTGCAAGTGACAATCCTGCATTAGGTCAAAGAGGATGAGGAAGATGAGCGGTGAAGTGACACATGCTGGTTTAAGGAACACTCATCCATGCAAGTGCAGGCAGGTGCACGTGCGCGCGCACACACACACACACACACACACACACACACACACACACACACACACACACGCACACACACTCACCCTAACAGCAGCTCAGGTGAGCGGTACCACCTTGTGGCCACATACTCAGTATAGTTGGCATCTGTCCCCTCAGACAGGTTACGCGCAAAACCTGAGCCAGAGTAAAATAAAATGATTAACAATTAATGAGTCATCCATAACAAATGCATTTTAATAATTTATACCTTCACTGCTTCACAGTAAAGAAAGAAACGGCTGAGAAATAGGCACATTAAAATCAACCGTCATAAAGATTGTCTTTACCATACGGTCATGATCCTATTTGACCAATTCTCTGACTCAAATTACTCAAGTTGTTTCTGCAGCATAGATAACTTAGACCATTCTTTAAATAATTGGTGTACAGTGAGTCCATTTTAAGCATGAAAAATCACAATACACAGAATGCCAGCTCCAACAGTGAATAACAAACAAATCTCACCCCAGCTGACTCAGTAGGGTTACATTAGCCAATTATGCAAAGCTAATTGACGGTGTGATTTTGTGAAGGCAATTCAAATCTCATCCAAATGTAGAACAGTAGCACAAAATATAACATTGTCACATTAATTGTGATAACAACCAGCTGCGGGACATTTCATAGTCCTTGTAGGCTGCTTTCTAATGGCATAATTCAATATTTTCCTTCCTTCTGATGCACAATGACAAATTATTGGTGGGCATTTTCACAGGGAACTGAGCCCAAGAACTTGAACTGGGCAAAGTGAAAGCACTGATTAATTACTGCAACAATCACAGCTAATTTGACGGCACCATAAGAATGGATCATTTCTGCACATAGGATCTCTAATATACCAATACAGGCTGACTCAGTAAAAACTGCATCTCTATTTGACAAGGAGGCTTCACAGAGTGGTTTCACTGCACTGTACATTTAGGCCTCCTATGTCAAAGAGTCTAGAAATCCAGCATGATGATATGGCTGATAAAAAAAAGACTCACCAAAGTCACAGAGTTTGAGAACATCCTCAGAGCCGATGAGGAGGTTCTCAGGCTTGATGTCTGAGGGGAAACACAGGCAACAGGTCCTCATAAAGGTTGTAAAACACCCATCACACTCCATATAGTTGTAATTACACATAAGCTAAACCATGACTTAACTACCGATCTTTCTTAGTGAAAAGCAGTCAAATGTAAATAAGTGTGGTGAAAGAGTTTTTGACCAGAGGGTTGCCGGTTCACGTCCCCTTGATCAACTGCAGGAGAGCTGCTCAGTGGCCAAGACTGTGGCAGTACAGCACATCTCCCAGGTATGAATGTGTGTTTACGTGTACATGTAGAGAGAGGGAGAAATGCACGGCCAAAAAACATCCATCTTAACAAGTCATTTAGTCAAGTATTGACTCCTAAAGTCTTATTTTCCTTGATACGGTGGGAAGAAATCTGCCAATGTGGTAAGATAGTTTCATTTAATTACAGTGCAGTTTGACCTGTTTCTAAAATCAAGTAAAAATATCTTGAAATAAGGTGGCTATGATATCACACATGCCACTTGATTCAACAACAGTCTTGAATCACTGGCAAATTTCTTTCCCTTGTTTTAAGATAAATGCAATTTTAAGACTCAATACAAAACTAAATGACTTGATGGATATTTTTGGAATGTAGATAGAAGTTTAGAGAGAGAAACTCTTCACCTCTGTGTACTATCTCGTTCTTGTGACACCAGTGGATGGCTTTGATGAGCTGGTAGATGTAGCTGCGTACTTTATCAGGTGGTACACCATTGGGCAGTTCCTCTAATAGCTCCAGCATGTTCTGCAAAGCACAAACAACAATTTTAGCTGTTGGAAGTGCTCCGCCAGTTAGCCCAGGGTTTAAGCATATACTATTGAATTGTTGAAAATATTTACACAGCTGACCATTTTCTTCTAAAAGTGTTTCCTACAAAAGTCATACAATGGGGATTCCTCTGCCTCTCCTTTAAAGCATGACAAGGTAGAGTGAGGCAGTGTCACCACACTAAAATGATTAGAGCACAGTATGAAAAAAACAACTATCATGAAATAAACACTTGGCTGGATACCTTGGCAACACAGTGGGGAATACCATTATTCACCAAGAGCATAGTTCAGCTTATAATATGTTGCTATGGTGATGCTTTTTATGCATAACTGAACAGTCTAAAGTTCATGAAACGTAGAGCCTAGATATTGCAAAAAAGCACATGCTCGCACGACACACACACACACACACACACACACACACACACACACATGCATAGACCTGCACTGACATACACAGACACACAGAAATACTATTTGGTAAACAATGCTAATGCCATTTAGCTGACCCTCTCAACGTATTCAAAGACAAGGTAGAGTTTCCCCCTCCTACGGAAAGCTTCCTTCAGCTCGACAATGTTGTCCTGCTTCAATGTGCGAAGCATCTTCAGCTCCCGAAGCGTGGTCTCCTTGACCTCCTCATTTTCTGTGATGAAAGAAAAAGAAAAAGGAAAAGTGGCATTGTTGCTTGCCCCTCCCTCCCTCACTCACTTACTCACTCACTCACTCACTACTCACTCACTCACTCACTTACTCACTCACTCACTCACTTACTACTCACTCACTCACTCACTCACTACTACTCACTCACTCACTCACCTTCGCTGTCTTTGAACTTCTTTATGGCCACCAGTTCGTTGGTTTCCTGTGAAGATAAGAGGACGTGAGTTGTGTTAGACAAGTGAACACAACTGATGGAGCTCATGAAAGCCCTGCTCAAGCTGCTTCCTAATGAGAGGAACGAGAGCAGCTGAAGCTCCAACATCAAAAACATAACCTCATAAACTCCTGATCTCTCTACAGTATGTCTTACCAAGTATGTAAGACATCTGTTATGTATAGAGAGATAGAGAGAGAGAGAGAGAGAGAGAGAGAGAGAGAGAGTGATAGATAGATAGGAACATTTTCAAGACAAAATAGAAGTGAGAGATAGATACTATTTGTAGAATGAAAGGTGGAAGGGAGAAAGTGAGAGTGAGGATATTGAAATGCATTCCCTGCCCACTCTCAACATAAAACAATTCTGTGGATTTGTGCCCAAGTTACCAGCAGTGTCAAGACGAGAGTCATTCCAATTCTTTTACCACAGGGCACACACACACACACACACACACACACACACACACACACACACACACACACACACACACACACACACACACACACACACACACACACACACACACACACACACGAAACAGCACACCCTTGGCATAGTTAAAATGCAGCTGAGTTTCCTTCGGCTACTTGCAGGTTGCTTGATTGACCTTGCTGAATTTGCCAAGAGGGCGGAGTTGGACATTGACAGTTGTGCCACTGCTGTCTTTGGAAAGGCTGGCTGTCACACTGGCGGCTCGAACAATGGAGTTGAAATACCTTGCAGACGTGATGTACACATTTACCCAAGACTGGACGGTTAAGGCCGGCACAGATTTAAGTTTAAGTTTAATCTTGTTACATTGTGAAAATGTAGCAGTAACGTCACTATTTTAATAACAGGCAATGTCAACAGTAGCGGTTGTGAGACAGGATGTTATTCTGGCGTGTTTTGAAGGTAAGCCAAGCCTGCAGGTCAACAAGCTAGCTTTACAAGGACAGAACTGTGGAGGATCTCTTCATGTTTCGGATCACTCCGATATAGCGAAGCAATATAGCTCAGAACTTTTCACAATAACAGGAAGGTGTTTTGGTCTGTTTGGTAAGTGGATTTGTCTCGCAACAGTATGACCCTTCTGCTAGCGAAGACAACAACAAACAGTACTGTAGGAAAAGAATGCACTTGATTTCCGGTGGTGTGCACAGGAATCAGATCATCTTTGGACAAGCAGAAAGGAAAACAAGAGGTTTAGAGGTGCATGGAAACCATCAAATGGGATTAGTCTTTCGTGTCCCACACAGCGGCCCAGAGGGGATCACAACATACAGGCCTCTGTCCTCCACTAGTGTCATGTTCCTCTGCGGGGCGATTGTTCTTTTGTTCGCAGACAGAGGGGTCAGACAACAGGATCAGTCTCGCTGTCAACAAGGACCACACTGTGAGGGGCTGCATGCCACCGCACTGGTGGAGGAGGCTGTGCTGTGGGGCAAACAAGCTAATCCAGAGCACACAGGCATAATGCAGCATTTCAAGATGTCGCTTCACAGAAGATGCATTCGAATTAGGAGCGAGCGTAGCAACAGCAGTAGTATATATCCTATTCTTTTTCTATGCGAGCGTGGACGGTCGATTCTCTTTTCAGAGTTTTTCAGATGACCTTTGTAAACAGGAGGGATAAGAGAGAGAAAACATCGTGGGATCGCAGCACTAACAGCAGTTGGTGAGCGGAGAGGGGGATTACACAGAGCAGAGGAAAAACACCCCAAAACTGACCCAGGGCAGAATACAAAGAGTAGAACAACAAAGTAGAAGTCCCCACACTGCAACACGCTCCCAAGGTGTATGGATAAACTAACTAACACCTATACATATGACATATCAAGCTCTGTGCCGTCATTCATCGTAGGAGCCATTTACAGTGTGGGGATTCTACTGTTGCATCCGTGGTGTATTCACCCTCTTGTCTTCTTAACCTTCTGTGACGTCCACTGATTTTTTTTTTAATAAAGGAAGTCAACGTACCTATAAATAGCCTCAGACTTGCTAATCTTACTTGCCAACGCTCCTGATTTTCCTCTTCCGGTGTTCTCTAGTCCCGATTTTCTCCCATATTTTGGTCAAATTTCAACCCCCCCTCTCTATTTATGACATTTTCATATAAATTAATTTCTGTTTTGCCACTCTCTATCGTTGATCGCTATAACACAATAGTGATTCAACCTATACCCAGTTCGTGAAAGCTTTTACATTTGCTGTTTTAAACACCTGGTGTCAGGTAGGTCTCTCCTGGGAAAAATCATCAACAGAAAGGAATCCAAGGAAAAAGACGTCACAGTACTGGTCACACTGTTAGATTGCTAAGTGATCTCTGGCTGCTGTGCACTGCAGTGCAAAAACACCAAAGCAATGACCATTTATCACCACATGTAATCAAACTCACACAACATGAGTCTCCTGGGTTGCCACATTATTGATGTTACAGTTTTTCTCAGTCGCTTTAGTACATTTCTCGAATCATCCTTAAGATTTGCAAAACAGTAAACACATTTCTCGAAAGAATTGGTACAAACAGCACCACACAATGGATTACCTGCAAAAGCCCGTAACTTGCTCAAAATCCTGAGTTCATCTCTCAAAAGTAAATCAATGAACACGTCAGTGCCATCAGAATGACAAGTCCTTGTGTCATTGAGTACAAACAAGATAGTCAGAATGCTTAGCCATGTTGTCAATATAACAGTTACTCTGATGGAAACTATGGCGAAGGGTTTGATGACAATGATTGAAAATACACAAGGCTGCACTTTTTCTGTATGGCAGATATCAATTTCAAAAGACATATACAACCAATAATTGTTCAAATTGTCATAATTGTTAGTCATTTGCCTAAATGTGCTAAAACATTTGCAAATGGTAACAAAGAGAAATGCTCTTTCTGTTGTGCTCAGGTAACAAAATGTTACCAACTTAGCAACTGAGAAAAACTGTAGTGAAAGTCAAGATTCATCAATTCAGGACACATTTACAAAATAAGTCTAATAGAAATGTATAGAAGATATGCTTGACAGATTATGACAACTGGTTCAACCATTTTGCATGTAATGACTTATGCAATAAACTAATGCCTAGATGTTCTGGGGGGTGAGACTATTCAACAGAGAACCAATATAATACATTTTGATCAACATGACATAAACTATTGATAATGTAGGAAACAGCAGACAGTTGGACATAACCATTTGCATGAATGTGCTGAAGCATTTGCAATTTGTTCAAAAGAATGAGAAATTACTTTTATGATGTGCACAAGTGACTAGATCATGTGAAGGTTGAACAAGGAGTTTTGAGAATTTCAATTCTGATCTGAGAAAGCGACCAAAGCGACTGAGAAAAAACTGTAACTGATTGCTTTCCAGTACCCGAAAGAAAACCTGTGAAGGTTTGCCTGTATGCAATTTCAACACAGGACCTGTGTTAGCAAAGAGAAACCCAATTTAGTAAAGCGAAGAGATGAGAGATGCAGGCAACAGCAACACTGGCTGGGTCGTTGCTATTGTCATTCCCAAGACACAAATTCTAGATAACACATATAAGCCCCCATACACACACCCACATACGCTAATACAACACTTCTTAGTACATTACATAAAGTGGCAGAACATTTCACAAATGCTAGCACACATCTGCTAGACTAATGAAATTTATCATCAAACACACACTGTAAAGTATACATGATTCATACTGGAACACAGAGTTAGTTGTCAGCACAGTAATGGAAAACACAATCTTGAGTGCATTTCATCACTTCCTAGTCTCCACTGAGTCACCTAGGAGGGTTTTAGTCCAGTACTCAGAGGAGGCAGCCTAGTCTTCCTGTTTTTCTCATCCATACAGGTCTGCTTTGGACTTCTAGCAGGGTGACCCATTTAGCAGCAACATAGCAACTCTCTCTCTCACTCGCCCCACCTCCATCACACACACGCTCACACACCACTTCTCTCTCTCTGTCACCCTCTTTTTCTTCTGCCCTGCTTTCAGCTGAGAAAAGTAAAAATAACTGCTCTCTTCCAGCAAAGCTAAAGCTTCATTGCTGTGGTCTGAGGCTCTACATGTGGAAATTGAACAAATAGAGTGACTGTTATATAAACATGTCACGTGTCGATTCTTGGTGACTTCCAGCAACACCTATGCTGATGACTTAAGAATTCAACATTCAAAGACATCAGACCCTGCCATGTCAATTTGTAGGAAATTGCTACAGATCCATTGAGAGCTTGATAGACCTATCGAATCAAAAAGAGATTGAGAGGGGGGAAATGAATTCAAAACCCTTGCAGTGCTGTTTCAATCATCAAGGGACAGTTGTTTGCGGTTTACTTGTGCGATGCCAGCATCAAAAGATTTAAGGTATTATGGTTCAGCCTGAGCTTGATTACACAAACATGAACCGGCAATAGACAGTTTACAGAGTAGGAGGCAACATAAAGCGTTTTATTAGACAGGTCAGATGTTCTGAAGACATGGGCATGACCTTAGTCACAGCTTTCTTGACTTAAAATAACTATAAACGTGACTCAGAATCGGCTATGCTGCAGGGAGGTCTTGCCTGGCCCAATTTAAACATCAATCCAATCATCCTGTGACGAGTCCTATGACAACATGAGGTGGGGAGTAGCATGCTCATGCTCAGCAGCAGTTTCGAGACTTAGGAAAAAAGTGTTGAATGCATTGGATGATGGATGAAAAAGGACTTTGGTTTTGTCATCTGTAATTAAATCTATGCTTATGAAATTGCTTGATATGAGAAACTTAGCTATTAGATGAATGTGCCTATAGCAATCAGCGTTTACACTTGAGAATCGTTTAGTCTATGTTGTTGTGTGTTGTTGAATTATTAACCTTGCTTCAGAAACAGACTGTACCAAGCGCTTCCAAGCATGCGATCATTATTTGATAACAGACTGAAACTTTAATGACGTAACATGCCTTCCTTTAGCCAGAGGCGCGGTGACCAATCACAGACTTCCATTGGGTTGGTCGGTTATTGTGATGGTGTTTGTGAATAAAACAACATACCTGTAGCAAGGCTTGTTATTATGCTGCCAGTCACATTTCATTTAAGGTAATGCTGCAGCATTTTCTGATTTTTTTTATCTTGTATTGTGTCAAGGCCTAGAGGCACAGACACAGATTTGTATTCTTTACTTTCCTGAAGTATTTCATTGAATTTAGTGTAAGGATAAAGAACAGATGGGAGGACAGAAGGCAAAGAGACAATAGCATCTATATTCTCCTAGTACACAGGAGAATATAGATGCTAGATGTAGTCACAGTTCACTGGGTAATTCATGTTTCATGCCATCACCTCTATGTGCTGTATGATTACAAAACAGTCCCTCCCTACATATCAGGGTTAATCCAACCAGTTTATCCTATGTGCCCATGATCCATGATGTCGTAGGTCCAGAAGGTGGGGCTCTGGTCACTTTGAAAATGGGGGATTTTCCCCAGAGTAGAGCATTCACAGCATCACGAAGATCAGCTCGCCTGAGAGTGGGGTCACGTATACAAATTTAAACAATCGTTTTATGCATTCAGTTTGCAATACAGTAGCATAAGCTCAGTCTGGTGTCCCATTTGAAGCGTGTAACACCGTGTGAGACAAACAAATTAAGACCGAGGAGAAACGTATCTGATGAATAGGACAGCGTGCAGAATTAGAACAAAGTCTGCAGAGGCTTTAAATGCATTGTACTTGAGCTAAGAGATCTAAATCACAACAAGAGGATAATGCTCACAACAGTGATACACACTGAAAAAATGTACTGATTTTAATTTAATTTATTTTATGATTGTCTTACTTTCTTTTTTTTTTTTTAGCATTTAATCATATAATACTGTCCAACTAACCTGCTTTTTTATATATATTTATATATCCCATGAGGAGTGAGAAAAATGAACATTTTTGGAGTCTATGTCTGTGTATCCAATGACGTCATACTAGATAGATTCATGTGTCTGATGGTGAACCAGTTGGATGAAGTAGGTGAGCAAAATTCAGGGCAGCCAGGTAGGGGAGGGTGAATAGAGCAGAGCATGGGACAAAGTAATCCAGCATCTATATATAGGGAGACATTCCCTTTGCTCTCCCTCTTTTTGGACAGGGATCTTGGCAAAGTGACATCATGCTTGCTAACATATTTCTCAGCTTACTCTTGCATTTTTGACACAGCATGAAACGTAAATAAAACAGCGGTGCTATGTGTTCTTCTCTCTTTTTTTGTAGTGAATTTTACTTTAGATTAAGCATGTATTTTCTTATGCCCCCTTTTAATATCCACCATGGTAAGATCCATCCAACTTTCTTCTCTCTCTCTTTTAGGTGTTTCATTTGGACCTTGACTACATTGTGTCATTGCTCTTTGGGGAAGTGAGGATGTTGGAGAAAGTGAGAGGAGTGTAGAGGATCTCTGACCGATTGAGCACAATATTTAATAAGGCGAGTTGAAGTTGTGATGCTGTTATTTTCCTACTGGAGAAACATCCACTCTTGGACTCATTTCTTGGGTGAAAGTAAGTGGGCCACGCACCTGTATGAAGACTATCGGACACCACCCAATTCCCCGAGGTGTGACAAAATTCATGACTGGTCATATTCTGGAGGGTCTCATGCTGTGTGTGTGTGTGTGTGTGTGTGTGTGTGTGTGTGCACATCAGGTCTATATACTGATGAAACCCACAGTTCAGTTTATTATAGGCTATCACAAAATGACCTTGTTTAGTCAAAGGCCCAGGAACTAGTTTCTCACCTGGTTTTCCAAGACTTAATTGCAATGTTATCCTGAAAATTGACACTAGCCCTGCTCTCAGAATGATTCTGGGTATGTATGCAATACATATGCAATATGCAATACAAATAAAACAATAACTGAAAATAAAAATATAATAGAAATACACTACTCTTTAAACAAAGATGCTTTTTATTTTGGTAGCCTTTTAATGAGTGCATTTCACCTCCAAATAAATAAATATTTCTCAGCAAAACGTCTGAAACCAATATTTTTTCAGATTCTGCAAAACACAAAACGTGTTTGACAACAAGATGTTCCTTTCTTTTCATTGTCACTAAAGCATAACTAACATTACCAAATAACCAACATTACCAAGATAGCAAGCATGAGATTGAGTTTGCTAAAGTAGCTGTCTGTTTGACTTTGCGAACAGGAATAGTGAACGTGCGGATCCTTTCAGTCTCCTTTTTGTCGCTTAACACAGAGATGAAGATGAGTAGCCAGCCCTAAACACACAAAACCAATTGGCAGTGTAATCTAGCTAGCAGTATGTGAGCAAGCCGGCTTTAGGACACGGTGAGAATTTCTTTCTGACTGTAATTGAGTGGAAAGTGGAAATCAGGAAGGGATGCATGATGTATATTTCAGCATTAGGCTTTAAACCATCATATGCCTATTGTTGCTTTCTGTATTAGATGCTTGGGAGCGCCTCTATAAGAGCTGAGCTCTGTGCTTTCATTGGTTTGTGCAAACACTCAGTGCATCATGCCAATATGCCTATGAGACCAATGAATCGGTGACTGAGCCCTGGCATTTACATGTACACCAACATGTCTTTAATATTGGGAATACCACAGTATTCTGCTTGTGAGGCAGTGCATGTAAACATCATATCCTGTTTATAATAACCTAGATACACTCAAATCTTGATTATGAGAAAAACAAATAACAGCTGGTATGTGCAGAACAAATTGAACTCCTTGATATATGGTGTTTGATTTTCATATTCATTTTAAAAGATGTGATTATAGGTTCTTCTAATTTTTAGGCTAATTTCTAATGTTGATGTTTATATAATGTCAATGTTGAAACTGATTATGCAAATGATTATTCTAGATCAGTAAACAAATCAGCACAGTTATCTCAGGTTTGTTGTATCCAATCTGTCATTCTTCAAAGGCAAAGAGAGGGGAGAGAATTATTGACCCATATTTACCTTCAATTTTGTTAAAACAAACATGTTAGAGACAGAGCAAAAACTGACATGAAACTGTCAGTGATAAATCGAGAGAGATGACCCTGCATTCTGCAGTGGAACTTGTGGAGGTTGAGCACCATGCAACAAACTTTCATGGCTGGTGTTTGTTTGTTGTTTCTCTATTTATGTTTTTGCTTTGCTTTTCATTGAAATTAATGTTTGAACTGTTCTGAGAGGCACTGATAAGCAAAGCTATTTTGTCAAGCTGATCTTTGGGTCGTAAACACAAGAGCATGAATTACAGATGTGAGGCGGTTCAAACCTTTTTACGTTGTTCAAACTGTTCATATGTAAGTTGAACAGTACTTCAGAGCTCCAAGCAACATATATCAATACCTACAGGCACTTAATGTACTGTATGCTAGCATGCACAGGACAGAGATATCTACCAGACACAAGAGATGATTTTGGTGGTACTCCTATCTTAACATGTAAAAGGGAAGTTGACCAACAAGCCAATTTCCCAAAAAGGTTGGTGTAGTCCTTTAAGCATCAACAAAGATTAATTTGGTGTATCCGTATGACTCAACTCAACAATGGTTATGTAATGGCTGAACTGAAATACAAAGGTAGGCACAAGTCTATTTGCTAGCTATTAGCCAGCAGCCACAGAGCAATTCAAGTCCAGACCTGTGCAGTATTATTAACCTGGAAAGGAAGCGTGGTAGCTACAGCACACCCCAGCACACTTTCAGCTCCTGGACACAGAGGAATCCATGTCACACACTGACCTTGCAGCCACCGTGCTCTGTATTTAGACAGCTTAGTGCTCTGCACAGGTGTACATAGCTATGGCTAACTGTGCAAACATACACACACGAAGAGATGTTGACTTTCCTCTGTCACAAATAATATAAAATAGCTCTACACAGAGCGAGTAGAGCGTGTGTATACATACTGTAGATGCATGACATGCCATTGATTATATTGGATTACATTTGTTATATTACTAAAACTCCACTGTAACCTAGTACTGATGAAAAGACCAAATAGCACAAATACTACACACATCTAGCACCCCTTCTACTTTTCCTTTATTGGAAGGTGAGAAGAGAGTGGGCTCCACATTCAATGTCAGTTGTATCCTGCACTATAAACCCGTCTTGTAGTGCAGATTCTGCGTCATTTAGCTAAGAGTTGTGTTCTGCCTCATTTGGGTTGCAGCTTCCTCTCAGAGTCATGTTCTGCTTACCAAGCTTAAAGGAGATGCTCATGGCTACCGAAAGAAGCGCTTGGATATTTAGATTTTCATTCACTGTATATAATTCATGTAGGGTTGAGGGAACATAGGGCTACTGTAGGGTCTAAAATGGGAGAAAAATGCACAGAACATGGGATGAGGGAACACAAGGCAGACCTCAAGGGATCAGTGGACAAATTCAGTCACTCTCAAACTTCTAATTGTTTGAACTCCAGTTTAGTTTAATTTCCCCTTGAAAGATGTAAAAAAAAAATAGAACATGTGTGATTTGTTTGCTACCTAGCACAACGTATTTGACATCATTGGTAACCTTGAAATCTGTATTTTCACTTAAATCGAGTGTGGGCAACAAAAATGAAAACCAAAAGTGAAAAAGAACAAAATGTTTTGGAGGATAGAAAGCAAACATGGGAACACAGTTTGCCTAAACATTCTTTTACGTTCCGGCAGTGATTCTATTTCTAGATCTAAATGTGCTGGAAAACACATTAGAACAACCACCCCATTAAACATTTCAGTCTTCTTTCCTTCCCCTCTGTTATTGACTCTGCTGCTGTCCGGCCTGTCCCTCTGGCTGCATGTGTGTCAGCACTGTGGCAGTAGCTTGTGCACTACACTCGCTTGCTCTTCCATGTGTTTGGAATTTAGTGGTTTTCCACAATTGCATTTAAATGGATGTGAGTTATGCTCATAAATGTGCAGACCCAAAGAATGAAATAAAATGGGCCAACAAGCAAGTCATTCTATGGACAAAGCAGCAACATGTGGCCAATTCCACACAGGATGAATCTTTACTCAAGCCACAATATGTCATATGCATTTTGGTTACTGTAGCTCAGACCAAGCTATTTTGACATAATGAATGAATGCAGAACATTATGTACCATTTGGTTTTATTTTGTTCTAACTGGCTTATAACATATTTACTAAGAAAGTCCTTTTGGTTCCGTCTACTATTGGAGTGCATTGTTATTACACCTGTGCAGGTAATAACAGAGTTTAATGCAAATGTTTTAAGAAAAATGTACAAAACTTTATTGTACTTTGAAATTGTAAATAAAGTAGTAATGTAACATTTAATTAAAGTAATTTTCTATGTTTCTGTTACCAAACCTCACAATTATCTTGGTACTAACCTGTAATGACACCATAATTAAAGGAGCTGTGCTCTAAGGCTGATTTTCATACTAAAAATCACTCTGATGATGAGCCTGGGGTTTCCCTTTGACCTAATAATGTCTTTTCAAGCAACTCAGTTGCTGCCCAACACTGGATGATACTTTGCTGCTGGTCCATTCCTGTCTAAATGGTCCTTTTAGTGATTTATGTCTCAACGAACCACAAAGTGCAGTCTAAGTCAGTTTGGCTCAGTTTGATTTAGTTTAGTTGAATGAAATGATTTATATGTGTGATTAGCTGAGCTCTATAATCAACAGTAATCAATAGCTTGGATATCATCAATTTACAGTTCACAGATGATATAAACAAGTGGACAGATACAGTGTCGGCCCCGTCTGTGTAACTCATGAACAAGTCAGTATTTATAGTACTACCTTACTGGAACCCCAGGGCCCAAACATATGAAAAAAAAATCTACTAGGCCCACAATTTCTGCATCATCAAATCTTTTTTACTTACTTGCTAAATGTGTTTCTAAGCCAGAACAACAATTCTTAAGGTACTTCCATGCCATGCTAACTTAGCAGAAATTGCAGGTCACACCATTTTTAACGCTGATGTCAGGTAATGCCGTAGTAAAGTAGTGCCACAGGCGTAATGCATCACTCAACACAGATGCCACAGTTCAAATGAGGTGTCAGAACTATAAAGACAAATACAAGTTATGTGATACTTTTATATAGGATAAACATAAAATTGTCTCTCTTACCTTTTAACAGTACAAAGAGAGGAAATGGGTGGCTGTTTTTTAAGGGCTGCTATGACCTCTCACAGCTTCGCACTTGGATGCAAGTAGGCTCCCAGGAAAGAGGAAGGTCCTGACCCCGTCATAATGCTATCTACATATGCTTCTCCAGCTCAGTAAAGGCCAACAGTATTAACATTCTATTTTTGTTTTGTTTTTGCATTCTCTGGCCCAATACTGCTTTAAAATGGAACATTTTGGGCAAGCTTACTGAACATGAGGCTCTCCTCTTTCTTGCATCCTGGCATGTTGATGAAGTCTCACAAGCCACACCTGCTCTTATGAGTCTGACCTCATTAGCGACGATGAATGGATGAATCTGCAGAATTAATCCATGTAATCATATTTACTGTAGTTTTTGTCCACCACAATGTGGATCAAGTCATTATCAGACCGTGGAGGAGCAGGCCTATAAGAGCTCACTGAGTCCCTCTATGTCATTTTTATGTCCAAAAGAATGGCAGCAGCTGTCACTCATGCACACATGCCCACACACAGCACCAAATTGTAAAAAGAAATGAATGTTGATGGATTCAAACAAATACTATGCAACCTTTTTTGCCTTATTTCAGGAATTTGTTCCAAATAAATGTTGGGTATGTGCACCTACATTCTTGAAGAGTTTTACTTGAAGATGCATTGGTTCCTGTATTATGAAGCATCACCACTCCACACAGAACAACATGCCTAAAACTAAGTCAAAAGATCAAAAGATCAGAGACTCCCTACGCCTGCTAATTCATACTGGCCTTGAAAATTCACTTGCCATCAGACAAGCCATTAAGAGAACCAATCTCAGTTTAAAAATCTTAATGGATAAAAGATACTCAAAACAAACTACTGTGACCAGTCTGACTACCAGTTCTACGCCTCAACCTCCTCAGCAGGGAGGCCAACAGGCTCTGCTCTGGTCATGCCCCTATCTGGTCAGTTGCTACAGCTGATGTAGCATACAAGGAGTTAGAGCCAGATTCACAAATGTGCTCTCAAGATAAATTTTAGATTTTAAGTTCCCCGAGTAGATTTTTAGGAAGTTCTTAAGAAGGCTCTTAAGTGCAATTCCAACAAATTTTCTTAAGATCACTCATGAACTTCTCCAATAGGGCCTACCTAGCAACCGCGATGTAAACAAAACACCTGTATTACCACATAGAAAACAATTTGGAACAATTATTTTGGGTGGTTATATGGTTTACTTAAATAAATAACTTTAAGTATAGCAAAAGGCTGAATTAAGGGATACTGTCTAGTTTGCTAGATTCTTTTCATGAGACATGAGACATACAGCAAATAAAAATAGTGACAAGATAAGCTTAACAATAAAATTATATGCTTAAAATGTAAGATACAGTAAGTAAAACTATTTACTACTTTAAAATACCTACTAATTGTTTAGTTTCCTTTTCATTGCAACAATTTGGAAGTGGAAAGTTAAGAAAAAAAGTTAAGAAAAAAATAAAAAACAAAACTGAGAACTTTTTTTTTCAAGAATCCCATTTATCCATAAGTCTCAGGAAGCAAAATAAGAAAATACTTTTTTGATGAATATTAACTTTTCTTATTTTTTTTCTTCAGTTCTTAAAAAAATAACAATTAAGATGTTTTTTCCTAAGACTCTTTTGTGAATCTGACCCCTGCCCTGTTCTACTGCCTAACTGTAGTAGTTGCAATTTGTGGAACACCAGAAGACTTTGAGAGCTTTGCATTTCCTTGATAAACACATTGCTGAGAAGGAAGTAGAGGAGTAGAAGGAGTAGAGAAAGATGCAACAGCATAACATGAGCTGGGAACCATGCAGTCACGTGTACATAGGCACTACTGGTTGAACCACCAGCAGGGCCTGCTTTCATGCATATCAACTACTTTAATAGCTTATGTTTAAAGATTTTCTCTGAAGAGCCGCCCTGGGAAGCCACATTACATACCAGTCATACTCTGAAAAAAAAATCTAAGACTGAAGCATACAGTATATGACATAAATAAACCATGTTGGGGAGAAATTTGACAACATTTAACTGAACAAGTGTGCACATAACAAGCAACTGGTGAAAAAGAAACTAGTCAACAGTCCATTCATTTTCTATGAACTGTGCAAATGAGATAAGTTGGCTAATGTTGACAGTGGTTGCCAGTTTGTTGGCAAGGAAAATTTCCCTGCAACTTTACTTTTGTAGAATATTGTTAGTCAGCTAACAATTGCTGATAAACATTGCATATATCCCTCCTATTGTAAACAATGTGATGACTTACTGAGTAGTACATTTCCAATGGAATGGTGGTGGCGAATTACTTTGTCATCATAGCACTTTTTCAGACATCAACTGCATAATGGTATGCATGTTATGGAGTTAACTATTAAAAGTACTAAATTAAATTTTTTTGTTATGGTTAAATCCAAATCCAAATTTCAGACATCCTGTTTCCAGTTTTGTTCCAGTGTCTGTTTATTTAGGTTTGATGCAACACAATAGTACAATCTTGCTGAATAACTAAGATAGACTGAAACAGTTATACATAGGAAGAAGGGATGTTCTCTTACCTTATGCCTGCACTTAAGCACCACTCCATACGCTCCTGAACCCAGAGAGGAAGAGAGAGAAGGAGGGAAAGGAACAGATTGATGAAAAAGTGAGACCTGAGATAAGATTTCAACCTTTTTTCGACCTCCCAAAACTAGGACATGGATATGTTAATAAAAAGTCAAGTACAATAGGTAAAAACCACAAGAACAATAATAGCTAATAGGCTGAGACCTACATACCATATTCCCCCACATAGTCCACACCCATGAACACACACACACACACACACACACACACACACACACACACACACACTCCCTGTAGCAGTCTATGCTAAGCACATCATGTTCTATGTAGGTTCCTCATCCATATTTTACTCATCATAGCTTCAGCTGTAATGCCATTTCCAAGCACGTTTCCAGTCAACCAGAATTGCATTGACTGAATTTGCGAACTGCTTTCCCTTTCTTTCCATCCAGGCCAGTATTAAGTGTTTTCCATCCAAAATCATGTTTGCAACATATCAGCCTTTCATTATCCACTATTTTCTTATTTAAATTCAATCAATCAATCAAAAAACCTAAAAAACATGAAGCTCTTAGTCATATATTGGTTGACAGATTTTGTCACTGATACAATGGCCCAAAGTGAAAGTGACGTTTAGAGGGTCACATGTCGGGTCTTTCTCCTCGACATCATCAATTAAAATCATATGGACACTTGTCTTATAGTACCCTTACTTAAAGTACTGGTTCCTTTCTTTCTGATGCCACAGCTGATTTGGGGGTTCCATGTTCAACATACACCAAAAAGAATCTTTATACTCTTGATAGCTGAGTTGAAAGTTTCACTTTGGATAGTAGTTGGACTGTGTTTGTGTGTGATGGGATTTGAGGTGAAGCTAAAAAAACAATCGCAGTCCTGACTGAGTGTATCTAACTTGTGATTAATGAGCATTGACAAGCGTTGATGTAGATCACAGTTAGTGTGAATTATCATCAGTAGAATAAACACTCAGTTACTCTGACTGTCCTCTCACGTTAGAATGAAGACAGGGGTGCATGTCACTCCGACTAGCTGGAACAGGCTACGAATGATGTTTGGCTGACTGGAAAAAATAATGGCTGGTTTGAAGACGGGTGAGTGACCTGCATTTACAACACTTGAGAGTCATTTGTTTTAAGTGTTTAAGTGTTATCTTCATTTATTTCATTTTCTGACCAGCCATCAACGTCGCCGCTGAGCCCATGGAGCGATCATAGGATGCTAGAGTAGATGTAGGGCAGAAAGGACTGACACACACTCACACACACTCACACACACACACACACACATGCATTTAAAACCTGATTGGAAGTGTCATGATAAAATAAAGATACACTGTAAAACTGTAAACTGGATCAGACCAGTTTACAGTTGGTCTTTTTATGAAATGCTGTGAAGGCAAAGTTGATAAAAGGGTAGAGAGCTAAAGGACACAGCAAGTGGGAAGACATTTTTAACCTTCATTAGGCTCCTATGGTGAAGTGACTGAGTCCAGAAGAACACTGGAGGGATATTTGGCACTATAGGATAAACTGACACGTGAGCATTATGAATGTGGATAAGTGGGAAGGGCAGATATGGATTCAGAGTTTAGCTGTTAGTGGCTAAAAAAAACAGATAACTTTCCACCACACTGTCAACGACGACTGAGAAGACAGTTTGTGGCTGCTGAGTACAGTGGAGAGAGCGACTACTCTGTTGACAAAAAGCAGCCTAGAGAATTCATGTTCATAATAATAACATCAATGATCAGTGACATATGGACAGGATGATTCTCGCCTTCTAAAACATGCAGAAGAAGCTACTGTGTAAAACCACCCACCTTCTCCCACAATGCCAAGGACTTCAAACTTATTCATCACATCACCGAGGGGGGGGGGGGGACTCTTCCAGCGGGTCAAATCGGTGGCTCGGTCCAGGCTCCAGGCACCGGGCAGGCCTTAGAGAGGACAGCGCTGCTTTGACCACTGGGGGACAAAGCGAAGTCTGGCGAGCGTCTGACCACGCCCCATCTTCATTCCTCTTCTCTCTCCCGTGTCCTCCTCGCTCTACCACTCTCTTCCAGTCCTACCTTTCGATATGGCTGCCTTTTTTTTTTTTGTTGGAATAGCGCTGACTCAATGGTCCGCTCTCAGTTGTCTCCTAACCCCCTTTTTCTCTGTCTTACTCTCTTGTTCTCATTCTGGTTTTTGTGGCTCTCCTTTTCACACTCCTATCCAATCCTCCGCACAGTCATACCTGAAAGACCAGACAGAAAGTAGAGAAGCAAAGTGTAAAAAACATGCTCAGGGAGGGTTCACTCCAAGGTCCCGAATCCCATCATTCCTGTGCTCAGGCGGTAGGGTGCGGGTGGTGTTGCTGGCACAGATGGCAGCTAACTAGGACATGTAAACGTACAGCAAGTCATCATTTCCTTCAGGACACATTTAAATCATAGATGACTTAGGCATGACTTCCACACACTCATCCCATCCCATCCCGCCACCCACACATTAACTCTGTAGTGGAGGACACCGCAAGAATGAAGACTCTTGAATTTATCATGATGGCAGCACTATTAACTCATGTGTACGGTGGATGTATATAATTTCATAGTGTTTCACACCATTGTTAAAATGTACCCATTGTGTAATTAATTGTAATTGTGCCGTTCAGCTCTCTGCTGCTTCCACACGCAAAAATGTATTTTCACCTGATTGATAATAACACATTCTCACAGTCTCGCAGATTCTTCCCGTTTTTGCTGAAATCTAGTTCTCATTTTGATGATACGTCTCCTTCCTCTTTCAACGCTTTCACACGTTTAGAGATGAACAAAGACAAATATGACTGAATAATGAATATTCATTTTGCAAAGGCTCAGATCTCGCCTTGTCACACATCCAGAAAATGACCAACGTATTAAAATGCCTCTTTGTATTGTGAATGTGGTTGGAGTGGAACTATCAAAGCCAAGCAGTAGTTTCTAATCTGTTGATCCAACTTTCCTTGGAGAATACTTGATTTACAAACAAAAACAAATGTTTTTTTTGTTTTTTTTTTCCTTTTCAGAGGTTAAAATGTCTTAAAACTACATAGAGCAGCTTTAATGTTGGTGTTGGCTCATGTCCTTTGTGTGGGTGTTTTCCTATACAGTGTACACTCCACAGCCTACGAGTCTTTACATGGGAAGTGATGGAGCCAGTGATGGAGCCAGGGCCACAGCCAGTCATTTAAGGATGTGCTACTGTCTTTGGAAAACCGAGCGTTAAGAAACAAAGCTATCCTATAGAGCTTATAATCAGGACATGGACCTGGGATGTGACGTATACTCAGGGAAAAATGGTCTTATACATATTGGCTACAAGACAAATGTTTAGATCTTAGCAAGAGTGGTTGAATAACATGTTAGACGAGTTAGTGGCTGCACTGTTAGCAGTCTAATCTAAGCTGTGGGGAAGGTAGATCACAGAAACATGGATAGGCCAACAGCTTGGACACTGAATCGTCACATATGTGGTTATAACAATGTCACTAATGCTCCTTTGACTGAAACAATATGTAGGCCAACTGCTGAGGAATGTATACAATATTTATGCAATTTCTATTACGTCTAGATACGTTTTATAGATGCTGCTCTGCTGCTTCTTATAGTCAGACACCTAGTGCATGGGAAGAAGGTGGAAACATCACTATGAAAGTATTGGCATATTGATAGAATGGACAGAACCAACCCCTTGAGACTTACTGCCTGTTGTGTGTGCATGCAAAACCATGAGGAGTGATTTTTGAGGGTTTTACGATGCAAGAGTGTGTGAATTTAATGTCATATGTGCGTGAGAACGAGGTGTGTGTGTGTGTGTGGGGGGGGGGGGAGAGAAAGAGAAAGAGAGAGAGAGAGAGAGAGAGAGAGAGAGAGAGAGAGAGAGAGGATAGTAATGCTGCTCTCTGCACCGAAACTGCGTCTCCCCTCGCTGCGTTGCGGAGCGCACCACCATTCCACCGCTGTCCACGCGTTTCTCAGCCTACACAGTATCCTAATGCATATATTATAACGTAGTACACGGGCCACGTTCACCACAGTGTTGCACAACAAGCCACACACACACACACACACACACACAGCATTTGCCTATAAATTGTCATCAGAAATATTCTCACGCAGGCAATAAAGGGGAAACCGTCGCAGCAGATCCATCCATCCATTAAAGGAACGAAGCCCGTTTTACCTGCCGATGTGATGCGTCGCCTACGAGGTGAGAAACCTCAATATGAGAAGCGTAGAGCATCATGCCATTGAAAACGATGATGTGGAAGACAGAGACACAGCATGTGGGGCGACAAAGCCCGTGTGGGTAGAAGCCCTGCGTCGTGACACGATCAAATATCCTACTCACTCAATTCCTGGGATGTGGATGACACCGATGCCGATGGCGGGGTAGCCTATCCGTGTACCATCAACAGTTCTTCGGAGGCTCCGTGTTCATAGCCTCAGCATCAGCTGGTTATAGCAGCAAAATCGTCATTCCCTTGAGCGACGCCCTTTTTTAGCCAATAGAATCAGAGACGACTTTCTTTCAGCCAATCGCCTTGAAGTAAACCAGACCTGTGGTCCAGAAGGCGGGTCGTTCTGTGCGTTCCAGCAGTGGTTCTACGTGATGTATGTATGTACTGTCTAAGAGAAAATGTGAACAACTTTGAATTATGAATACATAGTAGGCTTGAGATATCTCTGATATGCATTACTCTTCAATAAATACACCGAGTTTACAAAATGTTAGGAACACCTTCCCAATAATTAGTCGCCTCCCTTTTTACTCAATCCATATATCAGATGTCTGATATTATGTCTTAGATTAAAAATCCTCCTGTAGCTCGTCTCCACGATCCCACCTACATCCCCCTTTCAGGACTGAATTGGATTTAACTGGCGGAGTCAGTAATGAGTCATCGCTTTCACCTGGATTCACCGGGTCAGTCTGGTGGAAGGAGCAGGTGTTGCTAATAACAGACGCTCAATGTGTATGTGACTGGCTGGTGTGCAGAACAGCATCACGATCAGGCCAGTCTCGGATATAATTCACTTTCAGATAATCCTCTGGGCCAATTGTTCTCATTACTACCTACACGCCAACAGGAAGATTCACAGTAATAACTTTACCAAACAGTTGTGCTGATGCTCATAAGGACATATTATTCAATTCCCCTGAAGGGAAATGTTATTATCAGTGTTCATGGGTTAAGAATATTATGAGAGAAAACCTTACCATGCGCTGTTACACCTGAAATCCCTTTGTAACCTTTTCACACCATTGGAGCATTAAGCCTTTCTATCTAACCACGTAATTATAAACACAATTATAAAAAGTCTGTCTGAAACCATAATAACCACACACAGACACACACACACACACACACACACACACACATGTATGGAGCTCATACATACACACTTGCTATATTTATCTACATCTTATCTATCTATCTATCTATCACTCTATCTATCTATCTATCTATCTATCGATCTATCTATCTATCTATCACTCTATCTATCTATCTATCTATCTATCGATCTATCTATCTATCTCTCTATCTATCTATCTATCTCTCTATCTATCTCTCTATCTCTCTATCTATCTATCTATCTATCTCTCTATCTATCTCTCTATCTCTCTATCTATCTATCTATCTATCTATCAAAGATTTCTTACCTGGATTTACAATGTAAATAAGTTAAGACTATTGTTAACTTTTTATGTGACAATCACAATGAATCAATTAATAATCTCTCAACATTTTCATACTATCCACCTCTTTCTCTGACTAGCAACACTGTCAACCCCCCCCCCCCCCCCCCCCCATCTCTCTCTCGCACACACACACACACACACACACACACACACACACACCTACCTAAAAGCAAAGTGCTGATCAGAATTCAAACATTAAATATGCCACTGAACAGTTTTGGGAAAGTATAATGTGAGTTTTTCTCACTTCTTACATGTTACTGTCCAGTGCCTGTAGGAATTTCAGCTCTTTCATTCTCATCGTTTTTCCCCTTTGGATTACGAGATGAACAGTTACACGCTCACGTTTTCGTTTCCATATGCCATGCAGTTTATTATCAACGATCAACATAAAACATTTACGACTTAATAAGGCGGCCAATTAATAATTCTTGGTCTTTTTTTTTTTTTTTTACCTCCAGCGGAAAAATATGAATTACAGCTCTGCGTGGTGGACATGCGCGGAGGTGCAGCGAATATGGCGGCTTGCATCCGATAGAAAGTGAGGAATCTCCCATCAAAATACCTTGTCCAAACGGTGGGTATGGCTCACGTTTCGTAATTACTTTCCTGTATTACAAGTTATGGTTTTCACTCTTGTTTGTTTTCCGAGGCGCAATCAAAGGGGATTAGTTTTCTCACTAATTCTAAAGGCAATGATTTAAAAGAGCATGTGTAGTGTATTTCTTGCAGACGTAGAGCTTGGTGCGTATACAGTAAACCACTGAACTCTGCACGTTTCGCAGCGCTTTTTCATCGTATTGATACTGAATTCCCCCAGAGAATTACGCCAGCAGAACAAACGTTTGGCGTGATCCCGGTGACATATGACTTTATAGTATCAAGACCGTTGTTGTAATGTAGTACTGTGTAATAATGTGCGCCGTCCCGCCCACAAAATGTGATCGTAAACCCAAAATGAAAATGCGTCACACACTTTCTTCAAATTTAATTTTGCGGTATGATCTGCTGCCTCTACAACCATTTCCTCCTCAGACTAAATCATGCACATGGCAAATCAAAAATGGGTTTATTTCCAAACCGCACAAAACCCCAAATCCCACGAAGGTGTAGGTGAAGATTTGTAGGGGGTGTAGGTTTGTGAGGTTTCTTGCAACAATACTAGATTAAACAATTCAGTAATGACTTGAAACTTGCATGTTGGTGTGGTACATTGATATAAAAACCACCCTGTGTTGCCATTCTGTATAGGTGACGCCCAACAGCGCAGCGGCTCACACCCCTTGTCTCTCAGCAGTAATCTGATCTTTATTCTCCGGTCCACAAATTATCCTCCGTAACACACACAGACAATAACCAGGCGTACGTGGCTGAAGTTAAAACGATGTAGGATGATGACAAACATGTCCAATTCGCATCTTGTGTCATCAGTAAAACAGTCCCACTTGGTGATGTAAACTTGTAGTAAATGTGATAGTGAGTAGTGTCAAAGTCGTGTAAGTTATATGAGGATGTGGTCATTAAAGGGGAATAGTGAAATAAGGAAATAGTGCTTTTCTGGAAGTATCATTGATTTTTTTGTTCATATTGCTGGTTGTTTCCCCTGTGAGGACCACTGTCTGGTCTGGAGGTGATACTTTCATTTACCACCACATCTCTGGTCCAACAGAACAATTAACTTGGATTTATAATTGAGTTTTAATGAGGCTATCCCACCAATGCAATTACTTTCCCCCTCTCATGGGGCAAATTAATATGATTTCTCAATTATTAGGCCTAATCATGTTCATCATGTTTATTTTATTTCTTTGAATTAGACTCTCTCTCAGTACTCACAAAATCATAATCCAGTAAGGAGCAGGACTAGCAATTTCCTCATTCCATCACAAAACAAAATGTCTATATTGCCTGCATGTTTATAGAAAATATCTAAAACCTATTACAGGTGCAAAATGCATTTTAAAGTTGGGGTTTTTAATTTAACCCTGCCTTAAAATCACAATGCTGAATTTGTAGATACTACATGTCATGTTATGAACTATAGAAAATATTTTGCCCAATATAACCCACTCTGACTGTATCTCTTTCATACATGGTTGTTGTTACTGACATTTATGACATTTATGATTACTGTGTTAGCCATATTTGTGTGATTAACAAATATGGTTTAAACTAAACTAAATTATTATTTTAAAAAAGCGTCATAATGCAATCTAAATTAATGCATTATATTTTTATTTTTATTTTGCATCGTTATAACATAGCAACAGCTTTGGGAAAAGTAGATTTTCTGACAGAAAAGAAGATAAAGCTAACATTTTGACAACTTCTCTTGAAGTAGAACGTGTCCAGGTCTTGGGTCAGTTTTCAGATCTTCTCACTATTAGGGTTTGTGAACATTACACTAATCCTAGATCAGTGCCTGCCTCAGTGGTAATGGAGGTTGTAAAAATGAAGTGCTTCCTGGTCTGCGGGGGGGTTGTCTGACCCTCTTGAATGAGGCAGACAAGCCAATGCAGACCCGTCTGGAGATGGGCGAGTCGTGCAGTTGGAATCCTTTTCATGTTGGCCAGCAGCCTTCCCCACATCCACACTTCTTAATGGCTTTTTATGGCAGCTTGGAATCTTTATGGCTCCCCACTCCATGGGATTCACAGCTAAGACAGAGGGGTCTCGAGAGGGAGGCACGGATAGAATACACTGCAAATGCTAAAATCTTTGAGACGACGAAAGGAGACATTGTCTGGCTTCTGGAGAGATTTTAACCTTTCAATTTCTGGATTTAATTTGGAATTTATCACTTATTTTGAAGCTTCTGTAGCTTGGCTTTTTTTATCTGCTTTTTTTGAGGCACCGTGTATTTGGAGGAAATGGGTCTACGCTCCATGTTATTGTAAACCCAAACTGGATTATTCTACCACTGCAAAATGTGTGGTAACAGCTGCATTGTAATTCTAATATTATATAGAACTATAGTGAAGTATATTTCAGGGGGATTATGAATTTTTATGGTGCATCATGAGTGAATGTTTCTTGCTAATAGAGTTTATTCCACATCAGCAGAGCAAAACTGGCAAACGAAAGTAGAGCTTCACTAATTCAAACTCTTTTGCCGAAGGAGCTTGTATGGACTTGTAACATACACCATTTATCTAGAATGCCTTACGTTAACATGAGTGCATACATTTGTAACATTTTTGGTATGGCTTAAATATTTAAATTCCAGCAATTAATAGAATTAGATTTTTTTGATTGGGAAATAATGCATTATGACTGTTTGACGTGTGTTTCAGTAATTGAGGGAATATTATAATCATTTTATACCCAAAATATAAGAGTAATGGATTGATGTAACAGGATTACAGTAACCTGTTACAATTACTGAATGAAACCCCCAGTATAATTAGAGTGCATATAAGAGAAAAAAAACCTTCTTGGAATATTTACCAGTGTGTTTAAAGGGGAAAAACACACTTTGACTGTGAGATTGAACATGCGTGCTATTTTACACATCTTAAAATATAACAGTTGCAGATGTTGATAGTAACACTGGGTAATTTAAAGGGTCATTCACAGTAATCTGATTGCTGAATTTGATTTAACCAGTGCATCGTGTAACTGATTAAAACTTTATAAAGGTAATTTATAATCTGTGATGCATTACATGTTGGAAAGAAATGGTATCTGCTGATATCTCAAAGAGATTACTCAATTACCGTCTCTGAAGATTTTAACCTACAGTCTATACATTAGGATTTTGTATTCTGGTAATCTGGATACTGTGGATGGATAATGTGTTTGTCTTTTCTCCAGTGTGTGCAGGTTACTGGCAAGGTCTGTCTGTCTGACTTCACCTCATCTGGAACAATACATTTACCACCAGTCACCATGGGTAGAACACCACACAGAGGTGGGGGTTCAGAGGTTCAGTAATACTCACATCACTTTGCTGTGTTTCAGTATGTTTCTAGGTTATCATGTTGCTATATAGTTCCCAAACTCATTTAAAAAAAAAAAATTGAAATCAACTTGATCATATAAGTCTGAACAACTCTGACAATACTCTGACAAGAAACACATCAAATTACTTTACACAATACATTACTCCAGGTGTCTCCAAGAAAGTTTCTTACCAGACAATTGTTCTCGCCATGTGCTCAGACCCATAATAAACACATAATACGTACATGGCTTCATTCTCATAATAATTACATTCTCATAGTATTTACTTTGGTAACTCCCAAATGCTGATGAGTGGGTGAATCACCTCTGATTTCAGACCAAAAAGAGGAGAAGAAGGAGAGGCGATGCAGCATCACAGCAGGCTCTGCCCTCGACAAATCTAATGGTTGGCAAATCTAATCTCTGGCCTGTTCCTGTTTCATCTAGATCCTTTCATTAACAGTTAGTCTACAACCTTTTGAATAAATAGTTACTCCTCCAGCCAGTTCTGCCAGAATCTTTGCATTAACAGTGACTAGATTTACATGCATGGAGTAACCCAGCTATTGGTCATACTCTGGTTAAGGTGTAATTCAGGTTAAGCTGTGTACATGCACCTTTGTTAACCTGAGATCCCAGTTTCCACAAATAAACAAATTAAGAATATTCCTGTCCACTTGCGGTGTATCGCCAACAGATAGAATGGTCCACCAGCTAAAAAGTATGACTAAAGCCCCATTCGGACGGGATTAGTTTCTCTAGGGGAGGTCAGGTAATTCAATTTATTACAGCGCTATTCAGTAATTTTAATCCCGTCCGGATCGATGACTGAAATTACCGAGGAGCCATGCAAATGTTTTATTACCCACGTTACCCTGTAAAACTAATCCCGTCCGAATGGGGCTTAAGCAATATTACAGATAGCAGGCTAACATTGCATCAAGGTACAATCAATATTAATGCATCAATGCAGCTAACATTTATTCATCATCAGTTTTGCATCTTGAAATAATGTTGATCCAACACCATGTTCAATGTTGTTTCAATCAATGTTATTCACTAATTTATTTAAAATCAAATTAACATTGAAGCAATATAAAATTAACCATGCTTTATGTACAGCAGGACTCTATGCTGACTTGCGAGCCAGCCACATCCATTTATTTATAATAATAATAATAATAATAATAATAATAATAATTTATTATTTGTTATTTATTATTTATTATTTATTATGTCTTTATTATTTATTATTATATACATTGTTTACCGTCAGGTGGGAGATATTGAAGCCTTCAAAAAGTTCCCAAATTTCCTATTTGGAATTACCATTAGGAGGTTGATGTGAACAGTTCCTAGTTGGAAGCTCTAATTTACAGTATCTCTCATTGACCATGAATGCATCATCAGCAGTGGGTTTTCCATGTAAGTGGCGAGAGTACTGCCAGGTGAAAAAGAATGAACAAATAATTTTGAACTAATCATTCTTGAGCTCGATACGTAACAAGTCTGCAATGGTACGTACGGGTACGTACTGAATACCGAATACTCAAACTTGACTCAACATGCTGCAAATACTGGGCCTGTGGTGTCTGGTGAGGCACCAAGCTGCAGTTTTCAGGATGATTTGTTAAATTCATACTTAGCCTACTTGTTTTGCACATTGGTCTAACTAATCTTTAACTTTTTCTCAAGCCATATTACAATTAATCTAAAAATAAAATGCAAATTATTTTTTTTAAACAAATTATAATCTCATACACACACAATGATTTTTCAATACATTTTAACTGTTAAAAATTACTTTCTTACACTTATTTACACTTTCCATGACTTTGTAGGTCACCATTTACTAATACTAGCAAAAATTATTAGCATGCCCTGCCCTCTATTGGCCGAAAAGGTGAAAAGCACTTAATAATAGTTAATGCATAAGAAACAGGACGTTACCCGGAAGTAATGAAGACCAAATGGTTCATTTTAAGAAAAATTCATTTTGAGGTACTGCTACGAAATGAATGAATCACCAAAAAGACTCAAACTGCCCAGCACTAGAAGAGAGCCCCTTATGCAAAATACAACATGTCTCGGCATTGTGCACGTTGCATTGTGGACTATTGAGGATATTGTCAGTGGAGAAATTGATGTCTCTTCCTCATGTATGATGGATTTCTCCCTCTGTGTTTGTTGAACGTCGGTGGAAAATGGTGAGTCTAGAAAGAAACCCTTGTTATCTGATTCTGAGTGACTGACACCAAAACCTGAGGCTTACCGTTGATGTTTTAGATTGTTGAAAATGTTTCTTTTATCAGACTCCATTGTAGCTGCGCGGGAAATATCTTGACGTGACGTCACGTCGTCTATGGTTTGCCAATTAATCACGGGGATATAAAAATACACCTACCACCAAACAACAAAATGGACCCAGAAATACAAGGTACATCGTCAATAGCTGTTTTTGTGGATTTTCCTTTAATTTGATGTTAACATGAATGAAATACCATAGGACATTGATGTTGGATCAACATTATTTCAAGGTGCAAAACGAATGTTGAATCAATGCTATATTTCAATGTTGATTCAATGTTTCTACTATCTGGGTGGGTAGAAAGAAGTGATTATCCCAATAGTAATAGTAAGTACTGCTTGCCACCATGTTTTTGTTGGCATCGAAATTCACATTGAAATTAACCAATAACAATGTCTGAGTTTGCGTATAATCCAAAAGTGAAAGGAATAAGATGCTTACATGCCACCTGTTTAATATTGGAGTAATCCATGCATGTTAACTGGGTTTCTCGTGATCGTAATATGGTTATTCTAACCGAGTTATGCCGTTTACATGTGCTGTTGCTTGAGTAACCTGTTTTTTTGTTTTTTAAGAAGAGAATTCTCTGTGCACTCAACTGGAACGATCAGAATGGCCATACCTAAATCACATCAGGTCGTGTGACTGATGAACTTCAAGGTGGCTGCGACAGAATGTCTGATAATGTTGTCATGGATATCATCATTGGTTCAGTGCATGAGACACAGGGAACATCATGTGTTACTATGGCAGTGGCATCATTTATCTTAACATCCTGATAGCAGCTGTTCTGAACATTCCAACTTTGTGTGCCTCGTGCACTGTCCACAATGCTCATTTCCATGACTACAACATCAAAATTCCATGGCAGCCATTTTGAAGTGTACCAAAATGGATTACTTTACCTTGATTCTGGTACTCTGTTCCACCCTGTTTATAGAACCGTTCAGTTGGGAAGAGTACATGAAGGAGACCTCCTCCATTGCTGCCTCCCCTAACTGCTTCAGACAGGTAGCTGATCATTAAACCACATGTATTAACATCAAGAAATACAAACATTCAGTTCAATAATCATCCTTACGATACATGGGAATACATGACAATGACTGAAGGCCCCTTTGTCTGATCCTTTACAGGCCAGGGTTCCCCCCTCCAACGACTTCAAGGCAGGTATGAAGCTTGAGGCACGTGACCCCCGCAACTCTAACTCTGTGTGTATTGCAACAGTGATGGGCATGATGGGCACTCGTCTACGCTTGCGTCTGGATGGTAGTGACAATACCAATGACTTCTGGCGATTGGTTGACTCATCAGACATCCAACCAATTGGAACCTGCGAGAGGAACGGAGACATGTTACAGCCACCGCTGGGTAAGGGAGGCCTTTGAATAGATAGCGTTTAAATAACTAATTTATTTTCTTTAAAAAAGTTATTTCATTTTCATTTGGATTATCATCCATCCAAATTACTTGGGTTCAGATTTTGTTTGGATACGTGAAATATTTGAATAACTGAAGTACATAGAAAAAGAAATGATGGACCAAGCAAATATCTTATTAGAATTATAAATGCATACACACATATTCTAAATGTTATTTACAGTTTCAATTGTTTAATTCACATGTATCAGCAAAGAAATTATATAAAATGTATTGAGAATTAATTAATTTGAAGTAAGGATAAGTACACTACCTATTTTTTTTTATGCAATGGTGAATTAGTATTAATCTCTGAGAATGATCCTTGTAAGAATAATTAGTAATGTTACAATGTAATATTTCTGTATAAACTGCTACACCTATGTAGTAACTATAAAGAAAATGTATAGTGTTGAAAGAACATTTTGACTAATGGGCAGTAATTCTCATAGTTCTAAGCGTCAACACTGAACCGTCCTTGATCCATCCCAGCATACTGACAGGGCATCACAGTTAGAAGATGTCTGAAGTGTTGTTTTGACCGTGTGGTCAGGTTTCAGGATGAATGCCTCCTCATGGCCCATGTTCCTCTTGAGGACGCTGAGTGGAGCAGAGATGGCCCCTGCCTCAGCTTTTAAGAAGGTATTGACGACTGGAGGAAGAGGTATCAGGCTGACAGTAGAGACTAGGGTTTCACCGATATGGGTTTCTGAAGGCCAATACCATGATTATTTTTTTTGCGTTGAAGTAGATGATAGTCGATATTTTGTGCCGATATTGGATCCTTTAATTTTGACTGTTTTTGTTGCCCAGAATAATCGAATAATTTTTTTTTGCACAGAAATGCATTCTTGTCAGAAAAGCCCCTGAAAGAGCATTTAGACCTTCATGGGACACTAAAACTCTCCATTGAAACTAATACTAATGAAATTATTTTACGGTTAGCAGCTCCTAACGGCAGGGAGACCCACCCCCGGGATACATTCCTTCTACATGCCTTTAAATGACAAAAACATTATTGAACAATTGAATGAATAAAGAAAATGTTATTTCATTGCAGGTTTTACAGGGAGGAACCTCCATCATATTGGAGATGGATGACACTGACTGGCCTGTGTCCGATATTTAATAGAAAATCCCAATATCGGCCCGATATATTGACAAACTCATATATTGGTCTTAACCACGTAGGGACTGAATTGTAATGTTAGGAATGCACATTTACTTTTGCATGTGTATCGGTTTTGGTTAGGGTTAGAGGCTGTGAATGTATTAATCTGTTTGTATGTGTTTGTCTTTGTGTGTGTGTGCAGGAACCAGCTAACCCTTCTAAGAACTACTTCCAACCTGGTATGAAGCTGGAGGCAGTAGACAGGAAGAACCCCTACCTGATCTGTCCGGCCACAGTAGGACAAGTCAGAGGTCAGGAGATCTTTGTCATGTTTGATGGCTGGCGGGGAGCGTTTGACTATTGGTGCTCTTTCGACTCCAGAGACATTTTCCCTGTAGGCTGGTGTGCCCTGACGAAACACAGCTTACAGCCACCTGGGAACTTCTGTAAGTACTGCTTTGGCTGTTTTTTATGTTTTATTCTTGTTATGCATCATGTTCATTGTGCAATGTCTCTTGACAGATGTCCATACTTTCATATGAAAATTGTTAAATCCAAGTGTATTGAGCGGTTTTCTTCTGGATACATGAGATGATACATTCTTGTTTTTTTATTTTTTTATTTAGATTGATATAGATTGATTCACTTTCATACTCATGTGCAACATTTGGGCTTCTGTGTTGGCCAATGTTAAGATTAGTTTATAGCACTGATTATTGTTCTTATTTTGTTCTTCCTGTTGTTCCTTGTTGGACAGGTATGGTCTCTCTGATATTTAAAGGAGACTATCCACTTTACACCACTAGAGAGCAGCACAAGCACAAATTCTGGTGTCTCTGCTTCATCATTAGGCTGAGTTGTTTGTCTTAGTGCTTTCCATCTAGAGGGTATTGTGAGTATGAGAAATACAATTGTTTTCAATAATGCAAAACAATGTCCCTGTATAGTGCAGAAACAAGTACATTTAGAATGAATTGAGTATTTTTACACGTAGTATTCTGCAGCATATTTTTTAAGACGTAAAATAAAACTCTAAAAGGTTGTAAAAAGTTAAAAAATAACGTCAGCTTGGCAGTGATGTAGTGAGTTTTACTCGTGCCTTCCGGGTTCTTCCTCTGTTCTCTGTTGAGTTGGCTGGTTTTGTCGGTGGGGTTGTGACCTGCAGCACTGACCTCTGCACTGAGTCCACATAGTTCCCCCAAAGATTCAGCTAGCCTCGTTGAATAGATTGCAGTTTCACTAAGGAGACTTGTATCATTTCTGTTCTTTTGTTCATATATTTATCAGCAGCTTTACATAACTGCAGTCTGTCAAAGTGCGGTCCCACCCTCAGTTTCACTTATTCTTAACCCCATAAACCCCTTTGAAAGATGTGACTGTTTGGCAGTTGGAGCAAAGGGAGGGAGAAAAACATGTGATTTTCTACAAAGATACAAAATTAGTCATGTATGTGACATGTGTTTCACTAATGCTTGGCCAAGTACAGCGGTTTTAAAAAGTGTTATTCGTGTGCAGTTGCTCTTTAGATCCTCTGTTGTGTTAAAGGGAATAGCTCCATGTTTTTTTGCGTATTCTGTTCTGATCGCATTTAGTCCAGATTTAAAATATCTAGAAGCCTACTGTCCTGTTTTGTTCACTTGGAAGTTAAAGGAAATTGCATTGAAAAAGAAAAGATTTCACACTAAGAAAATACAATGTGTAAGATGTAACCTATAGTTGTAAAATATGCTTTGGATTGTTGGGATTATTTGGAGAACAATCATTTTGAGTTTCACTGTGTAAATTTCATATCTAGTGGAACAAAAAAGATCTCATTACCTAAGTTGGCTAAATAAATTAAATAACTAATTTTTTTTTTTCTAAATTTTGTTACAGTTTCAATTCTGTTTATTCCAAGATAGTCTAAGATTACAACATAGTCCTGTATGAATCTTTACAATTAATTTTAATCTCTTTGTGTGTGTTTTTTTAGTTTAAAAAAACCCAACCCAAAATAGATATTTGTTTAAAGGTTGTAACTAATTAATAATCCTTGTCAGTGTAAAAGCAGCTACACATTTCCTCAGCTCTTGGTCAGATTAATAATGTAATAATCTTTAAATAATTATTCACAATCTGGAGAACGATTCTCATGCAAATTTACATTCATCATTCATACAAATTCCACAAAGATTCTATGACACTTTGAGTATTTTGACATTTAAATCCTGCACTAATAACACAGTTAATTTGTGAAATGCACAGTAACAACAGTACAATAAAACTAGAAGAATAAGTAAAGAATAAGTAAATAAAATAGACTGAGTTTGCTACAATTTATAAAATTAGATACACAGGCGTGAGTATCTACAGATATTGTATTGTATTGTATTGTAGCATGTAATTATGTACAATAGAGACCATTACAGAAGCTAATGCTGGGATTTCATTTATCAGATGCTTTGTAGAAAAAAATCTTAATTTGGATACGTGACTTTAACTTAATAGTTAAAATGATTATGTTTCATCAGCTTTGATGTAGTTTATGTTATGACATATGATATTCAATTTGCTTGTTTTCATGGAGACAATGGAATTTAATGGAACATTTGAAGTGCTTTTGCTACTTATATCTGTTTGGCATCTGACACAAATATAATATGTATTTGAGTTTCACAGGAATTTTCATCTGAATTTCCATTTCAAGTCACCATGAGATATGGCAAGAAATTCAGATATCACATAGTTTACAACACTTTCAAATCACTGGTTTGAGCTTGAGTTTGATTAGCACTGTTTACAAGTGGAGAGATAACAAGAGCACACTATCTATTCTCTCTGTATGTTTATATACTCTTTATTTTCTTGGACCCCACCTTCCTGTGCAAAGTGGAGATTAGAGCGTAGATTGATATTAATTTGTCAGGGCAATACTGAACTAGTGATTATCAATTATTAATAATTATTAATAATTATTATTAATTATATACAAATTACATTTGGCAATTACAGAAGGGATTTACATTAATGCAGGTGCTTTATTTCATCAATAGAGAAAAGTTTAGCTGTTCAGTTTTTTGTTTGAGACATTAAGACATTTTGAGACATCAACCACTTTGGGCAATGGCCCTGGAGTGAGCGTGTTCATTTTAAAATTGTAGTTTTGATACTGTTTAACAGGCGTAGTAAATATCAATTATCCTCATGTATTCTATACATGCATTACATCAATTCTAATCCAATTTACTGCCCTTTATCCTGTTGTTGGTATTCACTGGTCAGGAAGCATGTGGCTTTAAATAACCCAGGGCAACAAACTTGATTAATGGGAGGTATGTGTGTGTGTGTGTGTGTGTGTATGTTCAGGTCTACTTTGTTGATGGATGACAGTAGTTACATGTCTGTCAGAAGGTCCCAGCCATGTTCTCATTCCTCGGGCAGTGAGAGTTTACAGCCTCCATCCAGTGTTTATATATCCATGCTATTTGGCAGAAGAATTACTTTAACCCTCATGGGTGAGAGGAGCCGTCATGATGTGACGTCCTCACATCTGCTTCTGATCCTGGTGCCGACATACCTTGTTGAGCGCTTACCAGGTCCTTGCCTGCAGAGAGACCAGACCTTACCAGACGTTCCCCTTCTGTGTGCAGTTTGAGAAAATGTCGAAAAAAACTGGGTATCCCAGACTACCAGACAACCAACACTGTTTTTATATGTGGACCAGTGAATAGGGGTGGGTAGGAGGGTGTTAATGAGCTGATAATTAGCTGCACATCATGATGAGAGAGAGAGAGAGACTCTATTGTTGTTACTAAATCTATAAAATTTCTAATTACCTTTCCTGAAGATTGTCCTATTGTGATCCTGCCAAGCATATTAGTAAGAAGCTACAGAGAATTGGTATAGTGTAAAAATAAACACAGTGTATTGGCTGATTGATTGACTGTCCAATTAAGTATTGGGTGTTTGGTGTTCATCATGTAGCGAAAATGTGACTTTTTGCTTGATTTGTTTTAGCGTTTGGTTGTTTGTATTACATTGGGTTGGCATACAGTAAGAATACTGCATGTATTTATTTTAGCGGGCACAGGCTCTACTCATTTTTGTCTATTCAAGGCAAATGATTCTTATTTTTGTCACATTCAGCGGATCTGAAATCTTTATTTGGCCCACTTTGGGACAAATATGACCTTGTAGACATGTCATTCATTTACTAAATAATTGAATAATAATGAAACTAACAACAATTGAGTTTAGTTGTTTTGGCACGATTCTATGTTTTACTAATGTTTAAGTAGTAGCAATAAGAAAAATAATTACAGTATATATTAATATTTAGAAATATTAAAAATGATGCTGATTTGATGATGCATTTCATTCCAAAATATACAAATGTGTACATTTATCTCTGTCCTCGTCCATGAGTAACTAACTGCAAACTTTTTTTGAACCATCAGACATCTTTGAAATTTGGCACTCATGGAGACAACAAATCAAATTCTCCCTTGGGGGTATTTCAAGAACAGTCTTAAAAATGCATTAATAATGCAAGAATTGTATCAAATAATTATACATTCACAAGCAAAATCTCATTAAGAAACACCATGCTGCACACTCCAATATCAAAGAGCCTCTTTTTCTTGGTGGTTAAATATGGAACCGCAGCATGAGCAGCCTTATTACCCCTTTTGGAAGCAGATTAAGACGTCTTTGTCTGATTCACATTAGAGAGGGGGACTTTTTCCGTACTTCCTCTGAGGCGGGTCTGACTACTCTGTTCCACATTGTTCCGGAGGCAGAGCAGAGCCGGGGTGATATCCGACTGTGCCACTGTTTCCTGACGCTAGACCTTGCCATCTTTCAGCTGGGAGTGTCTGAATAGGCTAAGGTTACACGGGGGGACCTCCTTCTGGGCCATATTAGTGTGTGAGCGTGTCTTTGTGAGTGAGTGTGGGAGTGTGTGTGTGCACGCTACTGTGTGTGTATATGTTGGACGGACAGTTTGCTAATGTGTGTGCAAAACTGCCTTGCACTCAAACTGTAGGAGTTTCGCCCGTCCACCCGTCTCACTCAGGAGTTCTCTGATCCAGTTTAACCTTTTACCCCTCCTACTCCACTCCCCCCATCCCCCACCCATCCTCCCCTTCCCCCATCCCCTTTTTGGAGCCCCACCATTAACCCCCGCCCCCCTCATCTCCCCCTCCCCCAAGCCTCGCAGAGAGGCAGGTGACTGATGTAGACTGTCGATATGGCCTACAGATAACATGAATAAAGGGCTCCAACCCCCCACCACCACCCCCACCCACTCTTCCTCCCTCCCTCACTCCTCCCCCTCCCCAGCCCCTATGCAAATCTGCCCCCCTGCTCATTCATTGGGAGGGAAGCTCTGCAGCGGCTTCAACCAGCAGCAGCAGCAGCAGCAGCGTGGGCTTTGTTGTGGACTACTGCCGGTAGAACGAGAGGAAAGAGACGTACGGCGAAAATTAATAAAGCAGATACAGAAAATAGACGTCAAACTGCAGATAATGAAGGTGTGTTAGAGAGAGCTGGAGAGAGCAAAACATATCAGAGGGAGAAGGAGGGAAAAAATCAAGACTCAGACCAGAAAGAGTTGTTTCAAAGAGAGAACCAGGAAGCAACTGTACTATTACTGTGTTATTGTTGTGGACATTGTGGACTACCAGCACAGCCACTGCTTGTAAATACTACTACTGCTACTGCTACTACTAGAACCACAACTAACTCCGCTGCTGCAGTGAAGTTCTGTTTTTTTGGTGAGGATTTCCTGGTGAGTGTTCTACGTTTTCTTTTGCCTCTCGCCAAGTGGTAACCTTTCTGTGTGTAGTCTTTTGTACAAAAAGGGGAAGAACTTTTCAAGTGCAGTCACATTGATGTAGAAATGTTTCTGAAAAGTTTTCATAGTTTTATGTTATAAGAGATTATCTGTGAAATGTATCTGATAGTAGATAAGTAAATAGAAGCATCAATATATACACATACTTTCAAGTCAAGGTGAATTCAGTTAATGTTCCACTAAATTCAGGAAGTAAACTGGACTGCTATTCAATACTTTACTAGCTAACATATTTGTTTAAATGTCATGCCTTCTTTTCAAATTATATTTTGGCATTTATTAAGCTAAGATAAATTACTAGAAAAAGTGCTGACACATAAAAGGAGGAAACAGAAAAGTAAATGTAGTCTTTGAGTGAATATTGCATACCCTCTCACTGGTAAAAGTGGCAGCCTCCCAACTGGGGGTAAATGATTAAAGCTATTTTCTTTGTTTAGCAGCAAGTTAGCCAGTCAGACAACATGATTACATTTTGGAATGAATGAGGAATTATAAGAGATTAGGTTTGCTACCTACAGTATCTTAGGGTACATTTCTAGACAGAATGACTCAATGAAACAGTATTTGTTGGCTCTAATTGAGCTTTGAGCACCAGATGTTTTTGATCATGTGTTTTTTTTGTTTATAGCTTCAGGAATTAGTTTGCAAAAGTGCACAGGCAAACGATCGATGGACATCAGACTTTTCCAGTATTCTGAAAATACACACACATATTTTACCTGCCGGATCAGATCAAAGGTGTCCGTCCACGCAGGTTACGGTGCTGCACTGGTGCACGGACAAAATAGTCTGAGCTGACATTATGTAGCCAGTGGGCTATGGTGAAAATTTAGCACAGCAAAACATTGTATTGTTTATAATGGGTGCCCTGAAGCTATTTAAGTTTCTCCTTCTTCTAGCACCTACACACACAATCACACACACACACACACACACACACACACACACACACACACACACAGACACACACCTGAGTCAGTGTCTCTAGCCATGTGCTTCAGATTCACTCAAAAGACCGGGCCTGACTCCTCAGACCATATGTATGTGTAGCTGGATGGGGTGTTTGTGGTGAGGGTGCTTGGCATGTGAGGGTGGGTCGGGTGGGGTGGGGGGGTGGGAGGGGTGTAATTAGATGAGAGGCAACTCTGCTGAGCCCTTCCCCCCACCCTCCAGACAGCAGACACACTTCTCAGCAACCCCATTCTCATGCATGCACACACACACACATACATGCACACGCACACACATGTTCCCCCGGGCCGTGGCTTACACAGGTCAATAGGTCAAGTTGGAATTATATCGGTCATGATCAGCACCATATGCCTCTGTTCTGTTACACAGTATACAAGCTAGACGCCTTGCTTGGGATTTTTTTTTTTTGGGCAGACATAATCATTAATTTTTCATCGCTATTATCCACCAGACTGACAGACTTATTCTGTGTTCATACAGTAGCCTACGCCGCACATTGTTTACTCTCAGTAGATACCCTGAGTAGGTTGCAGTTCAATTAGAGAAATGATTTGTTGATAAATAAATGAGATCCTGTACTGATAGAGGTAGAATGTGACGTTATTCAGTAGTATGCAATGTAATGATACATGTTGGTGGCTCTCAGGCTACGTCCACACTAAGCCGGGTAAATTTGAAAAAGCATACTTATCTCTCCGTTCTGGCCTCCCGTCCACACTAGGGCGGCGTTTTTACCCCCTCAAAACGGAGCTTTTCGAAAACGCTCTCCCGAGTGGATCCATTTGAAAGTGCCACGCCCCCGTTGTAGTGTGGATGGCGAAAACGGAGACTTTCGATGACGTTTCACTGCTTGACTGTCACTTGTGTGATCCAGCTGTGTGCGGCCCGAAAATGCCGTTTTCAAATTTACCCGACTTAGTGTGGACGTACTCTCAGATAATGTAAATGGATTTTATTTTCTGTTTCGCAACAGAGAAGGATCAGAGAAGGCCAATCACCAGTCACACTGACATAGATCTCCTGTGGAGAATTAAAATCTGCTGATACCGATTGGTACCCTTCAAACATACTTTCATCTGTTGGACTTATGGGTTCTAGCCCCACTGTGTGTGAGCGTGTGCATGTTGGTGTTGCTTCACCCTTCGAAACAAAACACTGTTCTATTCTACTCCCACTTTCACTCATTTCCCAATTAAGCAGCTTCCAGGGTGCGCTGGCTGGCCCGCGGAGAGTACTGTAAGCCTTCCATAGTCTTTCCATATCGCTTCAGTCAAGGAGGCTCTAATGAAAGCCTTGGCCCCCTGAGAGCCTGCACTCTCGGGCTCCTGCTCTCACCAAGCAGTAGGTTGTATTGAAATAGGAGATGGTTATCTTTCCAGCTCACACACACACACACACACACACACACACACCATGATGATTATGTGATGATATCACAGAGTCACGCTCAGGCTAATGAAGACAGAAGGTGACGGTGGTGCCGCTGCTTTTGTGTTCTTTCCTAACAATGTCTTTTCTCTCACATTCTCTCCATTGATGGAACGATTGCCGTTTCTGAATTGCAAATATTTCTTTCCTGAGCCTTTGTGTGCTGGCGTGGAGAAACAGGAGCGAGGGGCTTATTTAATATGGAGTACGCCGTTAGTTTGTCATGCCCCTGTACAGGCGAAGGATGCCCCATTTTTGATATTGTCACTCTAATAATAGGAACATAGTGTTACTGGAAGCAGTAGATTGAAGTTTGCGGAGTTTATCAGGCAGGTCTCCAGGGGCTACTGACTTTAGACACTTTAGTCAGTTTGGGGAGGGGCTAAATACAAAGGACCTGCCAATCTCAGAAAGAATACTAAAAAACACCCAATTCTTCATCCCCCCCCCCCCTCTGTCTTTCCCCTTGAGTTTGTTTTGCTGTGATTCATTTGAGGGGAAATTGGGCAATCATCTTTGAATACCTCCCTCAGGCTGTGCTGAATTGTGACATTTCCAATAACTAAACCTCGAAGGATATGTAGGTAGCTAGTGTGCATGGGGTACACACTTTGGTTCAGTGTGTGATTTTGATTTGTATTGGGGTGTGTGTGCTGATTTGGATGTGATTGAGTTTAATAGGTGTATTACACTTTTAGGCTCCAAACTAACATCATTCTGTTTGATCATCTTTGTTCAGGGCTGTAAGGCAACCCTAAATGTGTCTCTCCCATTACTCCAGTTACGCTCCCTGCTGCGCTCCTCACGTCTTCCGCCTCAGCCTCACTTCCCACACGACGCTCCACTTCCACTTCCACCTCCTCCATGCAGACCTCATACCGCTTGCCCAACCCCTTGCCGCCCCTTCCTGTGCGCAAGGGGGTCCGAGGTCGTCGGCCCAAATCCCAGACCATTGCTTTGCTGAAGGCAGCGGCCGAGGCTGCAGCAGCAGCAGCAGCAGTAAATGGGGCATCGCAGAGCCCTGCCAGAACTAGCTCTGGGGCGCAACTGGCCCCCAGACCACACAAGAAGAGAGGGCCCAAGCCTGGTAGCAAGGTGAGATGTCAGAAGAGTTGTAATCTATTATGCTGTGATCCAATCGCCCTGCTATTTAATGCTCCTTGCCTCGTGAGGTCTTAGTGATGAATGTTGCTGGGAGTTGTGGATTTTTATGCATCATACAAATGAGGAGAACAGCTTTAGAAGTCGCTGTGTGTGTTTCTCATGTAGTGCAAATTACATGTGCATGTGGTAGAGAAAAAAAAAAGTGAAGGAGCAACTATAATAAATCATTACCTTAGAGCCTATGTAGGTTAGAGAGAGTTAATGAGAGAGGGTCTGTTTGTTTTGTGCTCCAGAGGAAGCCCCGGATGGTGCAGTCCCTGGGGCTGTCATCAGTTACAGCCTCACCCCCAGAGACCAGGCTGAGCTCCAGCCATGCCTCAGCGGAAAACAACCACAGCAACAGCCCAAATGTAGTTTGCACAGGTAAGTTAGTTAACAGATACAATTCATTCCATATACCAAATGTATACATGCATATACAGTACTGTGCACAGTCTTAGGCACATAATCAATCAAATAATCAATCAAAATTAGTATTTTTTTTTTTTTTAAATAAACATCTAAGACCAAATATTAAAAAAAATCTAGGTTACCTAAGACTTTGGCACAGTACTGAACATATATGTGTAAACATGGAGGTTATCAGTATATAATATCTAACAGTGTTGTGGTGAATTCTAGCTCAGTTCAACAGTGGAGCAGAATGTTATTTTTATTGTTTTGGATTTGACACAAACATGTTTTGTTTTGTTCATTCTCACTGCTGTCCCACCTCCTGTTGTTTTCCCAGTGTGTGTGTATGTGAACAAGCACGGCGACTTTGGCCCACATCTGGACCGTAAACTCGTGCAGCAGCTCCCAGACCACTTTGGCCCAGCGCCGGTCAACGCGGTGCTTCAGCAGGCTGTTCAGGCCTGCGTGGACTGTACCTACCAGCCCTCCGTGCTGCTGTCTTTCCTTCAGAGCCAGGCCCACACAGGGGGAGAGGTCATCAGAGGTAAATTGCGTCGACTACCGCAGATTATTCCACCTGAAAGCGACCGTGAGCGTGAGCAGGCTGGTTAAGCAAGATTACAAGGGAAGTCTCTAGACAGCCTTACTCAGGCTGGAGGAGCCTTTGGGAAGCTCCAGTGGGAGGCAAGCCACATAGACAGCCAGTGTTTCTCTTAAAGCACTGCTGGATGTATTCTAATGTATTCCTAATGCCAAATGGAAAGGGTTAGCCTGGATAGCCAATCAGCCAGGTGAAATTGGTTTACGCACACACTCATGGGGCATGAATGTCACTTAGCCATGTGTGTGTGTGTGTGTGTGTGTGTTTGGGAATAGAGAAAGAGAGACAGAATAAAAGACAGTGCCCCGTGGCAGCAGCTGATGTGAGCCCTGTGTCTGTAATGAGAAGTGACATGTGCGTCTAACCTGGTTTGGGATGCTGGGATTGGGTCTCCCTGGGGGGGCTGGACTGGGTAGACGGGGTGTGAACGTGGTGTGTGGGTGTGGGGAGGGGATGGGAGGGGGTCGATTTAAGGGGAGAAGGGCAAATTTGTGGATTTGTGTCTTGGCTGGCGGTGGGGGGGGGGTGGAGTGTGGTGTGGGGGTGCCATGGGGGGCAACAAGGAGGGTGCTAACCCTAGACCATCTGGCGTTCCTCTTTAGTTGTATGTGTAAGTAAACCTTTATTTATATTTTCAGCACCTTTCAAAACAATTATTTGCTAAGTGCTTTACGATAATAAAACAAGGTAAAAAGATGGATAAAAGAAAAAAGAGAAAAGAGACAAAAACATGAAAGAGACAAACAATACGCAATACTGTATTATAAAGTATCAGTATAAAAGGATAACATGAGATTAAGAAAAGTGAAAATAAATCAGTTTTAAGATGTTTGAGGGAGGCTGTTCCATGTAACGTAAATGTAAAGTTAAAAAAACGATCCTCTATTGATGTGTGTGTGTGTGTGTGTAGCCTATAGACTAACCCGTGTGTGTTTTGTGACCTCCAGTGCGGTCGGACCATGGCATCCGCTACGTGAAGCTGCCCTCGGCCTCCAGTGCCTCCTCTGTGCTGCGCTTCCTCGAGACCATGTGCCAGCATCTCCAGAGCGACAGTCTGTTCAGCTCCCAGCCGTTCAGCCCCTACAGTAACACACGCCTCTACGACAGGACCAAGTCAGGTGGGCAAACGTGTGGATGTGCATGAGCGATGTCTCCTGACAAGACACCGCGTGGATTCGTTGTGAAGGATGGAAGTCGAGAGCAAAAAGAAAAGGCTAGCTTTGGGCCGACATCTTAGAGGCAAATACACCCTCAAACCAATGAAAATAAACAAAATCACTCAAAATCAAGTTCAAGTGAAAAAAAACGTTTCTGGTCCAGGTTTCTTAGATCAGGCTAGATAGATATTGAAGAGGAAGGGGAGACATGATGACTGAGAATATGTACCAATGACGAACCCTCACCACTTCCTATATGTTGAGCTGATAGCAGTACATTGACTTCCTCTTTCTTTTTGTATCTGTGTGTGTGTATATGTGTGGTGTGTGTATATGTGTGGTGTGTATATGTGTGTGTGTATCTGTGTGTGTGTATATGTGTGGTGTGTATATGTGTGGTGTGTGTGCTGTCTCTGACCAAATGACTCTCCTTATCTAACTGTTTGGTTGACAAATACATTATTGTGAATTGGTTCCTAATGACGGCAGCATCACTAACGTTCCAGCAGTTATATCATTCATTTACTTAAAGTGGTAATCTGCCAGATCCGCGTGTTGCTTGTATGTTTCGGCAGCGTCTTGGGTGCTAACTGCTCACTGCTGTGGTGTTTCTGCACCCAGAGATCAAACAGTGTGTGCAGCACTGTGATGTCTTGTTCCTTGGATTATCTGCTGCTGACGTTCCTGTAGGTGGCGCTCTTTTCTTATGTCTGTTCAGCCATGGTGGCTATCTCTGCTCACGCCAACTACCCAGTTAATGAATTGAGGTTGAATGACTATTGTGTTATAACAATCTCATATAGGGAGTAGCACAATGGACGCTGATTTATGTGAAAATGTTGCAGATTATTACTTTATGCTCTGTTCATCTTCTGTTTCCTATTGAGTAAATCTTCCTCTGAATCTGTTTATCTGCAGCACAAGTCTGTCACGTTTATGGGTCCCTCTCTCTCTCTCTCTCTCTCTCTCTCTCTCTCTCTCTCACCCTTCCCTCAACCAGAACCACTGCCCCATACTGAGAACGGCCTGTCTGACGATGGCGATTCCGCGAAGGATCCCGCTCCCGGCACCCGCTCCCTACGCACCACATCGGACTACCGAGCGCCGCAGACGGAGCGGCCATATTACACACACACACCGCCACCCCTACGACGAGTCAACTCCAACCCATCCGAACTCGGCCCACTGCGTATACACAGACGAGTGGAGGGTAGGCTCAATTGACACATGATACAGACACACACACACACACACACATTTTGCCCCCTTGATTTGATTTCTAGAGGCATTAAAGAATACGTTTTGCATTGCATATTGGCAAATAAACACTCGATTAGTAGAACTAAGATTTGTTTTAACTCCTTCCTCACTGCTGGAAACTGGTGGCAGGTCTTACAGATCCCCAACCAGTCCTTCTTCCATCCCTTGATTGTTTTTTTTAATTTTTTGTTGATGCAATGGTTCATGTGGGGTCGGCATATTCTTCCACTGCTGGCTGCATGGTGCCAACATTTTCTACTGCTTCAGGCTGGATATTAGGTGGTTTTGTGATCAAAACCCAGAGCGCACTGGAAAGAATCACCCGGTCATAGGTTCCCACGGATCACCTGCAGTGGATAGTAGTTGCATTCACGTGTGAATATTTGACAATTCAACAAAAAATGTGAAAAAGGTGAAATCCCAAAAAAGGGTACTCTTAAATATCAGGGGCATTTTTGCCTGAGCCCCTATTCATTTCTGATCTTGATACCCACACATATAAACATGAGAAGATGGCGCAATAATTGGTAAATGTGATAAATAACGTTTTGATTTCCCCTTTCCTCCCCATGATCTACAGCAGCTAGTTCAACAACAGGCCCAGATCATGTGACACAGGACAAGGAGGGTTCAAGCCATGACGCCTCTTCCTGGTCTGTTGATGATGTCATACGGTTCGTGCAAGAGGCTGATCCCCAAACCCTCGGCCCTCACGTCGACCTGTTCAGGAAACACGTGAGTACTTTTATTTCCTGCAAAAATAAAAAGGTCCCTTGTTTTGTTTATAACCACGGTCAGCAGAGTACAGATCCAGGGTCTGTGTTTTATTATGTGGTCGCTTGGTTAAATGAACTGTCCCCGAGCTGCTCCTCTCCAACGTCGCTGCTCATCACAAATCAGTTTCCTACCAGTCAAAGCCTTAATCAAGTCCTCAGCATTTTGATCAAACTACTCTGAGAGCAACTGTTTGTAATCTGCCCCCCTGCTGACAACATGCTTCTCCCTCCACAGGAGATTGATGGCAAGGCTCTGATGCTGCTGCGTAGCGACGTCATTATGAAGTACATGGGGCTGAAGCTGGGCCCTGCGCTCAAACTCTGTCACCATATCGAGAAGCTGAAACAGACCAAACAATAGAGGCTAAACACCAACACACACACACACACACATACACACACTTAACAGGGATGTAGTGCAGGGTAAACCCACCTAAACTCACTCTTTTCATTTTCAGAATAGAGTTTTTTAAAATTCATCATATGCATTTTACTCATCACACTCATGTAGGTTGTGTGAGACATGAGCATAAATGAATGCTGTTCTGAAAATATGGTTGATTTTTGTTTGTATTGGTGGTTGTTTGCCTTATGATCACCAACTGGAGGTCACCGTTTTATTTACCACTACATCACTGCTGACACACACACACACACACACAAGCGCACACGCACACTGTAAGGGTTGCAGCTCATCCTTCTGGATGCCTGGCTGTTAAAGCGCTGGTGGTGAAGGTCTTTAGGCTGCCCTACGATCGCCTGTCAGAATTTCAGGATGGACATTCTGCGGTCGCGATTTGGAGGGTCGGTTCAGGTATTGGCAGCGGACAGCTCGCTGCATCGTTTTTACAATGCAATAACACAACCTTTCTTACTGATCGCTTCTCTCACAGACTGTTGTTTGAGTCTGATTTTGAAGCAGGTGAATGTATGAAATCATATGAGTGCCGTTGCTACTAGATACAGAACGATGGGAGTGCCTCAATCACAAATCTGAACGTTTGAAGGGTTTCATTCCAAAGCGCTATATATCCATTTTATGCTACCTTTGTGAATATTTCAAAACCACGGATGATTCTGAACTCAAAACGTTATTTTGAGGTCATTCTGCGAGAGTAGGCATCAGCTTTATTTTGGAACAAAACCTTTCATCTGTTCTGATCCTGCAGCACATGCTATATATCGCTGTGTGTCTTGTTCTGCAAGACATTCAAGATTAAGGGTTTAATTGAGTATTGACTCAGCTATATGATTGTATTATGCTTTGACAGTCTCAAAATCAAACGCACACACACACTCACACACATACACACACACAATGACTGGAATACTGTAAGTGTTTATATTAATATAAAGACAGGTCATCAACTGTTACAACGCTGTACAAAAAGTTGTAAAAAGTGCTCCTGAAGGATTCGATAATGGAGGAACTGTTTTGTATATACTCAAGCCAAAAGTTTGTTTTGATATCATTTTGTACTGTAACAAAGTGTATCAATATGTATCAAGCATTAAGTGTAATCTATTTTTTTCTGCCTGAAATAGTTTTGTGTGCACCATCAAATAACTACCTACAGGACGATGATGTTTCAGAGTAATAATTCACATGTTCTAGTCATGAAGTATGGATCTGTTTTTGATGGCAGAAGTACTCTGAACATTTCAGAACCATTTCCAAACCAAATCATCCACTTTCATTTCCACACCACTGCTCTTCTGTAGTTGTAAGAAGTTGATACTTGAAACCGTCTTGCTTTAATGTGAAACTCAGGTTTTAGTAGTTTGTTTTTTAGAAGATGTTTTACATCATTGGCATTTTCTGTTCATTACTACAATATATAGTGACTGCACATTTACCAACTATGTATATTTTCTATGCCTTGTCCTCTATCAAGAAAGATGTTTGTTAAATATGTTTGATATGTATTCACACAATTAAACATTTGTTTCGATCATCGTAGTGTTTGAGAACCCAGCACAAGGCCACCATGGCAGCTTCTCGCCTTTTGTTTTGTGGTGGTAGTGGTGGGAGGTGGGAGGTGTGTGTGTGTGTGTGTAGGGGGGCAATCATGGTAGAATACACGACCCAACACCCCAGTGCATTGTTGAACCTTGCCCCCCTTTAGACTCAAACTGAGTACCCATCAGATTCCATATCCCCTCATTTGTATTTCATTGACTGGAGGAAGAATGCGGGACACACACACACACCATTCAATGCACTATTCAAAAGAGCATGGATGTCTTACTTAAGGAGAGTGACAGTCCAATAGGAATCATTGTTCAAAGACAAGTCAGTTTAAATACATCACCAGTAGGACCTGGGATGGATGGTCTCCTGATGACACCCCTCAGTGATTCTAAGTTGAGTTCATAAATGAAATGTGCTTTTTCCTGACTAAGAAGCACTGTCACCCTCCTACTGGGCTACATGATTTATTCGGTTGACAACGTTGTTTTTCACTCTATAATTTGTCTGAGCTTTGTTCAAGAATGCATGTGAATGTACGTAAAACTTTAAACTCAGGACAAGGGATCAGGGCAAGTCCCGGGGGTTGTTGCTGTGTAGATATTGTCGATAATTGTTAAAGTGTAAAGTGCTTTCTAAAATGGCCATACCATCCCTGAAACTAAAAGAAGATACTGAAAGCTGCTTGGCCTTTAAATGGAAAACATTGAGAAATATTGCCCTATGATATGATGAGCCCTATGATTGATGGATCAGTCGACCCACACCCTTTAAGTGAATTCACCTTTAGATCAATGGTTGTAAAATCAGTATGGCCCTGTTTAGACTGAATTGAATGTAAAATCCTGACAAAAAAGCCTAGAATTTATGCTGAGTGGGTAAAAAAACGAAAGGAAATGTATTTGAGAGTGGAGAATAGACAACAGCAAAACATCACCATCTAGTGGAAAGATCTCTCAGTGCATTTAGGAAACAAAGTCAGACACTAAGCTTTCCATTTCAACGCAATCACATTTATTGGCTTTTTCTATGCACAGTTACTAAGCAGCCTGATGAGCTGTTAAAATGAATAAGTTATAGAATAATGGAATCTTCACAATGTTGTACCCCCCCCCCAAAAAAAAAAAAAGTACAAGACTGAAGGTGTTGCACAGCTCAAAAATATACAAAGGCTTGGAATTAATCATGTAAACTTTGAAAAAACATTGTCTTTTTTGTTTTGTTTTTTTACAAAAGAAAGAATTTGCAACATTTTTTTCCTTTAAAAACGTATTTACAAGTTTATACAAAAATACAAAAGTGCTAAGTGTTAAGTCCTAGCTAGTTTTACACGGAGCTTCTTTTAAATAGACAGTTACACTGTGTCTTCAACTTTTGGATTTTTTTCTTCTTTCATATATTTTAAAGTCTGTTTAGTGTTATTCCATACTGTACACCTTTGGAAAAAGTAAATCCTATGGTTTTTCTCACGCTTCACTATAGCGCGAAGTTGCGTGCAGACATTGGACAATAGTTAAGACAAAGAATCTATAAGGGCTATAGATCCTTGGTTTGTTGTATTCCCAACAAGCTGCTGAGGACTGAGGTTTGAGGAGGATAAACTGATGCTGAACTGGAGTCTACATGGCAACCCCAGTTTGTCTTTCTTGATCAAATTGTATCTATCAACCTATCTATCCACTGTGTCCGGAAATGAAGGAAACAGTCTTGAAAATATCCCCGTAGCAACAATGCCAGGTACAGTACGGAAAAATCACACTAAACAAATTCTCAATACTATGAGTGCTTTTGTTTTAAAAAATTGAAATTGTAATTCAGAGTCACATTGTATTATTCTTTAATAACCATCCTCCAAATTCATTTTCGGTAATATTAAATGTTTTGTAAGAATTAGAAAATTCTGCAGTGAGTCAAAAGTCAAGACATGACTTTCCCACCAGCTCTATCTACCGTTTGAGTCTTAAATGGATATTCTTGTCATATTGTTGTTTTTTTTATTTGTACATTTTATCCATACTAGTAATTCTATTGAGATTAAAAAGAGATTCGTCCAGATATGTACTTTATAGTCAATCAGCAGTTTCTCCTGGAAAATATTTCTCTCACTCCAACTTCCATAGCTCCAACAAGACTTGGACCCAGCACCAAGGGTTCAGCTTCTTGTTCCCAACAGATTCTATATCTTTTTCTTTACAGTCTCTTAAACGCTCCATATGATTGTCCAGTGAGTAGATATACAGTACAAGATAAACCCCTGTTTGTGATCACGACTATACAGAACAGAATTAGCCAGACAGTTTGTACATCTATAGAACACACTATTGAACTTGACATTTGAACTGAAAATACAATATCTTTTCTTGTGGTACGGAGACATCCCTCAGATAAAAATAATGATATGGTGGTGTCCTTTTCTTTTCTCATTTTTTGTTTACTTATTGCATGCGATAGAAAATACAACAAATAAAACAGAACAGGAACAAGTGCGCTTCAGCAATATGGGTATGATGAATGTAAAATTCTAATAATCAGTTCACAGCTTTTTACTCTCTCCATCTTACACAGTGTCAGTTCTGCAATTCAGATTCGCTGAGTATCAAACAGTTGTGGTTTTGTTTTCTATCTATCTATCTATCTATCTATCTATCTATCTATCTATCTATACATAGCATTTACAATTAAACAGTAATATGCTTGCTGAGGTATTCACAGAATACAGTGAATGGTTTCTATTGAAGTACGGTCTCTGAATATAAGAGTGTGTGTGTGTTGTGGTTGCTCTGCTAGGCAGGTGAGGGTTCAAACTTTGCATTGATGACAATTTGCATCATTAAAACACTGGATATTCTACACGGATGATATTTATCGGAAGGATGAGTTTAAAAAGTTTAAACTCATCTCAGTATTCCAATGTTACATAGAAAGGGCTTCAGCAATGCATTGCTAAATTCTGAATATTGGTGGTCCAATATCCAGTCCTTTCCTCCTCTTGTCTCCTCTCTTTCAGGTTTTGTGAAGTTAGGAGGCTAAAGCAAACGGTGAACACCAGGCGCTGGGTTGAGCTTTCACCTGCCTAATGCTACTGGGTCAGTGCAAACCAAGGAGAGGCAACAAGGAGAGGAGAACAGTGTAGATTGTTGTTGAGATTCACATGTAATGTCGCCATTGAGACCTGTTCTTCTTTGCTACACTCTTGGGTTGATTCCCTATAAAATTTATGCTTGTCACTTTATATAGATATGACTTTATATTCAGTACAAATATACATATGCAATTTCATTATAAGATATATTTTCTTTTCAAGGAATATTCTTGAAGAATCATAATGAAGTGCAAAAGAGAAGTTGGTTTTTGGAAACTTATCCAAATGAACTTCCAGTCAAACCGATTGAGGACCTTCTAAAGCATTTCCACTTTCTAAAACTGCCTTGAAATGCACCTTTCCGTGACTGGCCAGCAGTTGGAATAGCTTTGACCAATCTAAATATACTAGATGAGTGTCTCATTTCAAGGCTGGGTTCAAATAAGTATGTAATTGAAATCGGTTGGAACATGGCCCGAGTGCATGTACAAGTGTGGGGACTGCTAATTGCCCTGCTTACTACCACCTCTAGTAGAGAAAGGCCACTGTGCGATTGTCCAAAATTAGCGTGTATCTTTGACAAATGGGCCCCATCTAGAAACAAGCCCTTGCTCCTGCCCTTAAGACTCTCAGATCAAAGACAAATCAATTTAGATCACTGGCTATGTGGTACAAATGTCACTAAAACCTTTCACAGTGAAAGATTCATTATTCTTATAATCCAAAAGAACCACAAAAATGTCTACAGAAACCAGGATCCAGGGGATGTTTCCATAATGGATCATGCAACATGGTGAAACTTTATCATCATGTTCTGAGGTGCTGTTTTACAAAAATACATGCATCATGTTACCTTTTTGGATATAATTTACGTGAAGAAATATATGATTGGCTCTATGTAATATACTCTCTAAACCAATGCAGGTATGCAGATGGAGGTATAATAGATAAATTGGTGGTGTGGAAACAACATCCACAACTAAACAATCCTAGCTTGTTTGCAGGAATATTGAGTATGGACTGGGAAATCTGACCGCTGCTTTGGGCACCAAAAGTTGAGAGAATATTTAACTTTTTCATAACAAAGCAGTTCCTCAATGACGCACACACACCCACACCATTCAGAACACAAGAAGTAGAAATATCAATGGATGTTCCATTTGCTCCTACATGCACACGCAGGTTGTCCATACTGCACAAAATTTCTTTCCTTGTCATAATTTACCAAACGTATGGGAGATATATAAAAAAGACACTTCAATCAAAATAGGTCTTCAGTCTTGCTCTCTTAACTAACAGAGAGCTATTCTTTTGAACATACAGTATATAGGTGTGTCCTCTGGGTTCTCAGAGTCATCCCATTATGATTCAGTATCTCACAACACCCTAAAAGAATAGTAGATCCAAATACTGGGGGGATATAAGCAATAGTCATACTTTGCCGTCTCTCAAACTCTGATGAGCTATAAGATATCTGCTTTCAAGGTAGCTAGGGGCCATTTCAATTTTAGGACAGGGCTAAGCACAGAGGACATCTCTGATCAGGTGGTTTTTAGGATGATCTGTCATCATGGGGGCTCCCATCTGAGTTCTCTGTCTCGCCTTCAGAGATGGCTTGCATCGGGGCCGTATAGAGGCGGCTACGTGTACTGTAGCGACTGCTGTTGGCTACAGGGGGGATACGGGAACGGCCCTGTCTTGATGCAGCCGACATCGGGAGGGTTTTGGAGGTGAAGATGTCAGAGTTGGCCCTGGGAAAGAGGATTGGGATCTGGATTGGGTCCAGGCCGGAAATAGGGGGCTCCTGGAACAGAGAGGGGGGCTCCTCAGCCTGCCTAAGGAGCCCCTCCTGGAGGGGATCTCCAGGGGACTTGGGGGTGATAGGACTCTTAAGAATCTCTGTAGCTGACATGCGGTAGCTGGAATCAGACCGGCTGCCTTTCTTCAGCAGCAGGAGTTTGAACTCCTCACTGGATGTGCTAGACTTCTTGGCGCTGCGGTAGATGGGCACCGGGGCACGTTGTGACCCAGCGGCAGTGGCCAGGGTGGTTGGGATGTTCAGAGGAGGGGCAGGTGGGATAATGTTGGTGGGGACAGAGGTCACCGGTACTGGAGGGCACAGACGAGACTTCACATTCAAGTCTCCAGAATCTTTACGGCCCAGGACCTTTCTCTTGGATCTGAATTAAGAAATCATAGTGAAATTCAGTTATAGATAGACAAGAAGACAGACAGACAAACACCCAGAGGAAAAAGCTTTTGCTCAGAGTAGTCTTTTCTTCATCTCTTAAGAAAGAATCAGGGAAAGAATTAAGAAAGACCTCAATTTCTCAATCTCATTTTGTGATCACATACATCTGAAATATTTCTCCTAAAACCCACTTAGGAGCAGGGAGGAGATAACAGAGAGGATAAATTCTTAAGACTTTATGAGATAGATTTGAAGAAGCTAACATGTGACATATATAAAGGTAAAAAGCTCCTACTATATGCCTGCTGGCCCCATGGCTTCAAGAGGGAACTGCAGCAGTATGTGAAAACTGAAACTTGAAAAGTCATAAAACATTGTATTGAGTTTTCTTTGGGAGGACAGACTATATACACAGTGTAGGAATGTCAAGGTTTCGGACTGGTCCCGTCCCAGATGAAAGAGTTACTATTCAGTTTAATACCATGAGATAATTGGTGCTTATCTATAAGGAGTAGAGGAGTAGAGTGCAGCTGTAGTTCAGCTGCTGGTCACAGTAACCTTGCTAAAGGTGTTGTGACGTGAGTTTAGCTGCAGGTTTCATTAGTTACACTATGTTCAGAGGAAATGTACCTCTACAGTAGTGTGAGCTCATTTGTGTCCAGGAGAAATAAAAGGTATAAATATGATTTTGCTTTCCTATGGGCAGGCATACTAGATAGATAGATAGATAGATAGATAGATAGATAGATAGATAGATAGATAGATAGATAGATACTATATTGAACACCAGGGCTTTATGTACAGTACCTGTGTATCATGGCAAACAGATCCTCAGTTGTGCGTGTCTTATTGGGCGATGTGAAAATTATGTCATCATCCACTTTGGTGTCATCCATCAGAGGGGAGAGCGAATTGTCACTGGGTGTGGAATCTACAGTACACAACATCCCTATCACATGTCATCTGGTTGTTGGATCATTTACTTTACAATCCCTGAAATAACCTTCCTTTCTGTGAGTATGTGGGGTGTTTTGAAGTGAAAGATATATTACAGTGTCTCTGCTTTCATGATTAAAGGTTATTGTGTGATTACACAGGCTCATTTTCATGGGATTTTCAGGTCATTAAAGGCAAATATCTATAAATCAAAAAGTGAAAAAAGTTTTGCATGTTGTATTTTTTTCTGTAATCTTTACAGAAGTAAAGTAGTAGTAATGCAGACAATGTAACGAGAAAATGCCTTTACCAGTTTATTGTATGTACTTTAACAGCATAAAATGAAGTGAATCATGCTTAAAGACTTACCTTTACTGAAGTAGTCTTCAGTGTCAGGAGTGGTGGAATCATCTCTGCTCTCCTGTGGATGCTGCTGATGGACACTTCTGGTTGCACCAGATGTCACTTCCTCCTCTTCTTCATCCTCTTCTTGTCCTCCTTCTCGTGCATCGCTGATTAGGTAAGGATGCGATGCCTCCACTGTGGTACCAGGCACTTTGACTGGACTAGCCCAGGGCCCTGAGTCTGAGTGGGATACCCCTACGAACTCATATGCTGGGGGTGGAGGGTGGTCCGATCGCAGGCCTCCTCTGGAACATGCAGCCCTTGGCAGCTCTTTGACCTGCTCTTCCTCTTCCTCCTCCTCATCTTCATCGTCATCATCATCCAAAGAGAATGTGCGCTCTCCCAGCACCCTAAACTCTGGGTGTGCATGAGCCGAGTGTGTGAGCCCCCTAAACTCTGTGTGTGAGTGGATATGTGTGTGTAGATCCACAGGCGATGGGTGGGGAGCACGGGGCACAGGCCGATGCAAGGGTGAGCTGTCGTCAGGGAGGTTAGATGGTGGTTCCACCCTGGTTCTAAAAGCGGTCATAGCCCAGAAGGTTCCGGGTCCACAGCGGTCCTGTCTGAGTCGCAGGCTTTCGTAGGGTGGAGGCCCATCAGGGTGGCGGCCGGGGGGAGGAGGGTGGGAGTGTTCAGGGGAGGAAGTGTGGTCCTGAGCTGGGGGTCTCTGGGGAAGTGGTCTACGAGGAGGCAGGGGTCTAGTGTTGATTGGAGGTGGAGCCAATGTAGAACCACTAGGGGTACATTTGGGTCTGGTAGCAATCTCGGCTCCACTAGCTGTTTCCTGGTCTGTAGCAGTAGAACTGTCTGTAGACCGTCTGACTGAACGTAGTTGCACTGAACGCAGAGCAGATGGTGTGATGGCCAAAAGATTGGAGCTGGGAATCAAAGGGACAGGGTTTGAACTCAGAGGGTTGGAATTTGATGACTCAGGGGCCGAGCTCTTGGCTCCAGTGGCTGCAGCAGTTGCAACTCTGTGTTTGGTGTGGTGGAGTGTGTGCATGTGGTGTGTCCGGTGGGATAGCGTGTGTCTGGCGTGAACACCATGAAGAACGTTTAGATCTAGCTGAGAGGGTGGAGGGGGGAAGTCTGGTTCTCTCTTATAGGAAGAAGAAATAGAAGCTCCATCTCTGGGGAAGTGCTGCAGCGAAGAGAGAGAGGACTTCCTCTCGGGCACTTTGGGCTTTCTCTTGCCACTCGTGGGAGACAGGGGTCCTGGGAAGAATGCTGCTGAAGATGAAGGGAAGGTTGATGTTGGTGTCTCCGATTGGCTGGAATAGCCACTAGAGGGGGAGGCCAGGCCAGCAAGCTTCTCAGGTGAGCCCAGTTTGAAGTCTCCTTCTCCAGGGGGCAGAGGTGGGCTAGTTGCCCTGAACTCTGAAGCCTGGGCGAGGGCCTGGGTTTGGGTGTCTGAGGAGGAAGAGCTGTCTGGTGACTTGATACACTCCATGACAGTGGTGCCCGTGGCCGTGCTTGAGTTGGACATGGATGTGTACTCACCACTGTTGGACCTCAGTTCATTGTTGTGAAGCCACAGGTCTGCATAGTCAGATTGCACAGCACCTTCATCTTTGAACGAGTGTGTGTCTGTAGAGCTGAAGGACATGGGCTCTACTATGTCCACTGTTTCCCCCAACCCTATTCCCCAAGCTCCCATAGGCTCTGCCACTAGACAAGATGTCTCTAATGGTTCTGGAGGGCCTCCAAGCTCTAGCTCCAGATCCAACTTCATATCTCTGGAAGACAAGGTGAGTTCTTGTTCGCTAATTGTCTTTGGTTGATCCTGATTTGCCTGTGCATCTGTTCCTACATCTACACTACTACTGGTCTCCTTCAGCGATGAGCTCCGTTTGGGTGGCGGAGGTTTGACTTTTGGTTTCCTCAGTGGACGGCAGGGCCTCCCCAGGGTCATAGTGCCTGCTCTAAAGTCAGCTTGTGGCTGGATGTAAACTCCATGGGCTAGTGGTGCTGCCACAGTGTTGGATTGGCCACAGTCAGGCCCTGGGTCTGCATAGTTGTACATGTATCCTCTGTAACTCTGATTGCATTCCCCAAAATGCACAGAAGAGGAGTAGAAGCCCTCTGTGTCAGATGGGTAATGTGAGCCAGGCTCCTTGTCAGTGTTGCTGGTCTTGTTGTTGTCAGTAAAGCAGGTTTGGTCTGCTAGAACTTGTTTGGGGCTGTAGTCCTGGGATAACCCATGGCTCTGACTCTGGTTTTGGGTCTGGTCTGGGTCTTGGTCTGGATCAGTCTGGTCTTGGTCTGGGGGGTAAGCCCACTCCCCTTCACTGGCTGTACTGACCCCTGCATCATCCAGTTGGTCCGTGGCCGAGGACGTGAACGAGCTTGACCTATGACCCTGGCCTTGGGGCCTGAGGTCAGAGTGATAGGAGGGGTCCAGAGTGAATCCCTCATCAATGGCATTGGGCACAGTGTTGAGTGACAGCTCTGAGTCACAGTGGGATGAGCCTGTCAGTGGTGGAGAGGAGGGAGGGGGGATGGTTTCAGAAGTCTGAGAGGGGCAGGTGGAGCTGGAACCACTCCAGTTCCCACTGGACGACTGGTGGTCCTCCTTGTGGTCCACATGGCTGCCCAGGACTCCCGTGGTGGACATAGAGTGAATGGGGCTGCTGAAAGTATCTGAACTGGAGGAGATCTCACAGCTGCCCATGTCAGCCTTGCGGGGCAGGCGAGAACGGCCTCTCTCCATCCAGCCATGCTCGGGGCTCCCTCCTCCTCCACCCCCTCGGTCTCTCTCCCCAGATCGCTGCAACCTCTTCAGGCTCCCCAGCTGCAGTGGCTCAGGAGCTGCCTGGTCATCTGTGCTCTCCTCTTCATCCTTCATCATCATCATCATCATCCTTGGGCTGGGGCCAGATGGGATAAAGTCCTCCGCTTCGTATGGTGACAACTCCTCATCTTCATCATCGTCATCATAATTGTCATCATCATCATCTTCGTCACTGTCCATCAGGCGTCCGCCCTCTCGCGGTAAACTACGAGACCGCAAGCGTCCGCCATTGGCTGCAACACTGGTGTATGTGGAATCTGACTGGTCACCCAGGGAAGAAATGTTGCCTGTTGAGTGGGAGAGAGAGGCAGGGATTCCCTGGTGGCCACGCTGAGCTCTGATACGGCGTCTGGAGGGAGCAGCTGTACCTGGAGGGAGAAAGACAGACAGATCAGAAGGATATTGTTCAGTCTTTCTCTATAATATGTTGGACATGGATGTCTTTATTAGGACTATAATAAAGAACTAAATATAGTTGTCCATTCTGAGACACATACATGCTATAAGGAAATCATCTGTCTGGCAACCGGAGTCGCGGGTATGATGGAGGCGACCACTCAGTGAGAGCTCTTCCTGACACAGAGACAGTTGGTGGGGGTTGGCATGGACGATCACTGTGCGTTCTCTCGCCACTGGTGACTCGTCCGAGTCTGTATGAAAATAAATACAGCATGTTGAGTAGAAAGATAAGGAAAATAAATCTTACTTTTATCAAGGAAATGACTTGACATGGCAAATACTGTGCATCTGAACTGCACTTAGTGTCTGAAATACGTGTAAAAAGTTTTCATAGAGAAGATATGAAGAAAGGATAAAATAAACATGGCCACCAAATGGGATTATATAGCACAAAACAAAGGACAGCTTTTTGCTAATCAAATTCCATGACTTTTCCAAGACTATTCCACAATTTCCATGACCAATATTTGTTGGAGTCTATGTTGCAGTCTATGTTTGAATGTCTGATCTGAATGTCCCAGGTCTTATTTCTGGCTACAACCGACTAAGGGCCGATACTATAAGGACATTTCTGATTCAGGTTTTTATTCCTCAAAGGGAAGTGGATCAACAAGCAGCCAAGATTGACATTCAACATTTCACTGGTTGGAAAAATGATTAGCAACACATCCCCAAAAGCACATGTCCTATCTTCCATAACTTTTCCAGGCCTTGAAAACACAAATTTTGAATCCCATGAATTTTGCAGGTTTTCAATAACCACAGGAACCCTGAAAGGACTTCAGGATCTGATGTGTAACATACCCATGTCCTGCTGAACTCGCTTGGGTATTCCTGTGATAGTCTTCCTCCTCCTCAGCTTCCTTCTTCTCTGGAGAACCGACTGGGAATGGACGAGTGAGCATCGTGCACTTGCCTCCCTGTCAAAACCAACACCTGCAAAACCAACACCACAGAAAAGACAGATCCATGTAAAATTAACGTGACAGCCCCCTAGTCTGAATGCAGAAATATAACATAGAGGTTAACATATGGGCGCTACAGCATTGATTTCCCAGTACCAGTGACATTGATTGGGATTATGCAGGAGGAGATGGCATGAGGGTCAGCCGTTATCCTCTGATCTGATGCTGGGAGGGACTCCTTGGACCGGTTAGTCTGCTTATCCAGGGTGGAGGGGGCATTGGAGGTGGGGGGTTTGGCTCTATGGCCTCCCAAGGGCTCACCTCCTTCACCTTCCCCCGGCGAGGTAGCCTGGAAGAGACAGACGGACAGGAAGACAGACAGACAGACAGAAACAGTGTTAATATACCTGCCCTGGTTTTACAGAGTCCTACAGTTTTAATACAATAACAGCGATTAGTTGGACAGAAAAAACGCAAGAAACATCTCACGACAAGAAATGATTTACAATGCTGATGTGCATCATAGATTCTATCTGACCATCTTTAAAACATCAGTAGAAGTATCACAAAAACACTACAAAAATAATGAAGATTGAAACTAGCAAGAAGTAAGGAGAAAAAGACTGAACAACCAAAGAGCACACATAGAGGGTTAAACAGAGTTAAAATAATACAAATGCTTACAGACAGATACCTTTCTACTCCATGGAATGAAGATGCAACCTTCAGTAGAGGTGAGTGAGTGAAAGCACTCAAACTATGAACACAAAGTACACAAAAACAAACAAAAACAAAGCAATGGTATTGTGATCAATGAATGATCCAAAAGTATGTGAGATGAAATCATTGTGAATGAAAGATGAAAGGAAAGGCAAAACATGAAGGATGAATGAGACAATAAATGTAATATGTGAATAAAAATACTCTAAGTGACATAATTCCACTCCCTGTTCATCTTAATCCCACAAGAATTGCTTTCCTTCACTTCTGTAGATACTTTCTTTAATATTTCACTCTTGATACACAGCACTGTATAGACATATAGTTTTGGGATATAGGGGAACTTCTAACATTGCCTCTTCATTACCTTTCTTTGGATGGTCTGAATGTCTGCTTCTCTTCCTGGTCTCTCCTGTGGCAGCGGGAAACACAGACACAGACACAGACGCACAACAACACATAATCACAGACAGACAAGTGTACACACACAGACAGACAGAGTACATGAAGTCTTTCAGCTCTAAATATGAACTAAAAAAAAGGTGATTTTGAAAATGTCTGAACATTCATTGACTTCTAAACTTTCTTACCTTTCTCTGTACGGTCTGGATTTCCGTTTCTCTCATGGTCCTCTCCTTCAGGAGGTTCAGAAACAAAGGTCGGTGCGGGATGGGGATGGGGTTGAAAGAAAGAAGACACAAGTTGAAACCTATGCGTATATCTACCAATACAAGTCATTTATGATATGGTCACACATGATGTTTAAAACGTGATTTCATCTAGTAGAAACTACGTTATCAACACAGACACACAATAAAACACAGACACGCGAAATAGGAAACATGCACTGAGTGTGTGCAAACAAAGAGATGACAAATCTGCTAATAGATGTCAAGATGTTAACCATTAAAAGACAATGAGCACACAGACAAACCGTATTACCTTCCTGGGTTGATAGTCTAACTCTCGCTCTCTCTCTGCTCTCTCTTGCTGCATGGCAACATCAAAATGAAATATTGTGTCAATTTATTGTACCACACATTTAATAAGTGAGTTATTCTGTTGTTCTAGTGAGTGTTAGTGTGAACCTTTACATCTTACAAAAAAAGAGGTTAATCTCATTGCGACCATCTTGGTAAAATATTTATTTTCATCCATATCTTATTCTTATGATTCAGGGACTCCAGTGGGCATATTCATGTTTTAGGCTATGCCAAAAAACACCCACCAAATTGATGGAAATAGATAGAAATTAACCTTTTTTACTAGATCAAGACATCAGTAATTAGTAAAAGCCATGTAATTGGTTGGACTAGCAGAGTCTTTACAACCTGGAATAGAGGCACTATAACAGACTGAGCAGATGGATGACAGACACAGTAGTAGACTGCATCTGCTGGGGCCTCAGTATACTGTCAGACTCTCAGGCAATAGTCATGAATATACATAATAATCCATAGAGTTGTATCACTTTTGGAGCTGGATAACCAGAGGCTGCTTTATTTAAGGCATGCCTATGTGACTACTTTGAAAAAATATTTTTTTTAACATGATGGTACAGTATAAAACATATTTTAGGTATTAGTTCAATGAGACGTAATAGCATCCTCAGTATATAGCCTTGGAATCAGTGACATCGTAACTACTGGGAACTGCTCTTTTATTTCCTTTACAAAAAAGTAAAACACACTGTTTGGCACACTCAGGCACACCTGAACTAATGAAAGTATCATGAAAACCTGAAGCCTCTAATTGGTTCAGGTGTGCCTGAGTAAGGCTGGAGCTAAAAACTCCAGGACAGGGGGTTCTTGAGGACTGGATTTAAACCATTTCCTGTAATATATGACAAACTTTGACTGGTGCAGAGTGCGTCGTCCTTACCGCTCGTGCCAAGCGACTCCTCTGTTGCCGTCGGATAGTGTGCGGTGAGGGGAAGGTGGGCATAGGAGGCGCCACGGAGATAGAGATGGTCACCCTGTTCCGCTCCCGACTGGTGGACCGCTGGCACTGTTGTTCGTCTGTGAAACACACACAAACACACAAATAAGTACACACATGAACAAGCAACAATGTACACTGTGTGCATCTGTTTGTGTGTGTGCTCCCTCACCTCGGTGCAGGGCCCTGAGACTGAACTGAGCATGTCTGTGCAGCTCCTCTACACATGGCGGCCGGGTACAAGGATGAAACACGTTGTGCTGCTGGTGCCATGGAGCCTGATAGTGAACCGACAGCTTACTCTCTACATCCAGATTTGACACCGCTAAGGAGAGAAAGAGGAGAGACAGAGCAATTTGAAGATTTCACAGAGTAATCTCAATACTTGGAAAAAAATCAACACAAAGAATATCCATGTGTTTTGTGATTTTATTCATTCAAAGCGGCCATAATTATAAGATAATAATAATAATTAATATATTATTATTATTATAATTATTATTATTATTTTAATAATATTTTTAATAATAATTGTAATAATAATAATAAAAAATACCACAGATAACCCAAAAAAAGGTAAGGCAACATCATAGCCACTTTAATATATGGTCTCTGGCAGAGGACACTTGTATGGCTCGCCACCAGATGAGGCTCACCTCAAGTATTGCATATTCCACCAAAACCACAGAGAAATGAGAGAAAGCTGAGATCCAGGACAGGTTTTGCCTTTTGCCACCAACTAATACATGCATGAGGCTAAAGCCAACCAACACATGAAACCACACCAATCAAAGAAAGAGAGTAAGACATAATATAATAAAATGACCCTTAAAATCGTATTTCTAAAAGATTGACTTGATTGAAACACATTATGTTGCTCAGTCTTTCTGTATTATGGAGTAAAAATCTGAGACCAGGTCACGCCACACCAGCAGGTGGCAGCTAAACCCACTTCCTCCACTGCAGCTGTGCATAAACCAGCCACCTACTGTACATTTCCCTCAATCCACCATCTTTGCTGCTGCTGCTATTTATCATTACAAAAATAGTAAAAAAAACGAAAACCTGTAGCTTTCATTTTCACTAGGATCACAAGGATAAAAGGTTGATTGACAGAGATGGAAAGAGAGAGAGACTGCGAGTATCTCTCTCATCTGCTCTCAAAGCCCCTTTTGCTTTCATTATGAATCCTATTTCCATCCGTTAATTTAGAATTCAGAATGCAGTTGTGTCCTTGAATGCCACGCTGTACATCAGTAGCCAGGCAACCTTTCATTGCTCAACAAGGCGAGCATTTGCCTGTAATTAAATCAGCAAAATAGCATCAGCAGTATTTGGCCCATTTTAGCTATTGGGCTGAAGAAGCACAAAACGCCAGCATATTCACACTAAGTAAACAATTACAAAGCTTCCTGCCCTAAAGACAGTCAGGTAAACAAATGTGCAATAAATCACAGTAGATGTCTGTTCTCTGTTTCTAGATTGTTCCTGTCCCTGCCATTCACAGCTCTTGTTTTTGCCATTCACAAATATTAATAACTACAACAAAATGTGAAAGAAAATGTTATGTTTATGCACAGCCTAGCCACTCGTTAGCAGTAATAACTCAGCATCACATTCTTTTTTTTTAGGTGATGGTGTCGATCATTTTGCTTCCTCTGAAGGTTGAGGGGATGGAAACCTTCTGGACACCCAATGTGACTTACCTTGTCTGGAAGTCTGGAAGTCCTCTGGTGGTTCCTTAGAGGTAGTCTGCTTAAGCTTTAGTTAGATCTGGCAGCCAGATTTATAAAACCTGATAAAAGGCTTGGTTATGATTGGTAATTACCACTAATAGAGGCAAGAAAGAAGGGCAGAGGTATAGAATACTGGAGCAAGGCTGGAACAAAGGTGTTTCTTTGAAAACAGTGTGTAGAGGGTGCTGACCTAGTTGCTGTGAAGCAGTCAAATGAATGGACTTGTTACTGCAGCTTTACTCCCTGTCTGCCTTTTCCTTCATCTTCCCCCCCCTCACCCCTGATTCCTTCTCCCCTCTCCTGTATCCCTTATTCTTGCTCTCTAGCTGCTGCAATGTAGGTGTCTCATTCATCATCATCATCATCATCATCATCATCATCTTCATCATCATCACATTGCAGTGTTCTTATGAAGACTGAATTACTTTACACACACTTTTACAAGCCTGTCTTTCTCTGAGGGAACACAAGCACAAGCTCGGCAACATTACAGGGAGATGTCTTTTCAGATCATAATTAAATACCGTATTGACACGAAAAAGCATGAATACAGTAGAAAATGAGATGTCAATGTTAAAAAAAAGAACTTCCTGCATTGAACAACAGAAACCTTATTATTGACTCAATCGTTGATCAAAATGTGCACCTCTCTGGACTCCATCTAGAGCTGGCAAACTGAAGAAGTGACTTGAGCAATATTGCTAGCATTTCATGACTACGTTACACCTACAGGAAGTAAGCTGTACTTAGATGTGGCTTGGTTCTGCACAGTCCACAACCAGGCTGCATTCTCACATGAAATCAAATCACACATTTTAAGAGCAGCACCTTTACCCTGTAGCGACAGACAACAACAACATGTGTATTTCATACTGGACTGGTCCACACAGGCTGCGTCCATGTTTCCATCTTGACCGCTAAATCCAGCACCGCCCTGACCTACATCATCTCACTACTCAGCTCTAAAAAGGGTCCACAAAACATGAACAACGACATGCTGATTTAAAAGTGATTCAAAAGATCCTTTAAGAATCCATCAGGAAAACCACAAATGATTTTCCTTTGACTTGTAACCAGGTGCGAGGAAAAGACATGAAAGGACATAAAAGAAGCAAAAAGCCAGTGATCAGTAGCATTTAACAGCATCTAAATTCTTGCATTCCCCTCTAAACCCTACCTGCATTGTCCCGTTTCTGCCTCCCTCTTGCTCTCCTGCTCCTCCTCTTTCTCCTCTGCATTCGATTGTAATGAAGCTTATGCTGGGAGTTGCCCATCAATGACCTCCAGGACTAGCCAAGATGCATTAAGACCCATCTCATCTGGAGACCAAATCCCGGCTGGAAGAGGCTGCAGTTGACTGATGTAAGGGTGAACACACAGACTCATCTAACTCAGCCTCTCTCTCTCTCTCTCTCTCTCTCTCTCTACCGCTTTCTCTCATTCCTCTCCTTTTTTTATATTCCTCCATCTCCCTTTCCCTCATCCTTGAATCTGCAGGTGCGGTGTCAGCAACTTGCAGTGTCATCCTCAGAACCTGCATGCCAGCAGTACCAACAGAACAGAGGAGAGGAGGGGAGAGGAGGGGAGGAGAGAGGAGAGGAGAGGGGAGGAGAGGAGAGGAGAGAAGAGGAGATGAGAGGACTGGAGAGGAGAGGAGAGAAGAGGAGGGGAGAGGAGAGGGGAGGAGGAGAGAGGAGAGGAGAGGACTGGAGAGGAGAGGAGAGGAGAGGAGAGGAGAGGACTGGAGAGGAGAGGAGAGGAGAGGAGAGGAGAGGAGAGGACTGGAGAGGAGAGGAGAGGAGAGGACTGGAGAGGAGAGGAGAGGAGAGGAGAGGAGAGGAGGAGAGAGGAGAGGAGAGGACTGAGAGGAGAGGAGAGGAGAGGGGAGGACTGGAGAGGAGAGGAGAGGAGAGGAGAGGGGAGGAGAGAGGAGAGGAGAGAAGAGGAGATGAGAGGACTGGAGAGGAGAGGAGAGAAGAGGAGGGGAGAGGAGAGGAGGAGGAGGAGAGAGGAGAGGAGAGGACTGGAGAGGAGAGGAGAGGAGAGGAGAGGAGAGGAGAGGAGAGGAGAGGAGAGGAGAGGAGAGGAGAGGAGAGGAGAGGAGAGGAGAGGAGAGGAGGAGAGAGGAGAGGAGAGGAGAGGAGAGGAGAGGAGAGGAGAGGAGAGGAGAGGAGAGGAGAGGAGAGGAGAGGAGAGGAGAGGAGAGGACTGGAGAGGAGAGGAGAGGAGAGGAGAGGAGAGGAGAGGAGAGGAGAGGAGAGGAGAGGAGAGGGAGAGGACTGGAGAGGAGAGGAGAGGAGAGGAGAGGAGAGGAGAGGAGAAGAGAGGAGAGGAGAGGGGAGGACTGGAGAGGAGAGGAGAGGAAAGGAGAGGAGAGGAGAGGAGAGGAGAGGAGAGGGGAGGAGAGGGGAGGACTGGAGAGGAGAGGAGAGGAGAGGAGAGGAGAGGAGAGGGAGAGGAGAGGAGAGGAGAGGAGAGGAGGGGAGAAGAGAGGACTGGAGAGGAGAGGAGAGGAGGAGGAGAGAGGAGAGGAGAGGAGAGGGGAGGACTGGAGAGGAGAGGACTGAGAGGAGAGGAGAGGAGAGGAGAGGAGAGGAGAGGAGAGGAGAGGAGGAGAGGAGAGGAGAGGACAGGAGAGGAGGAGGAGAGGAGAGGAGAGGAGGAAGACACTGTACACAACAAGTTTGGTCACTGCACTACAGAAAACAGAACAATGTAATTGACAAGATCAGAATTGACCAGAGACGATAAACAACAACAACCAGAGACGATAAACAACAACAACCAGAGACGATAAACAAAGTCAGAGTACAGCGTGACGCTCAGAAGGAGACCACAGCTCAATGAGTCAAGCCAGTGAACCATCAGAAGACACACAACCGCTCATCTGTGTTGACATTAACATCCATGACATTTGCAATGAGTGCGCTGACTCTTCCTCTGTTTCTGGTGAAGCTATATAATACTGCCCTCTCTCGCTGGTCCAGATGTGAGTGTATTGAAGTCATTAGTAGAGGATGTATTAGGGTGAGAATGTGGGTCAGGCAGCACGCTCCCTATAGCGCTGGCTGGAGATCCTGTCATAGTAGACAGCTGTTATATAAGACACACTGGCTGGCCGGTGCTGCAGAGGAAACACTGCAGACCTACAACAGCACTGCAGACGCCCCACTGGTTCTCCATGCTGATATTGGTAGCAGTAGTAGTCTTGTAGTTATTGGTCTGCAGGAAGGACAATTTAATTTGCAGGAATACTTGTTTGACATCAGCTCCTGACTGGCTGAACATAACTGAATACAACTACAGCCAAAACATTTAATCACTCACATCCTGATGATTCTACAGATCGAATCCATTCAGAATAACGTTTGAGTGCACTGCGATGTTATTTATGTTTTCTGTATACCCTCTTTGTCCGAGGTTGACACAACAGATCCATAGTACATTGTCCTCCCTGTCTTGATGATGATCACCATCATCCATAACAGTGTAGTTATGGAGTAGCGAAGAGTTGAATTCGGTTCATTTGCCAAAGCTACATTTGTATCTCACAGAAAAAACGTTTTTTTGTGTTGTCTGACAGTACAATTGCAAAGTATTACTGCACAAAGTATTACTTGGATACATATCGCTGTTGTCATGTTCACATCAATTGAAGGATACCATGGTCTTCTATGGCTTAAGAAAAGTTGAAAAGTTTACATTTTGTTTTCAGTTTTCACCCGACGACAACAATATGATTATATCCAGATAGACGTCAGCCAGATTACATAACAACATTGCCACAATTACCTTGATACTATAATCACATACCTCTCTTAATGGAAAGTTACTTAACATAATAAACAGTGATAAAATGACATCGTAAAGATGTGAAATAACTTCAACAAGAAGAAACACAAAGAAACACAGTGATGTACCTTTAGATCGCATAGGGACGCAGCCTAGACCCAGACAAGCCAAAGCCATGGTCGGCAACAGTCTGCTGTCTCTCTCCCTCTTTTTCTTGCTTTTTCTCTCTCTGTCCTTTCCCCCTTTCTCTTCACCGGTCTGTAACCATGTCAGCAATGCTACCTTGTTCCCTCACGCAGAGCCCAGCACCCTTCCACACATTCCTGTACAAGTCTGCATCCAGACCAGCAACATCTGCAGACACAGACCCTCCCCCCCAACACCACCCACCCACCTGCTGTCTCTGCTCTTTGCTCCCTTCAGCTGGCCCAACGCCCCACTGAAGAGAAATAGATCTTCATTGTCCGTTGATATGTGGACAGCTTACTTTGGCCTCGCCGAGAGCTAAAAATCACATTGCACTCACGAAGGAACAGTGCACCTTCACAGCAATACCCAAACACCCTCTGCTCTCCCTATGATTCACCCCCATCAGCTGGTCTCGGATGGTAGGGTCCTGCCTGGGCATGGCCTGTCCCTGGCCGTAATCTCTTTATGAAGCAGTAATATGGGGGGTATTAATGTATTAATCCACCACATGCTGGGAATATGTATCACGTGCTCAACCCTCTCTGTTGCTGTCACCAAGGAATGATGATCTAAGTGTGTGTGTGTGTGCATGTGCAGCCCAATCGGCTCCAGATGATCAATGAACATTGCATCAGTCAGACAGAAGCCAATACCAATAATTCAGGCTACATTTGAGAACACAGAAGAACACTCATGTCAATATAGGTCGCAGTCCTAGTGGAGGAAACAGTCTGTTGCTCTTGGTGAATAAATAGTATGCCACACATAATCAGAGAGAGAGAGAGAGAGAGAGGAGAGAGAGAGAGAGAGAGAGAGAGAGAGAGAGAGCGCGCCCTGCCTGGTAATCTGCTGTAATCTGGAGCTCTGGCAGTTTGCTGACCTTGGAGTAGAGCTGGTGGAGCTGGCAGTCTGCTAGAGGAGCTTTCAGCCTCCCACCGTGACTTGGAATGACACAGACTCACCAGAATATCTGCAGACATACGAACCTCCACGTGTGTGGTGGTCACCGTCAACACAAACTGTGTCACACACCGTTGTGAACATCAAATGTACAGATGGTCCACTAAGCAGCAGCAGGAGAGAGAGATGGTTTGGGCTTGCTACAGTGATTTGGTTTCCCCAAACAATAACTGCTGTTCGTCAACGTCTTATTGCCCCTGGGGCTACTTGTCAACTGGGGTATACAGTAATCTATGACACATTAGGACTAGATCACAGAGCTTTTAACCCCATACGAGCTGGATTGCAACCTGAGCTCCTTGGACTGGATCCTAACGGCTCATCCTGCCTCAGGCTGGCTAAATCTCTGTCGTCTTTTAAGTCACCTCTTAAAACTCACTTTTACAGTCTTAGTTATATTTTATTATTTGTCCCTTTTCATGTTTTACTTTGAAGTTTCGTGTTTTGCTTATATTTTCTTACATTTTGTTACTTTTTTATTTTTATTTACTCATTTGTAAACCACTTTGTAACTAGATTTTCAAAACTGATATATAAAATATTCTTGTTCTTGTACTACTACATCTGCTACCACTACTACTACTAGTGCTATATAGTTGGACCTGTCCTTCCTGAGTTGAGAGCATGCAGCCGGTTTATAGACTAACACTGAAGTACACAGACCTGCCGAGGAGAATAGAGAGACAGGAAGCAGTGTTGATAAGAAGTACGTATAAATCTCTCTGTTTCTCTCTTGCCTCTGTCTGTCCTGTCTGCTTTGCTATGTCTATGTCTATATTTGCCTCTGCTCTCCTTCCTCACAACGCAAATAAATCATACTAGAGGAGGTAGTTATCTCCTCCCTCCTCCCTCCTCCCTCCTCCCATATCCCTCCTTCCCCAGCTGCACACCTGCGCTATTGTTCGGCCTGCTCTCCATCTCCCTACTCCTCATCCCCTCACCCTGCCCCTATGACCCACGGCACATTCGTGTTGTAACGAGCATGTGTGAGTGTGTGTGTGTGTGTGCTCTGGGATGCATCCATTTTTCTAAAGGTTGAGGCCCATCTGTAATGCCTAGCAGGGGTGAAGCCACAGTGGCTGACAATGTAGCTGAGAGTCTTTATTTATAGCATCCTTTATACGTCACCATGAGCCCGACAACCATGGGAACATATCAACAGCGTAGCAGCAGGTTAAATGTCCATGGGCTTATTTTCTTGCTCACACGCTGTTTACCCAATACAACAGCCTCTGCTGAAAGCTTTCCTATCCTGCCCCCTAGTGGCGCAACACAAACACTACACAGATTCAGTGTTAACTGGCAAGAGCTGATACTGTATGACTGAGTTGAAAACAACTTAATACCACCATATGGCGCCACCGTACCATGGATATCATTTCTATACGTTGAGACTGAGAGATGTTCTTCAGGAATGATCTCACTGATAAACAAGCCAACGACTAACATAGTAAACACCAAACTGGAGAGGATAAGAACTGGCTGATTTTATGGAGCAAAATAACTGTCTTGATGTCTTCATTCTTGGCTGGGAAGTGTTATAGCAGCACTACAGCAGACCGCTCACCCATTCTCCCTTTGCTTTATCAAGTATATGGAGTTTGTTGACTGTAGTCTTTGTCGTTGTATTGGCTCAGTCACTCATCACTGACTCATGCTTAAGGGAAAGCAGCAACTCTATACACTCACTTCGTTTGATGTACATTTAAACTATTTAACAACAAAGAGAGGATTTTGTCAGTATGTGGGAAACAAACTGAAACATGATTGCATTTGAGATCTTTCAAATATTTCAATTTCTCGTATTAACAAATAATAATAAAAAAAAAAAAATCTAAAACCCACAATAAGTTTCTGTGTCAGTGTACAAGTAAAAAAAAATCTGCAGAAGGAGTGAATGAATGTTTTATCGTCTCTCAACCTATATGGGGCTTCTGTGTTTCCCTGATCCTCATCAATATTGCAGCATTGTTCCTAAAGAGTCAATGATCAGAGGAGGAAACACAGAGAGAGTTATCAAGAGAAAACATAAAAACATGGACATAATATACAGTAATGTAAACACATAGTATTTAGGTTGGATGGAATAGAGAAAATCTATTCTATTCTATTCTATTCTATTCTATTCTTCAAGATGTTAGTTTGACACCAACAGGGATACACACAAAAAAAACA
>JAXDDX010000009.1:4930000-4942500 GCA_034670405.1 Hoplostethus atlanticus
CACTTAATTCAGAGGTTAACGCAAATTGTAAAATGAAAATGCTATTGTGGGACTTTCATTTTCCACTTGTGCAAGCACCATTTGAGTCAATATGAAAACTGAAATGCATTTGAATTTTCATGCACTGGTATCCAAATTCAATATTAAAATGTTAATGCTTTATGGTTAACAAAATTCAAATGTTAATGCAAATTTGAAAATTCAAATGCAATCACTTTATTGCAGCCTATCTTTTCAAATATTTGTGTAACATTTAAGTCATAATTAATATTAAAGTTCAATAATTTGCGTGCTCTTACCTTGGGGAATCTATGACAAATTGAAAATGTGAATGAAAAAAAACATTTGACATTGCTATTGTGGGATTGCATTTTCATTTTCCAATTAACATTTGCCTTAGGTTAACTATACACTATACACACTACACACATAGAAGCTTTAATATTGCTTTAGTATTGGGATCTGCCTGCTTCTCAATCTCTCCACAACGAGACATCTGACAGAGAGTGCAACCTAAGTCCAACTTTACCAACTATATTGTACTGTTTCTCATTGCTGATGTGTTGGTTCCTCAAGCCTACTGCAATCTGCCCGGATGGAGCGGTGATGATTGAGGTGAAGAACAGTCGACCATGAGAGCAGACCTTGGACTTACCTTACCTTGGATTTACCCATATAGTAAAAACAAAAGAACCTACTCTCACTGAAGAGTACCCAAATGAATGAACATTGCACTGTGTTTAAAAGTGTCAAGTACTTACAGTGTAGTGGATCAATTCACAGGTTTGTCGATGTGATGCTTTATAGTTGCACCTGTATTTATTGACTGACTATAAACAAAATAGCAATCGTTCTACACGAAGACATGAGCCAATCAAAATTATTGACAACATGACTCCTGTGAAACCTCCTGTTGCCCTTCCCTGTGCAGAAAATCATTGAAGGAAGAGTTCACTCCAAAATAAAATTCAGTCATTATCTACTCGCCCTCATATCAGTTGAAACTAAGCATTGATGCGCGTCGGACCACCAAACACACAAGTTAGCCCCCGTAGATCCAGCTCAGCCTTCACCCAAACCACTGTTAACAGGACCATATTTTTACAGCTCCAGAAAATAATAAAATGTAGTCAAACAATTGCACTGTGGGTCCAAAAGTCCAATATCTCTTATATGTTTTCCTCACTGTGTGCCAGGCTGTTCAGAGAAATCTGATGGACATTTTATGGCGGGTTCAGACTACATGATATCAGGCTGATTAGAGCCCGATTCGGCAGACGTAGGGCGTCGGGTCGAGTCGGGAACGACAGGGTGCGACAATCGATCGTTTTATGTTGTGTAGTGTGACATAGTGGACGACAACCGACGCCCATCTGGGACGCCTCACGACGTCCCGACAAAAGACTAGCATGTTAGAATTTTTTTGTGCCGTCCACGACGTGTTCCGTCTCGTCCGTGACGTTGACCAATAGGAGCACGGAGCGCTATAAACAAACATGGCGAAGCGAAAGAGGAATGAAGTTGTTGGTGCCGCTAGGTGGAACTATGAAACAGAGGAAAGGTTTGTGGAGCTGTGGAGGCTAGCCTAGCCAGCTAGCTACCTTTAGGTTTCACTACAGGCTAAAACATGGTTATTTTTACCTCAAGTTCTCTTTGAAGGATTGACAACCCATACTGTTCTCTTCATGCGACCCAAGAACGGGTCCACAGTCATTTTTTCTTTTTTTTTGCCTTTTCGGAACACAAGACAGCTAATATCATGCATACCGCTTCGGACGCCATTGTTTGTTTACATTCTTGTTGCCTAGCACCTGCTTTCCGATGACATCACGCACGTCAGCAAGCGATTATTGGTCGGTGACCAACGTGTAGTCTGTCATGTCTGTCGGCCGAGACACGGCATGAATTTATCACTCTAATCTGACACAGTGACCATCGTAACAGACACAAATATCGTGTAGTCTGATCCCGGCATTAGGCTTTTTTTTTTGCGCTATAAGAAGATGGCCCTGAACTATTCCTTTAAGGTCTGTCTGCCCTTTGTCATTCATCTAGCGTTGTCTAATCGAGAGTCAAAAATGGGACACCTATAACATCCTGGAGCAAACCCTCCAGTAAATCATGGAACAAAATTAGGTTTCTGCAGGCAGGCCTCGTCTATCACTCTTAATTGATAATTCAAAAGCCTTCAGTCTCTAAGTGTCTGTCTGTCTGTCCACCTCTCTCTCTCTCTCTTCTTCACTCACACACCCACACATACACACACACACACACACACACACACGCATAACACCTGCTGCCTCATGGATGATCTGACAAGACCGTCACCTGTGTACCTGTGTTGGGGGTATGTTGCGGTACCTTCCAGCCATATAGTGTTGCTGCAGTGCAAGGTGCTTCATGGGGGTGGATACAGCTATTGAACTCATCTGTGAGTTAAAACACACTGGTCACTTCTCAGACGCAGATTTACACTGGTTGTACCTCAAATTATTTGTGCATGTTGGGCTTGCCAGAATACATTGTTGTCTCTTCGATGAGATCTGTTTGTGTATTGACATGTGGCTCCCGAGTCAGGGCTTCCAGGGAGGAACCTTTCATCTTCAATTGTTTTTGTTGTAGGATGTGAACTAGCATTACACCATGAGGCTGCTGGCGAATACACGGCCTCCTCTGACATGCGTGCGCACACACACACACACACACACACACACACACACACACACACACACACACACACACACACACACACACACACACACACACACCCTCCTCAGAGACAGGGAGAATCACTTCTACTTCCCTGGGTTGCCACTGCTAGGTTGACCTATTTTTGTCCAGACCTCTCTCTCTCTCTCTCTCTCTCTCTCTATTCCTTTCTCTGTCTGTATCTCTCTCTCTCTCTTTCTCTTGGTCTCTCTCTCTCTCTATCCCCATAATTCACCCTGCTTAATAATTCACAACCACTTTATAAGCCTCCACTCTACTAAACGACAAGGCTCAGGAAAACAACAGTTTTTACAGATGCACATAAATGGAACAATGCTCACATACTATGCTTAGGGGAAGCTTGTATGTGTATATATATACACAAATATGTATACACAATATACATATATGAGCTGCTTGTGGAAGCTGTACCTCTAAGGGGAGTAAGTTGGGGAGCGATTTACATTCACCACATCACATTCATCACTATTCGGAGGATAAAAGAATGGAATGAGATATGAACGAAGCAAGAAACTGAGAGATGTGTGTGTGTGTGTGTGTGTGTGTGTAGGGGAGGGGGGGTATTGTAAAACCACAGATTATTTGCAAGTCTCTGCACAGACTCACTCTGCCTGATGTGATTGGATGGCTGGATTGGGCAGGAACCAATAACGGCATCAGGAGGAAGAGAGCAGCAGAGCAGGCATAGAGAAAACTCTAGCTGATGCTGGGCACACCCTGTAGCCCTGTGTGTGTGTGTGTGTGTGTGTGTGTGTGTGTGTGTGTGCGTGTGTGTGTGTGTGTGTACATGTTTTTGTGTCTGCATATGTCCACGCCAACAAATGAATATGCACGCGTGTGATTCTTTATATATTTTGTCCATATGTTTGAAAAACGGGAAATTCCGTCCACGTGAAAATGCCCGGCTCCTTTACTCCATGTGTACCCCGGCCCCTTTAAATCTCCTCCCAAGAGCCTCTGCGGAACAAAGACACCTACTATAATATATTCTGTACCCATATTGTCATTGCAATATAAATAACAGCTGCACCTATGCAGTTTTTTGCGCGTGCCTGTGTGCATATTTGAATTTCAGACAGTCGTCAAGTTGTCCTGAGTTCTATTTTCATCTATCTGAAAGAGGTGCTCGCTACAGCAGTCGATACAGGCTTAAGGGCTTTAGTGGGAGGAGGAACTAGGTTGACCAAATGATCTAGTCTTAACTCGAGACCAGGACATTCCATTAGATTAAAAACAGCCTCATCATTGCACTTCCACGCTATAGTTTCCACAACAACACGGCAATACTAATGGGAGAGCAGAAAGAGTCGGGTGTTGGGTGCTGTAGTCTGATCAATGTGACAGTGAGGGTGAGTCTCCAAGAAGAAACTCAACCTTATTCCTCTTCTCTTACACACACACACACACACACACGCCCTCTCATACACATACACACACTCTCTTTCTCTCTCTCTCTCTCTCACACACACACACACACACACACACACACATGCTACCGTGCAATAGGTGGGTACAGCTCCCTTCCCTTCTCCCTTCTATCTCCTTCTCTCGTCATTTCCCTCCCTCCTCTCATCTCCTACTCTCTCGTCTCTTCACCACTCCGTCCTTCCCGTCCTCGTATCTCTGTTCCCCATTCCTACTCTCCGACTCATGGTTCAGTCAGGCACAGCCACATCTCGGAGGCCAACCGCCCGTACTGATCACACTGTCCTCCTCCACCTCCTCACCTGACCAAATCCCACCGCCTGTTAGCCAATGAGCATCTCAGCCATCACAACAAGACCACATTCCCAAGGAATTTAAAAACGAGGAAAGCTTCAAGTCACAACAACACGCGATATTGATGATATCCCTAATGCTATTCACTGATTCATATCTCCTGTCTCCTGATGCTGACAAAAGCCTTGACACTTTCCTGTTATACTGAAAGAGTTGAGTATGAGCGTGAGGTTGTTTAGTACACAAATCACTGAAACCTGCTGCGAAACCAGTGCAAATATCAATAGCTCTTCATCCGCATTGATCCATCTGCCAACGGCACTTTTCTTCCCTCCACCATGTACTGTGTCTGCTTAGTGGGTAACACAGGCAGACGAAGCATTGCTAGCGTTAGCCAATATCGTTTCTGAGATTGCAGCAAGCTATGAAGCTAATTAGTGGTAGTTAGCAATTCAGCCAAACAGTCGGCTGGCTAGCGAGCTACCAGTAGTCCAGGGAAGAGGATGAGAAGCATATGGGATGGTGGGTAGTACAGGGGGTGGCATATGATGTCTGAAAAACAGCTTCACAACACAATTGTTTTTTTTTTTAGTTAACCAGGATAGGATTTGGTAAATTCTGGTTAATACGAGGTCTGAATAAAAGATCTGCGTAGAGACTAAATGGGTATTCATGACTGTGCCATGCGGCTGCTGTCAATCTCTTGTTCCGGTGTTATGAATGTGTTAGATCGTTTCATCTCAGTAGTGTTTCTTTTGTTTTTTTATTGTGTGATTTCGTCTCATTAAAGTGACACGTGGAGCTGACACCGAGACGTGTACAGCCCTGTTGAGTCCAGATGAAAACAGAGTGAGCAGTCGGGAAGCCTGGGAAGGTGGCAGGGGATGGGCGCCTGGATAATCACCTGGAGAATCCAATGAATGATTCTGACAGCTTTGAAAGGGTTGGAGATACAAACACAGATTTTAAACCCCACCGGGGATTTCACGTTGCATTTAATCCCCTCAGAGTTCAAGTAGATTTGAGTGGGGTAAAATGTGTCTTTGTGTGTGTGTGTGTGTGTGTGTGTGTGTGTGTGTGTGTGTGTGTGTGTGTGTGCTAAAAGTATTCATAGTGTTGGGGTATGAGTAGGGCTGGTGTGAGGGGTGAGACCAGAGCTTCTCAAGATCACAAGCGTACAACTGTTTATTTTCTCACTTATAAAATACACGTTACACTTCAGTTGCATGGAAGTATCGGCGAGTACAAATATGCAGCTTTCGTGTCACATTTCATCAGTGGTGTTGAAGGCAGATGGTTTGATTAAGCTAATAAGAGCCTGGAAAACAGCAAAAGGCATCAGGCAGAAGGGTAGTTAAGGTCATCAAGGCCTTTGGGGGAGGTTGGGAGGAGGGTATAGGGATTACTGGGGACATGATCGCCAATGAAAGCACAACACACAAAAGCCACAACTATCTTTAAACACGACCACAAAGACTCTAAACACTGTTCCCACAGGAAGCCCTTCAGACATGTACGACGGCTAACTTGCTAGAGACATCGCCAATCTCTCTTAATACCTAAATATCAGAAATGGTCAAATATGTAAAGGTCATGTTATGATTTAGAAATATGTTGATTTGATGGGACTCTATGGTATACCCGTGTCATTCCTGTTTATTTATACTTTATTCCACTGTATTTCAAATCCTCTTCATCAACTTTGGACCTTTTGATGGCAGAGCAGGGGTTTTGTATGGAGAAAAATTACAATCCATAGCTGTTTGTTTGCTCTTGTCTGGCTGTGTTTCCTTTAATGAAGACCAGCCTGTGATCTAAGCTTTGAAGAATACAGTGATCCTCATCTTGTACACTGCACAACACAATGGGACATGATTGGCCTGGTTTCACTAATGAAATAGACTCATTACTAAAATAACCTCTAACCACATAAATACATGAACACACAAAGACTTACCCAGTCATGCTATGGAACTGTTTGGGTTAATGGAAATGATTCTACTGTGCTTTTATATGTAGGTTCTGGGTCACAAAGGGTTAAAACTTTTGCTTTTGTTTTGACTCTATCAACCTTTAATTCAGTTAAAGGGTCTTTGATAAAGTAAGGGTGAACACTAGGATGTGTAATTAATGCCACTTTACTATTTATTGCTAAAATTCACCTGTGACAGCCCCATAAAGCTTAGAAAAGAAGACAGCAGGACGTTAAAAGGGTCTGTGTGTTACATTAAAGCTAGCTGCCATCCAGACACAGATTAATAACAGGGGCATAAGGACAAGCTGTAATTATTGCTAATAACCCTCTCTAGATGGCATGGGGTCATCAGGAATATGACAGTAACCTTGTGATGTCCATCACTGTACAGGTCTCAACAGCTTAACACTTCTGCACCTTATGATCCTGACAGATTATTAAATATCAAAGCAAAAATCAAACGGTTATGACACGTTCTAAGTAGACTGAAATCTAACTGAAAGTTCAGTGTCTACAAAATGGATTTGAGTAAAATTCAAAACAACAATTTCTTCACTTCTAAAGTAGTTATTCTGGATGGGAAGTACTGGTTACAATAACCAGACCTCCATATAACCACCCTGAGAAAACTATCAAAATGTAAAACATCACAATCCTCATTCATTTCATCAATGGAAAAACACCATTAGTATTAACCATTACGAAACATCAAACCATTCAATGACTTACTCGTCAATCTGAGAAGAAAATGCTACTTATAAAGTAACTTTAAAAAACGACACAGTGCCAGACCAGCAGCATTACCTGCTCATTAACAAGCTCTTAGCTCAATCCTGCTTTCCATCCTGCTACAAAAGAACACAACATAATGAGATCAGTGCCAGTCCTATCTAATCTAGCTGTTTACTGTGGAGTTTAGCAAGGTATTTACTGGCTAAATCTGTTCAAAGGCTTTGACCCTGTGGCTCTGGCTACATATTACCACTGCTTTACAAACATATACTCAATATAATGCCACCATATGGGGCCCAGCCATAAAACATAGGACATGGACACAGAGAACCCTCCTGGGTTATGAGTCTGTCAATGGCTTTTGCACATTCACACAAATTAACAAAATGCCTGCCAGTCATCTTGGCTTGTCCACCCTTGGAGCAACCTCAGTAACAACCTGTCCATCCGTGGAACAGCCACAGTAACGTTTTTGTCACGCAAAAGATAAAATGAGAAGTAAAACTGTGGGGCATCAAATACATTCTTACTGAGGGATTTCATGTGGAGCTACAAAGCTCCAGAGGGTCACTATGTTGCGTGATTTCAACACAGCTGGATAACCATTAAAAGCAACACGTTGGGTACTTGAATCATCTTGGGGGTCGAGCTGTAGTACATGCAAGACCCCATGATGCTTCTCCCTGTCCAACTGGTTCCAGCACTCACTTTGATATACATCCATACTCTGTCTACTATACAGTTAAAACTAAAATAGTGGATTAGAGCTCACTGGCTATTAAACATAAATATCCATGCCTATAGAATCAACCGATTGCTAGTAATGTGGTATAACTAATACTACTGAGGGTAAGAGTGCATTGTTCACTGCCATTATAAATATGAACCTCTAATTACACAAGCAAAATACACAATAAAAAATGTGCGTTGAAACAAACTACAATAAACCACCTGGTTCCAGTAGCTGAGTGAATATCATAGGCATCTGTACAGGATGGGACGAGCAAGATACAATACAAACCCAAAGAACATTTCAAAATTAAAGTGGAATAAAAATAGTCTGGTTATGGAGCAAGCTTCCATCTCATTAGAAGTGGCCTGTTTTAGGCAGACACCCTGACAGAACTATAATGAGCTGTTGAAGAGAAGAGAAAATGTATAATGCATTATCTCTCCTTTTATCCCAAGGATGAGAGGAAGGACAGTTTCTGTGGGACGTCGAAGTGTTGGTCATGGAGTCGTACATCTATGTGTGTGTTTATGTGTGTTTGGGTAGGTGGTGTGTTTGCTTGTGTTTGGGTGCTTATCGCTCTCTGTGTGTCAGTGCGTGTACGGCACATGCATTTTGTGTGTACATGTGTGTGTGTGTGTGTGTGTGTGTGTCAAATCTTTTATGTATCTATGTACAGAGAAGAAAGTATCTGCTGTATCTGGACTGAGTCTCACTGCCCTCCTTTCCTGATATTTTCTTTAACTGGCTGTCAAAAGTCAAGTAGTACTGTATTTCTCACCTTGTGAAATGTGACTCCTGACAGAGAAAAAGGAACCGCGAGGAGATTCAACTAACCCCCGAGAAAACAGGTCAACAAAACATTCAGATCCTAATTTCTCAAAGAGTCTTGTCACTAAACAATACACATCAGCGCTCTAATTTCTCTAGCTGTCAGAGCGAGGACCACTAGCGGGGCTACTTAGAGCGCAGTGTACCAACATACATACGGTGTTTACCATATGTGATTACGAGTGATGTGATTGTGTGAGATCGGGGGCTATCAGTGCCATGACCCTCCTGCAATCATCAACAGCAGATGGTGTGAATGAACTGCACACGGTTTTTGACTGGGGCTGTATCACTCTCCAGACCAAACCATATGACTCAGCTTCACGTCAACATGCACGGATTAAAGGTCTAGTCTGCCCAGCCCTGGATACTTAAGTTTCTGTAATCTCACATTGGGAAAGTGTAGCTGCACAATATTATTGACAGATTTGACAGATTGATTAGCAAGTAAAAGATTTTCCCCAGAGTTGTCTATAACCACATTAAAACCTTGGTAAAGAGATCAGCTGGAACACCTTTCCCTCTGAATTGAAAAAAAAAAAATAATAATTACATTGACTTCTGGTTAGGATGTTTGGAAAAATGCTGTTGTTAATATTTGCGCTTTTGATTTTACGTTCCTGTTTTTTTTTTGCAGCCCTTGTAACACTGACACACACAGCTGAAATCGTTTCAATGGACAGTCTTTGATACTGTAGTTTTATAACACATTCAAAAACATATAAAACATGAACAATCAGTATGACAGAGAGAGGACCCGGTTAGTAAGACGTCTACAGCTGGTAGATGCTGGGCTGATAGAATTAGGCACTGATACAATGGGAAATAATAGGGATTGTGACTTTAATATGCTAGGCTATTAATCTGCTATCACATGTCATCTGTAGGGACTTGGCCTCCATGGAGTAATCTGCTGCATATGGCTCAATCACACCCACACCCACACCCACTCACACACACACACACACACACACACACACACACACAGACACACACACCCACACTCACACACCCACCCACACACACACACAAAATTGTGCTGAGGAGTCCCCAGTAAGTCACACAATCAGTTAATTGTAATTTCTTGCTGCTGTAATTATTCAACTGTGTGGTGATAATTACTAGATAATAGAACGGGAGCAGAATCTCTCATGATACTGTAATTATTTAACTAGTCTGACACATATATTGTATCTAACATGGCTGGAGTACAGTACTATATAATACTGGATAAACAACCCTTCCCTCCTCTCCTCTCCTCTCCTCTCCTCCCTTCCTTCCTCTCCTCTCCTCTCCTCTCCTCTCTCCTCTCCTCTCCTCTCCTCTCCAGTCCTCTCCTCTCCTCTCTCCTCTCCTCTCCTCTCCAGTCCTCTCCTCTGTTCTATTTCTTCAGTTTTGCTGCTCAGTGGTTTCTTCCCTTGTCCTCTCCTCTCCTCTCCTCTCCTCTCCTCTCCTCTCCTCTCCTCTCCTCTCCTCTCCTCTCCTCTCCTCTCCTCTCCAGTCCTCTCCTCTGTTCTATTTCTTCAGTTTTGCTGCTCAGTGGTTTCTTCCCTTGTCCTCTCCTCTGCTCTCCTCTCCTCTCCTCTCCTCTCCTCTCCTCTCCTCTCCAGTCCTCTCCTCTTCTCTCCTCTCCTCTCTTTCCTCCTCTCCTCTCCTCTCCTCTCCTCTCCAGTCCTCTCCTCTTCTCTCCTCTCCTCTCTTTCCTCCTCTCCTCTCCTCTCCTCTCCAGTCCTCTCCTCTCCTCTCTTTCCTCCTCTCCTCTCCTCTCCTCTCCTCTCCTCTCCTCTCCTTCCTCCTCTCCTCTCCTCTCTTTCCTCCTCTCCTCTCCTCTCCTCTCCTCTCCTCTCCTCTCCTCTCCTCTCCTCTCCTCTCCTCTCCTCTCTTTCCTCCTCTCCTCTCCTCTCCTCTCCTCTCCTCTCCTCTCCTCTCCTCTCCTCTCCTCTCCTCTCCTCTCCTCTCCTCTCCTCTCCTCTCCTCTCCTCTCTCTCTCTCTCTGTGAGTGTGTGTGTGTGTGTGTGTGTGTGTGTACATACGTGTTTGAGTGTGATGTGGAGGAAAGGTGGTAACTCTACAACATTCAGTGATACAATCAGCAGTGACAGATATATGGCTAATTAGTGCAGCCTTGGCTGGGCTGTCCTCACCTCTCACTATCCCACTGTGAAATTGGTTTAATTTACCTCGCCTCTATATATCAGCCATTAACAAGTTTCTTTAATGAGCACGATTTTGTTGCTGCTATAATTTTCTTTTGGAAAAAAAAAGTAATGTATAATGTGTGCTCAGACACTGAAGGGCTGCTGAAAAACAATGCCTCTACCATGCATGCTCCTATGTTGACTTCTTCAAGGCAGGTTGGGTTGCTAGTCCAATTAGGTTGGTCCTGCTTTACGGCTTGCTAAGGTTCTTACAAAGACAATCTGTTTCCAAGAAACCCCTTAAGAACAGCTCAGTCCAGACAACCTCGTAAGCTTTCCTAACCCCATCTGGCCCTATCTCATCACGCTGATAATTCACTAAGTCCATTCAGCAGTTCTTCAGTTGGAAATCATCTCAACTGTCCATACTCTGAGCCTAACTCCTCAGTTGATAGCCATAATCTCAGCTGTCCATATTCTGAACCCCCATCTACCTCATAGTCACATTATTGACATAATTGGCTTCCAGCTAATGCCAGGCTGAAACGACTGACAGGTCTGGTCTGGTCACGCTAGCTAGTAGTAGTAACAGTCTCCCTGAGCCAGAGAAGAAGGTACAAGACCCAGTATAGATGGACAGATAGAAACAGAGAAAAACAAAAGAGTGAAGAAAAGGAGGGGGATGCTAGCAGACAGAGAATCACAGAGAGATTCTACCCGTATTAGTTTGTCTCTTATAATATATTAGTGAAAAATGTGTGTTTTATGATTACATGAACCAAACCAACATCTCCCCATTTCTCTATAGAGATCCCTTTCTCCTTTGTCTCACTCATCATTTTCTCTTCATCTTGTCTGCTATCTCTCTCTTCTCTAACAGCCCTTTTTCTCATCAACTCTATTACCATCTCAGATCTTCTACTTTTCTCCTGCCTCCTCTGCATCTGACTTCTTTTTTTTTATCATCTCTGTCTGCTGTAACACAACTACTCTTTGCCAATAGCACCCCCGTGAAGTACAAACACACCCGTCTGCTAGAGCCTCTACATGGGACTTTCTTTTGATGCTGGGAGGAAATCCCTGAGAGAGCGAGGGAGTGAGAAACAGAGAGAAAGAGAAATAGAGAGAGGAAGGGGGGGGGGCTAATTCTTGGAGCACTAACAACATTCACACACATTCATAGTAGCTCCATGATGCTTTGAAGAGGCTTCAGCTACAGTAGCGTGTATAGGTAACATCATTTGCAACCTTTCTGTAGTATATTACCATGTAATCACACATGTACACACGTACATGTTAGAAGTTTATACTTTGTATGGAAGCAGGTTAGTTTAGTTAATATTGCGTAGGGAATAACCATAATGATTGGTGCTTGTAGGATTATTGCATGGTACATCATGTCACATGATGATAAAAATAGATTACAGGGATGTCAATTTTGAAGGTCATGAGGATACACACACACATACACACACATACACACACACCAGCACTGACCCAAACGCTGAGCTGAGCGTGTGCATTTGTTGCATTTGTTTGGTCCCTAGCCGTGTGTCAAAGATTTAGGGGGATGGTGACGATGATGGGGTCTCCAGACAGAGATGACAGCAGTTCAGCACAGTTCACTCTAGCATGCCACTGGAGG
>JAXDDX010000009.1:4947500-4987500 GCA_034670405.1 Hoplostethus atlanticus
TATTTAGAAACACTGTTATATTAATACTGTACATTTGTAGCCTCTCTCTGGTGAAAATGAGGGGGAAAATCCCTCATTGTATCCTAACAGCCTAATCCAGACGATAATACCAGCTCCTGTACAAGGATGCATTGCTGTTTATTCCACTTATGTTTGAAATGGCTCTGTTTCCATTCCCATTTATGCTCTTGGAGCACTGTCTATCGTTCCTTTATGTATGTGGTTACCTGCGCTGCTTTCTCTTGAGCCATTTTGTGCATCCACATGAAGCTACATTCGTGGCAGCACAGACCTGAGATGAAGACTCCTTGAACAGGCCAAACTGAGGATCAGAGTGCAAAATTTGAGATCTGAATGATTCCCATGTCACATTGACAAAACTTTATTTGTAGTCCCAAATAACACAATTCTTTGATCGAAATATGCTTAGCCATTTATATAACTGTAGTAGGGGGGAAAGTGCTAGTCTGGCCCTGTGAGCAACAAGGTTACTATACTAGCTAGCTTAGTACTGTAGCTAAGAGTCATATCTGGGTCCAGAGATGAAAAGTAACTACATTAGCTGTAATTACTCCCAATTATTATACTTGATCATATTAATGCTACTTGGTATTTTTCAGAGTCTGAAGCAATTAAGTTGTGTGATGGAATAACATATTACCCTGACAGACACTAGTGTGTTGGGGTCAGTGAGGGCTCTCTCTGAGCAGTTCTCATAACCAGCTTTGTGTTCTTTGCCCACTTTAGTAAATACTACATATTAATGACTGCCACCACCAATATAAGGACTTTTTGTGGACGTTTCTGTCATTTGTAGTCATGGCCATGCAATTGATGACTTTGCATCCTGGTGTGATGAATTCTTCCTTGAGTTAGACTTTTTAAAAGCTAAGAACATGGCAGTAGATTTTAGAATATCACCACCTGTTGCTAAACTGGTAACAGGTAGTAATCATGTAATCAAAGGCAAGGAAATTGAGTTGGTAGACAGCTATAAATATCTGGGAAAGGCTCTTGATAGCAAACAAGGCTTCAAGTTGAATACGGATGCAAGAAGGAAGGAATATGGAAGATCTGTAAGAAGGTAAAACAGTACTTGTTTTTTCCTGCAGAAAATTGATGATTTGTGATTTTGTGCAATGAAAACACACTGGGGAGTTTATAGCCAGAGAAAATAGGCAGGGAGGTCACAGACATGAACTAAGCACAACTTGCTGAAATCTTTGAGAGGCATGTGGTGAGGAAGGCCAATGCCATTACTGACGGCCCTGGTCAGGCCCTTAGCTGATGCCCTCTGGGCACCACCTCAACATGCCTAACCTCAAGAGCAAAATAACTCTTCATGTACAGTATCCCCACTGCAATTACACTGCTTAATCTGCACATTTCATTGTGTAGCCTCTGGTGCTTGAATAATATTTTGCACTGATGAGCATTTTTTCACATTTTATTCACTTAATGAGTATATGTACAAAGTATATAACGTGGTGATATGTGTTTTTAAAACCCTATCTTGCAGGATAATGAAGGTTTGAACTGAACTGAACTGAACTGCGTACAGCTGTGTTGCAACTCAGAATGAAGGTGTGTAGTCAATATGAGGGCAGGCGAACTAACTGGAGACTGATGAGGAATCATTTCTGAGTCTGTCTTTGCAGGAACATAATTCCTGAGCAAAGTTGTTGAAACCACATTGGTTAATGATGGGGTTACATGACTATATGAACTTTTCATATCTAACTATAATGTAAGTTATCATCAGTGGCTAGATACCAACATTTACACAATATATATATAAATATATATTTGTATGTGTCTCTGAGAGAAATAATCATCTTCATTCTTAGTGCAGACTTTGCCTTCTGTCACTGTCTGGTATGGTCAAGTGTTCTAAATAAAGATGTCTGGGATTAACTACTTCACTAGTTCACTGTATTTTTGCTGAAATAGACACTGAATGTACATGTTGCTCAGGACCAACCCAAGTTAGCACCATACAAACCCCTAAGTCACAACTTGATACAGTCGTTGGTTGTGACTGACTCAAAATCTCTCTCTCTCTCTCTCTCTCTCTCTCAGTAGTATTTAGTTGCTTGGGGTTTTACAGTTTTTTACGATTGCTTTGACTCAATTTGCACAACAGAGTTTCAATGTGCAAAACTCTTAATACAGAATGCTATACTGCTCATTTTGGGTACAAAATATAATACAGCATGCAAAATAAAAATACCGGTGTCAAATGAGAAAATTACATGCAAAAGTTTATCATAGCACCAGAACATTGGATATGTTCATCGTTGAAGTTTAATTATTGGTGCATTTTCAAATACAATGGCCATTATCAAATAATGCTGTCAAACACTAAATAATTGTCATCAAAAAAGATTATGCAAGGGTCATTTACTCATAAGTACTTCAAATGAAGTACAGCAAGCATCTCCTGTAATCCCTGTGATAGACTGCAGTATATATATATATATATAGCTTGTGTTTTTATGGAAGACAAACAAAATATTAGATTACAGTAGATTACTGTATATGAAAGAAATTATACAGTAATGCAGTAAACTCAACTGTATTTTACAGTAAAAACAAAAACAACAGTAAAAACAAAAACAACAGTTACAGTAACAAAAAACTTTACAGTAAAAAAAAAACAAGACAAATGCATTTCAGTGCTTAAGCAGCATTTTGCCTCTCTGCTGCATTTGGCCACAGAATTGCATTTGCAAGGCAGTGTTGGTAAAATCTTCTTCTTAGACCTCTGTTTACAACATGGTCGATCACAGTGGCTCTAATTTTATTTGACACAACTGCATGCCTTCTGACTGCTTGGCGATGACCGCGACCCCGTCCTTCATTTCCAACCTCATCGGCCTACTCCATGTTGTCAGAAACTGCCATTCAGGTTTCTAAGCAGCCTTTTATGTAGTGGTGAAGAGATTATCAATTGTGTTGCAAGTGCTACTCACCTGGGCAAGGTTGCTGGAAGTGATGAGACATGACAACAAACACCTGTTGAATTGATCTAGTGATCTGCATTTGAAGTAATAAGCATTGCAACATTGTTGTAATGTTAGGTGGCTGTATTCTGAGAATGGAAGCATATGATTTAGAGTTTTGCACTTTGCATGTCAGCATAGGATGTAGTGTCTTAGAGTATGAATTTTGAAAGTCAGTTTGGCACTTTGCATTTTGAGTTTTGTACACTGCTGTGCAAAATGAGTCAAAGCAATCGTAAAAAACTGTAACTGGCTTTTGTAGGGAGGAGGAAAGATAATGGTCCTTTCAATACATAACAAAGATAGCAAAACCTCACAAAACCACAAAAGTATGAGCACTGGTTTAGAGTGGAGTCATTCTACGGTTTGTCTCCAGCACAATCATGGTGTCTGACTGTCTGAGAGTGCTTTATCTTGCAAAACAGAGCACAGTCCTGATTTAGGCATGTTCTTAGCATCAATTTGTGTTTTTGTGTGTATTGGCTGGTTTCAGAGGATATGGGAGGCTCAACAAACCATGCAACGCTCCACAGTTTTCTAAGCATGTGAGGAATACTGGGTACACAGGTTCACGTGTGTAGAGGGGTTGGTGGGTTAAGGGGCTCAGAATAGTGTGAATTGAGTATGTTATTGAGTATGTGTGTGTGTGTGTGTGTGTGTGTGTGTGTGTGTGTGTGTGTGTGTGTGTGTGTGTGTGTGTGTGAGTGAGTGAGTGAGTGAGTGTTGAGGGCTTAATAAGGAATTCTGAGTATAGAGTATAGAGATTCAAATGTCTATTTCTCCTTTCTGCTGGTAATTATACTGGATATGCAGCAACTGGCAGAGGCAAAATAAATGTCACACATGTCACACACTTATTTCTCTGAGACCCTGTAGTCTTGGACATCACCGCCTCATTCAGCCTCATTCACAGCCAAAAGAGTAAACAGAGCAATCTGACTGTTTTACGTAATGCAGACAAGGCCTGCATCACTCTGGCACATATGCTGGGGGGTGTGGGGGGGAGAAAGAGAGAGACACTGTGTGTGTGTATCAATTCTAAAGAGGGAGTTCATAGTTAGATAAGCCTACAGTAGCTTGAGGCCCTAAAATGCTCTATGACTGTCCCAGATCATGAGTAGCTAATCTACAGGAATATCACAGCAGTTTTATTCAGCAATCACGATTCCCACTAGACAGTAGACAGAAATGGAGTAAAATCACTAAATGGCTAACTGACACCAGAACCCTTATTGAAGGGACTGAGATAAATGTAGGACACACATATTATGTAGCTGCTGTACAGAACACACTGTTACAATGCTCTTTTATTGAAGCCAGCCAATGTTCATGATAGATCCACAGACCTCATAACTGTCGAGTATAGTAGACGAATATGATATAACTACAGCGATCGCAGAATATCTAGTCATGATCAATTCATATTTACCCTGCAACATGGGCATCTAGATTCATTATTGATGCTGTGTTGGTGCCGCTGTGGAAGGGTGGGTTCGGCGCGCGGGGAGTCGCCAGAATTCACATCTTTCAACTATAAACCAGACACACCAGATGTCACACTGAAACCCTGAATGAAACGTCGGCTTTGTACCCCCAAACACCGCCGATGCTTCAGGTGTGCGCTACCCGCAGTAAGAAACTGCGATGCTGAGCCAATGCAGCGGCAACACACGCCCCTCCGCGCCGTGGCACCCCGACGCCTCTCGTCGACGGACACATCCAAGTCTAAACCCAGCTGGAACCACCGGGACCAAATGAATGAATAGTCGATGTATCCTGCACTGTGGCAATAACACACGATGTACTAAATGGTCAAATGTGCAAATGGATCCGTGTGACACATTTCAATTGGACATGCGAACGCGTCCGCGTCCACGGCGGGCGTGCGTGCAGGGCAAAAATACATTTGAGGTGGGCGTCCTTCTAAACTTGAACGCCCCATATGAATGAATATAAATCACACATTGCTCAGGTGTAAATCACCAGTTTTTTTTTGGTTATACTCTTGATGGTAGGCTACTTACGCACTGCTTCCTTCTTAGGGTCTAGGGCACTGGCGTTCTGCTGTATCTGGCCTATTTTGTTCTGGAGGACCCAGACCCGCTGGTTGGTGCTAATGATGTCGTTTTCCAGCTCCTGAAATAGGGAGCAGGCGTGCCGGGCCAGGTCGGACAGCTGTCGCAAGGTCCGGGACAGAACCACGTTACTGATGGCACACAGGTCCTCGAAAAGCAGACCTTCATCATTGGGGATCTGGTGCCTGCAAAGAAGCTGCGGCTCCACAATCCTTTTGGCAAATGGCATTTTGAACGCCAGAAATAATAATAACAATAAACCAAGTGTAAATTCCCACTCCCTAGAAAAATGAAAAGGGGGGAAACAGACAGCATCCAAATGTATATATATCCACGAGAAACCGATGGTTCAGGCCGTCCGCGCGTTATCCCCGGGCGTCAATCCAAAGTTCCCAGTTTCTCCTTGAGATCCTCCATCCTGCTGCTGGTTTCTGGGATCACTCACACTCCCTCTCACACACACACACACACGCGCGCGCAGGAGACAGCAAAGCTCAGGTCAGTGGTGTGAGGATGCGTGTTGAGTCTGGGATCATGGGTTGCCTCCGTACTAGTGTCAAACCAGACAGAATGAACGGAAACTTCCGGGAAGAACTTTCAAATTAAGAACTTTATCAGCGCGCATATGTTGCAATGTTGTTGTTTTTTTAATACAAAGTACTAACAAAATAAAAAAGAATGCATCTAAAGAGTCGTGTAAAAACACACAGAGAATACACAAAGAAAGGTGCAATCCCAAAACATTCCAGTCAACATTCAGTCTTTATGGGAGGTCCAGTACACCGTGTCGTCGTCCACGTTTTATTTTGAAGGTAAATTAACCAACTTCCGGTCTTATTGTAGCTATTTCTGCCGTGCTTGACACAGCTTGGCTCCGTGGCCTCGGAACAGAGCACAGGTTGAGGGTTGAGAAGAAAGAGACAAAACCCGGAGTGGTGATATGTGTTTCTGGATCGGGAATGGGCATGAAAAAGTAACCAATACGCTAGATAAGACCAAATTATTATTAAATTATTAGTATTTTATTATTAAATAAAACAAGGATCAAAACAGTTTGCATGCTGTTGATTTAAATAATGAAATTAAAATATACCTAATATACCTAAATATACCAAAGCTCATAAACTTCAAAACTTTCAAATTGTTCCAAAATTCAGATTGCCACCATATCCGCCATGTTACCATATCCACCATATTCACCACATCACCATATCCATCATGTTATCATGTCCACCATATCCACTGTATCCACTATATCCATCATATCCACCATATCTACCATGTCACCATATCCATTGTGTTACCATCATATCCATCATATCCATTATATCCATAACCCATACTGAGGTTTACTAATTTCCGAGTAAAACTTACTATATCTATAGGGTGCAGGTATTTCATGTATTTCATGTATTTCATGGATTACATGTATTGTCTCCGGTTCTTGCACACCTTACCTCTCACTGTGAGAAGGCATATTAGGAGGTAGGTGTGACCATTTGGCAAGGAAAGCCATGCTGACAGCATGGTGTGGTTGTCTACTAGGAAACCAAGCCGGTTTTAGAGGCTTAGCAGAAATAAAATAGGCAAATCAGTCATGGAGAGGGTGCCAGCCCAGTAAATGGGGCAAAGGACGTGCCTGAGTCGTTTGCACTTTGGGAGTCAAGCTGACTGGGAGCAACCATAATGTTTTTCCTTTCAACCGTTTTCCTGCCGGGCTGGATGAAGGATGGGGTTTTGGTCATAATCTTTAACGGCACGGAACCGGTAAGACCGATACCATTTTACATTTTTGTGTTGAAGTGGTTTCGTGGATCACTTTAGAGTTTTGTTCTTGGAGCTCCTCTGGATTCTTCTTGGACATTAACAGTTTTGTTTGGACAGCCTTTCTGCCCTGCACCCTTGTGGCCTTCGGGACAATTACGCAGTGTGATAAAAGGACATTTGAGACATTTTTAGACTTCACAGCAGGTCCATTTGTCACACGCAGGAATACAGTTTCTGATTGTGCAGACAGTCTCAGGTCTCTGTATCTTGAGGATGACCAAAAGCAATCGCAGTGAGCTAGATGCCAGGGTTGCTGCTGTTGAAGGGAGCCTGAAGACTTCCAAAGCCACCATTGAAGATTTCCTTAAGCCGAAAGTGGCTGAAATTGAGAAGGACCTCAGAGCCGCCACAGACCGCTGTGTTGGAGATATGAAGATTCTGGACTCAAATATTAAGAAGAGTGGTGAAGCAGTGCATTATCGTATTGACAGGGAAGGTGTTAGGCATAAGGATATGATGGAGATGTAGATAAAAGACCTTGACTCTGCTATGGTGGAGGAGCAGGAGTATATCGCTGGAGAAATCAAGGCTATGTTAAGTTGGGGGATCATCAGGTCTTCTCCTTCTGCTTGGGCCTCACCGGTCGTGCTGGTGAAGAGAAAGGTTGGAAAGCTGAGATTTTGTCTAAACTGAACCTGAAACTGAAACTAAACAGCATCTGGAACATCTAAAGGCAGTGTTTCCCAGAGTCGGTAAGGCGTGTCTCTCTATCTGAACCTCGAGAAGTGCCTTCTTGGGTCATGTGGTCTCAAGTTAGGGTATAGTCACCGACCCAAAGAAGATTGAGGCTGTGCAGTCTTTCCCAACTCCACATTCAGTCAAGGATGTGGAAACGTTTCTAGGGTATGGCAGGATGGTACCACCACTTCATCTCAGGGTACACCGACCGCGCCGCTCCCTTGAATGTTCTAAAGAAGAAGGGAGTCCCATGGCCGTGGATGTCAGAGTTTCAGGCAGCTTTTGAGGACCTGAAGAAAGCTCTCACCATGGCACCGGTGCTAATGGCACCTAACTTTAATCTGCCCTTTAAGGTGCAAACTGATGCAAGTGCAGTCGGGATGGGGGCAGTCTTGACCCAAGAGGTAGAGGGCCGCGAAAGGGTCATTGCTTCTCGGTTGCTTAATACTGCAGAAATTAACTACTCAGTCTCAGAGCAGGAGTGTCTTGCAGTTGTCTGGGCAGTAGAAAAATGGCGTTGTGGGGCACGAGTTTGAGGTCATCACAGATCACTTGGCATTGGCTTGGGTGTTCAACCACCCCAAGCCTACTTCCGTTGAGTGTTGACCTGTTGTCATCAAAAGCGATATCCTTGCAAACATTGCCTTAAAAACCCCCCTTTATATCCCATTGCTATTTTTGGGGTTAGCATTAACATTAACTTACCGTTATAATTGATCAAAAATGAATAAAATGTTTTACTCAGGTGATACTGCTTATTCAAGAATACATTATTTAGAACTGATACAAATCCAAATTTTTTTCTTTGACAAACCTACCCTTCATACCAAGAAAGACACTTTGATGAACATGAAGCTGAGTGTTGCATAAATATACCTAAAGTAATGGTAAATAGCTGTTTAATGTTAGTATGTTAAGTAACAGAGAAAATCAAGCATTACAATAAAGGCAAGGTGTCCCCAAACGTTTGACGGGCAGGCAGTGTGTATAGTAATTTGGAATGAACAACTGTAATTGTTGATTTTTTTCCAGACAGTTACCCTGAAACAAGCCTGCCGTTTTAGATTATAGAGCAGAATGTGGAAGACTAGACTAAACTGGAATACAATACAATACAATGCAATACAATACAATGCAATACAATGCAATACAATACAATACAATGCAATGCAATGCAATGCAATGCAATACAATGCAATACAATACAATACAATACAGTAGAATAGGGTGTAACCCACAGTTCATTAGATGTAGTTTTTTCTAGTGAACTATTGAGGCGCTAGACCACACCAGATATAAGATTTGTGACTTAGAACAGGCATAAGTGTTCATTGATTTTTGCTGAATGTGAGATTCCAGGATGCTAAACCTGGCTGTTGTCTGTTTCATTCACAGTGAGCAGGCTACGGCCTCCAGGCTTGGTCTGCAGTGGACTTGCTGTTCTAGCAAATTTGAGGGACTGCAGATTGACAGTAGCCTGTCATGGACCACACTCAGAAGTAAGTAGTAGTAGTAAGAAGTGAAGCAAGCTACAAGTTATAAAATGTTCCATTTGTACATTCCACCCAATACTCCACACTAAGTATCATTTACAAAGAAACTAGGAATACTGAAGGGTGATATATATGATATATATATATATATATATAGCAACGGACAGAAAATATTGTGGGTTGTTGGTTGTTTGTAAAGGCATGTCATGAAATTCGTTATGGCTTTGCAGCATTTATCTATAGACCCTAATTCCACTCTTGTTATACATTAGTATGAATGTTAACCTTGGTGGTCATTCATTCAAATTCTATGCATTAGACATTTCAAAGCCTGATGAGACCATTTGTATGCAGCTGATAGATGTTTTATCCCCAGCCTCCTGTAAGAGAGATCAATGAATAGACTCAAGACTCAATTCTAGATAGAAAAGTCACTGACACTGAGCTGACAGCTGTTCTTAGTCAAGGCAATCAATGTAAATGCTGAAAATCATCATAATTAGTACCATTATTGTTACGATTTCAAGTCAGAAATGATTAGAGCTTTATTTACCATAACAATACCAGCTGTTTCCATAAGAGGACAGTGTTGCACCAAATTCAAAATATTCCCAGGGCTAGACAGTAATGTGACACCCTCACCTGTAAAAAGGATGTGTTATTTTTAACACACGCTAGTATTAGTTTTCAAAACATTATCTGTCAACAGCAGCATATGTTGTGTCATTCTGTGTGTTTATTAACACACGTGTTGAAGATGTTTTCAGCTCTAGCATTTCCACTTAATTTCCTTTGTTTGTGGTCAAATATGAATTGACATTTTCTCTTTCATGCAGTTCATACTAAAAACACACACATCTGAATGGAAAGGATCAATGGATCAAAGTAAATCTGACATGAGACATTAGGACACCCATGAATTCCTCCCTAGGACCAGGAGCACCTCTGCCATCCCTCCCACCAACTTTCCCTACCTACCCTACCAGGAGTTGCCCTCCACCTCTCAAATCCATTCATCCATTTTGGAGAAGCTTTTTATATCTTGATCACAAATATCCTTGTATACATGACTAGTCCAGATATTAGTATGGACACAAAACTCTTATAGAGGCAAATCATAAACACTCTCAGTTTGACAGTTGTTCAAAACAAACAAGTCAAAAAGCAAAATCCACATTATTGGTAAGCAATGTCTGTGGTATCATATCCAGTAGGTGTCTCTATTCTTTTAGGTTTGGCATCTTACAGTACACCTCATTATCATGGAAATGAAAAATAACTAAACAAAACAAGTGACATCACTAGATGTAATGTACCATTGAAATGAATTAAGTGATGAAGGGACATGAAAACAATCTATTGGATCTATGGAAAACATGCTGTCACTATGGGTACATTAATCAACAGCTTTAATTCACTGATGAACTGAATGATTGATTGATTGATTTGTAGCAAAGGCAGAACATTGTATAATCTTTTAGTTTTAGTAATATAATTGATCATAATTGAATGATAGACTTTGCCCTCAGGTGACTCTTATCAGCCTTTAGGGCCCAACAGTGCGTGGCTTGCAGTTTCACCAGATAAGGAGGTTAGAAGCTTCTCTCTTTCTGTTGTTTCCTCCACATTGTGTCATGAGTCAAGCCTACTACCGAAAACACCCAGAGAAAATGAATGGGAAAATGTGTCATGATGTTGTTTTAGATATTATGACACATTTTTTCCCCTTGATCACAAGGCAGTGACGACTGATTCACAAACAATTGTGTAGAAGAGATAACTAATGCATTGTAATCAATTCACTGCTCATCCTACTATTCTGTTCAAAGTAGCAGTCTGAGTTCTGATAAAGTATATTCATTTTATGCCAAAAATGTTATATCTGTTATTTAAAATAAGCACTCAAGCAGCATTTGTTTGTGAGATGTCAAAGCGGCAGCCCCCCAGAAAATATTAGAATGAAATGTTCAGAGTCATAATGGAAAGGTTTTTTTAAAGGCCTTTTTCTCAAAACCACACTTTTGTATCTCTCGTTTTATAATGCCACACAACTTTCTCATTTTTTGGAGGAGTGACATGGTAATTTGAAAAGTAAAAGTAATATGAAAACCCTAAAATGTGTTTTGGGGTCAATGTGACTGATTTTGTGAGAGCCGGTCACAAATGTATTTATGTCTTGCCATGTTTACAGTAGGTAGGTCAAAGGATCAAGGCTACCAGCTACCGGAGAGAGCGATGCATCAACAGTCCCCCACAAACAGGAATAGGATTGACCATATGTCCGTTACATACGACATATAATGTAACAAAGAACAACATGACCTCAACTACAGCTGAATCATCGTTCACCTCAAACATCGTATCTTTACGCGAAAACTTAGATACACCCTCAATTATGACACTGTCCAAAGGCCAAGGCAGCACAGAGAGTTATTGACACTGTATAAGAGCATACGGTGTCCTTCCCTTCTCAGTGTGTGTGTGAATGGAGCTGAAGCAGTAAAATGTCTGGAAGGGTCCTTGTAGTGGTGCTGGCTCTGGCCTGCGGGGCGTCTGCTCAGTCAGACCTGGAGGCCAAGGCAAGACTGTTCCTGGAGAGGTTCGATGAGCAAGCCACTGTCCTTATGTACCAGTACTCCCTGGCATCATGGGCCTACAATACTAACATCACTAAGGAGAACTCAGACAAACTGGTAAGTGTTTGGAGACCATTCTAATGCCGATCGTGTACGAGATAGGCCAATGTTTACCTCTGTGAAATGAAAACAAAAAAGTGATTTGGATGATTTGATGAGTCTGTTTTCATGTATCCCCAGTCAGAGCAGGGGGTGATCTGGGGCAGGTTCTACAACAACATGTCAGAGGGGTCCCAGGCTTTCCCAATTGACCAGATCAAGGATCCAGAAATGAAATTGCAGCTCGTTTCCCTGCAAGACAAGGGCTCAGGAGCCCTCTCTCAGGATGAGGCTGCACAAGTAAGACAGTTGCTCCTCATTGGATTCTGTTAGATGAATAACCCGTTCACTGTACTCTGTAATATTTATGTCTGGAATGTGTGTTATGTCTGTTCTTGTTGATGTCGTATGTAAAAGTTGCAAAATAGAACTCAAACAATTAAAATACAATGTGAACGTTTTATCTCTGTGCTTTTTTTTATCTACTTCCAGTTGAGCAAGGCCATGAGTGAGATGAGTACAATCTACAGCACAGCGACGGTGTGTCTGAAGGACGAGCCCTCTAACTGCCAGACTTTGGAGCCAGGTACACACTGTTAATAAAGGCATGGTTATGGCAACATGACTGCCACATTGAGATACGGCAGTGTATAATTAACATTGTCATTGTCAGAAAAAGAAAATGCTTTTATATATATATTTATTTGAGATCTCCTTACTCCTATGTGCCTTTTGATATGCTGCGCAGGCCTAGAACATGTTATGGCCAACAGCCGAAACTACTTTGAGCGTCTGCATGTGTGGGAAGACTGGAGGACAGAGGTGGGGAAGAGGATGAGGCCTTTGTACGAGGACTACGTTGATCTGAAGAACAAAGCAGCCGAGCTCAACGGTAATAGATCTCAAATAAAATGAACCATTTGTAGTGATATTAGAGTAATAGTAATAGAGTGCAGTGTGAGAAAGAAAAGCTATATAATTGATGAACTCAATGTTGATGCAGATGTTTAATTCTGGATGAATAGATGCTGTAGCTTAAACAATGGCTGTGTTTCCACAGATTCCAGTAGCATACATTACCCTCTATGCTCATATTTCTAAGGTTATCTAGGAAATGTGTAGAGATAAGATGCAAAGATGACTTTAGATCAGTAGGGCCTGATAGGACACAGCTCATAGGTTCAGGTTATCATGCAGGATACAAGCAGCTGATAGACAATTAGTAGCACCAGCTATTGCCACTGTAGCCCAGCACAGGGTTCACTTCTGTCATAACACTGATGTGATATGTCAAATCTCTCCCTCTCTCACACACACACATGCACACACACGCACACACACACACACACACACATACAGGTTTTAATGACTATGGAGCTTACTGGAGATATAACTACGAGACCATTGAGGAGGAGGACAAGTACAAGTATTCCAGAGAACAGCTAAGGGAAGATGTTCGTTCAATATACGAACAAGTAAGTCTGATTTCCATTCATTTTAATACTTTTGGTTCTGTGTCCTACGCTTCAACGCTTCTCCGAGTCTAATTTTGTACGTATCAGAGTGAGCATGAATAACTTGCTATTGATTGTGGAAAATGACTAGTGAATGTATTGTTCTTCACAGATCATGCCCTTGTACAAGGAGCTGCATGCCTATGTGAGGGCCAGGCTTATGGAGGTCTACCCAGGGCACATTGACTCACATGGACCTCTGCCAGCCCACTTGCTGGGTATGTCTGTCGAGGAGCTACTTTGGAGCCGAGTAGCCCCGTCTGAGGCACAAAAGCCTAAATATCAGCCCTGCTGTTCTGATGGTTCCGGCTATTCCTTTTTTGATAGTTGTTTCCGTGTCTTCACCTGAGATCAGGGCTGAATCTCATCGTAGTCAAAGATATGCAATATGGAGCGGCAATATTCTTGGGCCGAATCCCAATTCACCCCTTAGCCCTTCCAGTTCCAGTTTTGCTGGTTCACGTGTAGGGGTAGGGGTGTCCCAATTCTCTTGGGATCGAGGGGTAGGGCTAAGGTGCTAGGGCTACATGGCCTCCAAACAAATATTTTTCAGGGCCACACTACAAACCGAGGGCTAGGAGAAATCTCCCAGAATGACCTGCGAATCAACTGGGAGATCATGGCGAACGCTACACTACCATCCAAAGTGAACCACAAATGTAGTATTTTCTTCGTTAATAAAGATTTAAAAAATATTCTAACCGTGGTATTATCTTAGTTTAATGTCGTTTCAATGTATTATAGACCTTTTCTTTATAACAAGCATAACAAAAAAAATCGCTAGTATGCCGATGTCTCTACCTCGCTAGTTAACGTTACAACATTGTTTTTAGGCTGATTTGTGCATGACAGTCCTGCATTTTGACATATTTCCATGTCGCATTTCCCCCCTTTGATGACATATGACGAAATATAACTAAAGTCCATCAGCGAAGTTGTTCCGAGGGCCAAGCCGAAGGGCGAGGGGCCTCGAAAACGAGTCGTAGGGGTGAAAATGAGAAATGGGATTCGGCCCAAATCTCAGTTGGTCAGAGAGAGACACGTTCTGTGTGATGTACTCGCAAAAAGTACATAGCTTCGGTTTACCCCAAATCTGCACTTAATGGCTGTTTTAACTGGAAATGAAATAAACGAAAGGGTGGTCTCTGACTTTTGCTCTGAACTGTATGTTTACAGCTCAAAAAAACGTGATTTAGTTTTACGCTGTTCTACCTTTGCCACCTTTACCTCTACCTCACATTTCTTGATAAAATCATCATCAAAGCAAGATAAAGCCACATGTGTTTTTATCGAATACATGCTGACATTGTGTTTATGTTTGGATTTACTGGAGCATTTCAAATGATTGAGTGAGCTGTTTATAGGATTAACAGCATGTGACAATCCTTCAAATTAGCTTTAGGTGTATATTTTGAAGCTGCAAAATGGTGTTAATTGCACAGATTGGAGCAAAATGGAACAATATATATATATTTTTTTTTTTTGGGAGATAGAGATTGTTCTGGCCATCGGGAAGACTTAATTGCACTTTCCTGTATACCGCTAAGGTCTCCTGTGGTAGGGATGTCAATGTCGATTTGAAAGTGAAATGATGAAGTATCTCAACTTTTGTGTTGTTTCTTCAGGTGACATGTGGGGAAGATTCTGGACCAACCTGTACCCTCTCTCAACCCCCTACCCTGACAAACCAAATATTGATGTCAGCCAAGCTATGGTAGAACAGGTACAGTTGAGCCAACCACAGTATTTATGTTGTGTGCACATTGGAACAAAAAATACATTTCAAAAAGTGTCCAAATATGAGGTACAAAATACAGCGCAGCTTGTATATAATCAAACCATTTGAAGGAAATTAGAAGAAATCCACCACATTGAAACTGAAATTGATCAACAAATGTCTCCGTGAATTTTAGGGCTGGAGCGAGCTTCGAATGTTCGAAGAAGCAGAGAAATTCTTCATGTCGGTGGGCCTGTACAAGATGTTTGATAACTTCTGGAATAACTCCATGCTGGTGAAGCCCAGCGATGATCGCAAGGTGGTCTGTCACCCCACCGCCTGGGACATGGGGAACAGAGAGGACTTTAGGTAGTATAATTGCACAGACATACGTACATATTCTAGTGCATTTTGTATTTTCAGTGACAGATTGGCTTTTGTTTCAACCTTTAATCAAAGGTACACCCAGTGTCTGTTCTCAAGGATGGAAGCAAAGTCTGTAAAATATCGGGTTAACCGACATCGACAGGAACAGTGCAGAGTGACTCGGTGAAACTACAAGAAACAAAAACTCTCATTCTTACTGTTTTTGTGTGAGACGATATCACGTCAGAATGGTAATCTCACTCAGGATCAGTACATGAGAGCCGTAAATAGCAACTTGTCGGAACAATGAAGTTGATTAGTTTCTGAGTCACTCTCTCCTAGTCATAAAGATAAGAAGGAAAGAAAAATGTGCACGTTATAAACATTAATCAGTAAACATGAATCCATACACATTCACCTCAAGAAGGAAGTCTAAGTCCAAAATAAAAACCTTTCCAGATATCATAACTATTTACATCAGGTTTGTTGTAAACCTCACATAAACTAAACTCTTGTGTAAACTCTTGTGTAACACGCTTCATTAATATCCTGTATTGATAAAGCTTCCTAGAATAAATAGATAGCTTGGAGTTTATTGGTTTATTGCACAAAATGTGTTAAGCCATGTTACCTGACCTGTGTCCCTCGATCACTTGATTTATTCTTCTCAGTCTCAGTGTGCGTCACATCTGAATCATTAAAACCACCTTATTGTCCTGGCTGTCTATTTTATCTGGAAAGTATATCTGATATGGTATCACACCATATCTGTATCACACAATGTAACTGCTGACTTTCTCACTTGTCCTATGACATCCGCAGGATCAAAATGTGCACCAAGGTCAACATGGATGACTTCCTGACGGTGCACCACGAGATGGGTCACAACCAGTACCAGATGGCTTATAGAAACCTGTCCTACCTTCTGAGGGATGGAGCTAATGAGGGTTTCCATGAGGCTGTTGGAGAAATCATGTCCCTCTCTGCAGCCACACCCAAACACCTGCTGGACCTGGGACTCCTACCTTCTGACTTCACTAACGATAATGGTACTGCTGACGTAGCTAAACCTCAACATTATTAAGCACAAGAAAACACAATATACAGCGATGTACCAGTACGTATGAAAACTGAACACACCAGAGTGGGTTTGAGTCTCCTGGCAGGTCTACTGCCACCTGATGGCACCCAGGACAAAGATAGCCGTAGCCCCACCCCCCACACAGGGTCACCTGGGTAGACTTGCCACATGTGCACACACCTGTGTACTTCAGTATACTCAGCATATCAAGACCTTGGGCCCTCTGCCAGCTGTTAAACACCTGAATGGACTCTGTCATATGAAGACAGTCATAAAAAGATTATCGCATTTATTATTTTCTTGTGAACAATTATTTAATAATTTGTTGATTCAAATTAAAAGGCAACCAACCTCTGGGCTTACATGAGGTATAACAATTTAGAAAGATATGATAAAGAATGACTAATAATAACAAATGGATTAGTTAAAAAATCAATCAATAAATCAATCAATCAATAAAATACATATATATATATATTATAAATGTCTTAAAACATCAAACATGACATGTACGCCATGTTCATCTTTCTTCCTACATTCAGCATTCAAAAACAGTTTCTTGAGTAAGCCCACATAAAACCTCCAAACCTTCTGATTCTTTACGCGTTGTCACGTACATCTAAACATCATTAGTTGTGTCTTTTGCCTGAGTGCAGAAACGGAGATCAACTTCTTGCTGAAGCAGGCCCTCACCATTGTGGCTACATTGCCCTTCACCTACATGCTGGAGGAGTGGCGGTGGCAAGTCTTCCAAGGAAACATCACCAAGGACCAGTGGATGGAGCGCTGGTGGGAGATGAAGTAAGTAGAGAGTTGGAGTCAATATGAAGAATTTGTAAATAATGCAGCTAACATATGTAGTCTGTGGAAATGTACAGGGAAGGTTTTTTTTCCTCTGCAACCTCAGCGGCTGCTTCACTTCAGTTCTTCAGCCTATCGATGCCAGTGTTGACGCGTAACTCTCCTTTGCCTCATCAGGAGGGAGATGGTGGGGGTGGTGGAGCCAATGCCAAGAGATGAGACCTACTGCGACCCTCCAGCTCTGTTCCATGTGTCTGGAGACTACTCTTTCATCAGGTAACACTCCCTCTGTACGAACTCCGGGGCCATTTTTGACCCGGACCCTATTTTCCCATAATGTCCCATCATATTCTGACCAAAATCTTCTCTCTGGAGCTACTTGTGTCTTGCTTGCCAGGGTGCATGGGTGCATCAACATACATACTACGCGATGACGTCTGTTATTGCTATTTATTCCGACCTGAAAAATGATGAATGAATGAATTTTTATCGGTGGATATCGTGAACAACACATTGTGCGACTGTAAAAGAGTTAACATGTAGTGATATTAAGCAGCTCTATTGTGAAGCGATCGACGAGATTTTGGTCAGAATCGATCAGTATGATTGAAAAAGATGGGGAAATAAAAAATCAGGTCACAAATGGACATAGTTATGCTTTAAGACCCCACCTATTACAGACATGACCTCTGTGTGTGTGTGTGTGTGTGTGTGTGTGTGTGTGTGTGTGTGCAAAACAGATACTTCACTAGAACCATCTACCAGTTCCAGTTCCAAAAAGCCCTTTGCCTGGAGGCTGGCCATAGTGGTGACTTGTTCAAGTGTGACATCACCGGCTCCAAAGCAGCAGGAACCAAGCTGAGGTACGCTAACGTCCACCATCCTTTAATGTACAGCACACATCCAGTTTATTGCTTTTTGGGTATCCCTGTGCTATTTTCTATTTCTTTATTTTTAATTAGAAGAGAAGAGGCATTACTTGATGTTCCATTTCCTCTTTAACTCTACTATAAAGCATCGTATTACACCATGATGATGTGTCTGCATTCTTTTAGGAATATGCTAGAGCTGGGAAGGTCCAAATCCTGGACCAGGGCTTTGGAAATGATATCTAACAATGTTACGATGGATGCGGCCCCATTATTGGAGTATTTCTCAAAGCTCCAAGACTGGCTGGTGGAAGAGAACAAGAAAAACAACCGGACTGTAGGTTGGGACCCAAAAATAGATCGATGTGAGTACAAAAGTCATTCATTTTGAAGATTGATCAGTAAAATACAATAACTAATACAAACTGGATAGCGGCATGCTAGTTATGCTGTTTTGTAATGGGCTGACATGGCTTCATCGAGACACGCTGCCTTAAGGTTTCCCTCCGCCCCCCCTTCTCTTCCCTGACTCGGCTGTAATGAAACACAACGAAATTCAAAAATTTCCCTTTTTTGGGGAACTAGAAAAAACACAGACTTTTAACATTTTCTTTAATGACAGATATTTGTGAAATCAGTTCAACACAAAACTGGAAAAATCACAGAGGGTAGATGAATGATTTTATTTGACTAAATTAATGATTTTATTTAATTACAGATTCACAAGATGCCATAAAAGTGAGGCTTAGTTTGAAGACTGCAATGGGTGATGAGGCTGTAAGTATTATTGGTGTATTATAACTATGAAATGGGTTTAATTTTCCATCACAAACATTTATATATTACAATGTCCTGGTTACCATGCTGTAATTGTTACCTCTGCCAAGGACGTTGTATTTCTAGCTATCAGCAGGTTATCAGCAGATTCCCATGACATTTGGTGGACAGACAGGCCTTGGGTCAGGGAACAATTAATTAGATTTCGGTGGTGATCTGGATCTGAGATTTCCGTCATAATCGCTTTTACCCACAATTATGAAACTATCAGAGCTAGAAACTTGATTCCAAATCCAAAGGGCAAGTTTGCAGGGTCAGAAAATCAATTTAACTAAACATTTAAGTGATGGGAATGATGTCTTTGGGAAGTTTGCGCTCTCCCAATGACTTCTAGTTCTCAGTGTGGCAATATGTGAAGTGTTAACTACATCTAACTGTACTTAACTTGGCAGGTTTGAAGTTAGCTGCATTCTAATGAACATCCTGACAAACATTTATCAACTAAAATGTGTTTCAGTATTCCTGGAGTGCCAACGAGCTGTACCTGTTCAAGACCAACATTGCGTATGCTATGAGGCAGTACTACAGCCAAAAGAACATGACTGCCTCCTTCACGTTAGTATCAACTCGCTTACTATCGGGCTAAAATGTAACAGATATCCCATACTTTGTTTTACTCTTCCTTTCTCTTTTGCCGCTTTAGTTTGAGAGCTCTTTTCTGATTGCACTTCCAGATCAAAGGACATTCATACCTATAAAGAGACTCCCAGGATCTCCTTCTACATCCTGGTTACAGACCCAGCAAGTTCTTTCATATTCATCCCAAAGGAAGAGGTGGAGGCCGCCATACAGTGAGGACAGAGCTGCGTTCACCACACAAATGTGTTTTTCTATGGCATAGATCTTGAAAGTATCGGTATTGCAATTACTATTGTCCAGAAAAAACTTCAAGGCATGGACTGATTAAGTCCTATTAAGATGTAGTGAAGGGGCTAGAAAGACAAGTATACAAACAAGTTTGAAAGGAAACCAATGTTCAGATTCTAAATATGACATCTGAGTCAACGATAATCCAAAAGTTTTGCTAGTGTGGCAACTTACCCCGAATGAACCAAAACGGTTGAATACTTATGCAGACTTGATTTCTCTGTTATTTAAATTTTATCCTTCAACAATTCTGTTTTCACTTTGATAGAAGAGAGTGCTTTGCAACTCAGATGAAAAATCCCAAATAAATGTGTGCTTAATAGCATAGCAAAAAGTCAAGGGGTTTCAATACTTTTGCAAGGCACTGTATATAGTGTGATATTTTCTTTATGCATTAGACCATATTTCACTTCAGGTCTCCCAAACATGTACCAGTCAGCAAAAAGGTATCTCATTTGGCCAAGGGAAATATTAAGGCTACAAGACTTCTTTCTGTTATAACGAACTGCATTTGATCTGTCCCTGCAGAGAATAAATACTGTATAGGTGTGATCACACTCTGCCACAGTTAGCAATAATAAAAGCATTCTGTTATTGCACCCAGATTATCTCGTGGTCGAATCAACGATGCATTCCGATTGGACGACAATACGCTGGAGTTTGTGGGTATCCTAGCAACACTGGCCCCACCCGTGGAGCAGCCGGTGACTGTGTGGTTGGTGGTATATGGGGTGGTCATGGGAATCGTAGTCCTAGCAGGCGTCTACCTCATCATCTCTGGTCTCAGGGCCCGCAAGCAGTAAGTTTGCTCGCTAGGAGTTTTTCAGAAAAATAGGATCACACACAAGCATGCACATTCACACAGACCTGCATGAATGTGACACATGTTCTGTATTTTCTGTGTGTTTGTAGGAAGTCTGCAATGACAAAGATCGAGAACCCCTATGAGGACACAGACGGCATGAGCAATAAAGGCTTTGATCCCGAGGATGAACAAACTGGACTCTGAGTCCATTGCCTAAAGGACAGAGGGAAGATGTCCTCAATTATACTTATGTGTATTTATATACGCTATACGGATGCTTTGTGCATTGTCTGAGAATGGGAACATCCGTTGAATTTCTTGCTGCAATGAGACCTTTTTTTCGCTGGTGCTGCAGCCTCTTACCAAACATTTACAGTGTACATTGTGTATATGTGTGAAAGTTTCAGTATGTTGTTGAGTGTTTTCACATGTTGTTGTGTGTTTTATTAGAAGTGTTTCTATTAGAAGGCACAGTGTGATTTTGTGATTTGCAGTATGTTTTTTTCTGCTGTTATGATGATGTTTCAGTATCGCAATATTGTTGTGTTTAAATAGTTGATCAAAAGCACAATAAATGTTGTGTTCGTACATAGTGCTTTTAATATTGTCTTCTATAAATTGGTTTGGTAAAACATTTTTGTAACATTTCTTTGTGTGTGTGTGTGTGTGTGTGTGTGTGTGTGTGTGTGAGTGACAGGGGTTTTCCACAGGTATGTTGCCTTATATTTATTATAGTTATTTATAAACCATTATATGTGGTTTTATAACAAATTCACTTAGAGTGTGAGCCAGTGTTATGACACATGTTTATAGTTTGTTATAAATAATTAAATTGACAACATACTATGATGATATACACTAGACAGCGTTAAATAAGTAAAAATATCATCATTCAAAAAGAATATCATCACATCACCTTAGCTTGTTTATATGTTAGAAGTGCAATTTCTGGACTACATTTTTTTTAAATGAAAGTCACATCCCCATATACCTGAAATAGTATTAAGGTAAGCACTCTAAAAATGAAGATGAAGTGAAACATCACTTCAAATAACAAAACAACATCACGCATATCACGTCTCTAAATCTGGAACAGAAGCACAAAAAACATTTATTTAGATGCAGTGGTATGATACATATCTACGCACCTCTGCAATAGCAGAATTATAGTTATAATTGGACAACATGAGGTTCCCATTATGTTTACTTTACTACATCAGAACCTCCTAATCCCTAATCCAACTCCTACAGAAATGTTCTATCAGAATACTTTAAATACCAAGGCAATATGTATTTTTTTTCTAAATAGATACTTTATAATTATTTGAATGAATGGATGTAAATTGCATACTGCACTGTATATCAAAAGTGGAAGTCATGAGTTAATCCAAACAAAGGTCGGGAAATGGACAATTGCCTGACTTGACTGAGAGCTTGAGAATATGTTTGGAGAGAATGTCTCTCCATTACTTCTGAATGATGAAGAGGAAGGACAGATCTGCTTCTTCATCCCGGGTTCCCATTTGTACTATGTCTGTGTCGACTATGTGAATGAACCATCCGAGGCACTGGGCTGACTCAAACCGCCGCTGTCTGGTCCTGGTAGATTTCATGTAGAAGATGAATGAAAGGGCCGTCCCATCAGTCTTAGAGATCAGCTTCAGTCTCTGCGTTTCACATGTCTAGAATAACATTCAGCAACAAACGTGTGGATATCCATCAAAGACAGCATAGATGCGAAAACATCCTGGAAATAGGATGTGTACAGTAGTTCTGTACATGGTATATCTTGTATAAAGAGGCAGCTTATCATACTTGCAGCAAGGAACAGAATCCTAATACTACATTCAACTTGTTAAAGTCACAATGAAATGAAAAGTGATTTTTTTTCACCTTGTAATTCTTCATATCATTCCTGTACCCTCAGCGCACATTGCCTGTTGTTTCCACGCTATTGCTTTATTATACAAGTAGGCTTACATAAAAATACCAACCAATAATACCATTGCAGATTTTTGAACAACACCCCCTGCCCCACCCATCATATAAAACCTGAGTGGCAACATGGTACAGTGGTGCATTTTGGGGTGTTCACCCCCAACAACCTTGTCTTCCTCTCCTAAGACACAATGGTTGCCTCCTGATGACTGGAATTTATTTAATTTGAAGTATCTGCAAGTTGTGACAGCTCAAGATTATGCGCAAAGCACTGAGTCAATGCACATTGTTTCTTGTGGCCCACTTTTAAACAATGATCGGCCATAACATCCTGTTTCAACTGTCGATTTACAGAAGCAAGCAACCACCAAAATACCATTTCCTTGTGACCTTTAAGCCGCAAAAACAGGTTGATGTTCATTAAATCAAACTACTTATATATAATTACTCACTCACTCACTCACTCACTCACTCACTCACTCAATAAGAGTAAATACCTCCACTCGTAGGATCACTCTCTCTCCATCCTTGTAGCACTTGAGGAAGCAGTTGGAGTCAGTAAAGTTTAGGACCACTGGAGTTCCTCTGAATGGCCTCTCGATACAGTCTGACTTGTAGTAATAGATGGTGATCTTCTCTGAACACACAGAAAATAACAAGCTATAAACAAGGACCCTCACAAATCAATCTTCCCATTAGAAAAAATCAGTATTGAAATTAAAAAAATGACTGTAAATGACAAACACAACCGAAATGATGCAATATAGTTAGTCACGCATCTCAGATGACTTGACAACTCATAAGGAATTTCAAAGATGAGTCATTTAAGGCGATCACTTATGTTGATTATGTAATGCTGCGTACTGCATGACATGACCAACCTGGATTTGGTGACACAGTGAGGGTGTTCTGCAAACACAAGCTTCTGAGATATTGCTGAGAGAGAAAATGTTCGATTGCAATGTTGTCCATCTGTTTTTCCTGTTTGAAACTGCCACTTCCTCTTGCCACTGACAATGAAATGGAGAACAATCAAAATGCAAGACCTTTAATGTGGAAAATGATTACCTACATTACCTGAAAAATAATATTAGTAAAATCATATTGATATATCCTCTATTAAAATCTTTGTGTGGTAGGATAAAAGGGAAAAGGATGATGGTCATTTCACCCATTATAGCCACTGTCATCTCCATCCTTACCAAGATAAAGATAAAGATAAAGAAAGATAAGATAAGAAGAGTAGAGTAGAGTAGAGTAGAGTAGAGAAAAACACCACTTTATTTACCAAGGGTCACTGTGCTGGATTCTGCTGCCATGACAACCTCATTAAACAAGCATCCTTTCCCATCACAGCCATGACAGGGGCTCCCGGTATCGCAGCCCCTTCCGATCACCACAGTGATGCTGGTGTTCATCATGGAAACAATGAGCATATCCCCTTCCTGCCCCTTCTCCCCATCTTCACTTGGGCAAATCTCCTCTCTTTCCCCTTCCTCCCCCCCTTCTCCCCCGTCCTCCTTCCCATCTTCTCCCAGGTCTTCCTCTCTCCTCATTTCCATGCTGAAGCGCAGTAGGGTGTCCTCTTTGGAGACGGGATGGAGAGCACCCTCGGCAGGGCAGGTCTGGTCAGCAGACACCTTGATCTGGCTGGTCTGGTGCATTGTCTGGAGGGAGAGAGTGGTTGGGTAAGAGGGAATGTGGAGACCTGCTGAGTACTGAACATGTCTCTGTCTGCCACTCCTGTTTGCCACTGTCTCCTGTTTGTTTTCTTGTATTTGTCATGAAGGGAAAATCCCCCCTTAAATGCTTTAACACTGTCAAGAAACAGCTATTGTTGCTGTACCTTGCATTTCTGGGCCCATTTTGTTGTTTTGTGGTTTATTTTTCTTATTCCAGCTTATAAGTGGACAAACTTGGACATGACGTCACATGGAGATATTTCCAGCGCTGCTATTTAAAACGTCAATGGTAAACGTAAGGTTTTGCTGTCAGTCACTCAGACTCAAAGAGCAAGGGCTTCTTTCTAGACCCACCATTTTGCACCTTCAACAATCATACAAGGAGAAATCCATTGTAGAAGAAGTAGAGATATCCAATTTCTCCACTGACAGTAGCCTCAGTAGACCAGAATACAACGAAGCCACAAGACATGTTTGAATAAGCAGATCGACTCTTCGCTGTAAAAACTCTCATTCTGTTATCTGAATGGAAGTTCAGGCACATTCTTTGGAGGGTTGTAGACATGGCAGACTGAGGGAAAGTCGGTACAATGAATGTAAACTACAACACTACAACACAAAATAACTGGAATGCACTGAACATCACAGACTGATGATATATAACAACGTAAAAGTATCTGAGGCTGGATGTGATTCAGTGAACTACAGTAGAGTGTGAGCCTGAAACTTTACCGGATTTCCAGAACAAAGATTCCATTAGACTGTCAATACGCAAAGGCTGAGCCGAGGGAGAGCCCATGAACTCACCAACATGGGATTAGCACTGGTCAGCATTCGTGCTAACTCCTCTGGTGCAACATGCTGCACACTGGTGCCATTAATCAGCATCAGCTTGTCTCCTTTCCTAGGACAAACAGAAAAACATCCCACTCAGCCTCCTTCTACACATGACAGACAGCAAACTAGTGAGGCGTGAATGAATGAACGAATCAATCACTGAATGAATGAGCTTTTTTTTTTTTGAGAGGCTAGATAGATTTTCCCACAAGCACTGATGAACACTGATAACAGCTGAAACAAAACGGCTGCCCGGCAGTATTTCATCTGGCTACCTGGCAAACGTTCTTCCTCCATTTGATTTTTTGAATTTGACGACATTCTCCACTTCATACTGGTGCTTTCCTTCATGGATCTTGTGGATGATTGACACTCCGCCCTTTACCACAGAATCCTGACAAACGGAAAATAACCGACAAACTTTCACTGAATTAAAAACATTACACATATTCCCATCTTTCCCAAACTAGGACACAGTGATGAAAATAGTGAGACATGATCACCCACCTTCTTATCCATGGTGTCTTCTGATGATAATGCTGGGGAATGGACTCAATGACAGTCTTTTAAAGTGTCCAGTGCGCTCATAAAGACAGGTTTACCATTGCCCAGATCTTTTGTTTCATGTGACCAGAAGGGGAAGTATGAATGTGGGCTGAAGAGGCAGCAGTGGCTTGATCGTTAGGGAACTGACGCCTGAAGAGGAAGTGGATCACAATTGTAAATTTCATAGAAAAGGACACAATGCTTTTGTTAGAAAACTGAACTTGTGACTGAGTTTTATGAAAGTAAAAGGAGAAACTTTCAATGTTGTGGATGAACAGAATTTGGGGATTTTAGGTATAACTGTTTAGGAAGATCTGCTGTATTACAGTATACAAGCATCTGCAGCAGCAAAAGTGTGACTAATGAAAAAGTGAACAAATCAAGTAACTCACTCACTCACTCACTCACTCACTCACTCATTCACTCACTCACTCATTCACTCACTCACTCACTCACTCACTCACTCATTCACTCACTCACTCACTCACTCACTCACTCACTCACTCACTCATTCACTCACTCACTCACTCACTCACTCACTCATTCACTCATAACACCCACCCTTTAACAGTAAACCATCTTTTGTAATGTAGTTTCAAAAGATATTCACTTCCTGAATTTTGAGTATGGATAATAACAAAGAGACCATCTCATCTTGGCACAAGTCCGAACTAATGACACTAAATCATGAGAGAAGAGGAAGTGACAGCTTAGCAGTTGTACAGTATATCTATATGATATATGATAAATGTTACTTCCTCTGTGACAGTAAACCATTCCCCTTGTCATAGTAAACTTCATGCGTGGATCTATCCTAATAGATAAGAAGGAGATAAAGATGAACCTGTCTTTGAACTATTCCTCATAAAAAGAGAGACTGTATAACAGTCCTGCATTATTTTGTCTCAGAACATCAATATGAATCAATGCTTGTTTATACTGCATGTCCTTGTCTGTATGTGCATGTCTGCACACATACGTATTAGGTAGTCTAAAGCCATTCTGATACTGGGATCAGTTGTGTTACTAAATATATACAAGCACACACACACACACACACACACACACACACACACGCTAAAGCTATTTACAGCTTTCCCTTGCAAGCCAATGGAGTCCTGCTATATCTATAGACGAAGTGGATTGAGTTACATGAGAGGCACACCACTGTCGGAAGATTACAGGTCTGCCGTTTACTACAGTATGCAAGTCTTGAGATACGGTCCACGTTTCCACCATTTCAGAGTTGGCATAAGTTGACAGCACCAAGTCAACCAGGTACTGTGATGTACTAACCTTGGGTGGAGTTGATCGCGTATGTCTGATCCACATAAGATTCTGCATGGTGTTTGTGCCTGACTGCTCCAAAACTTTTGTATTAATTATAGCAGCTGAAAGTTAATAATGGTGGCAATGTCGTCGTGTGTGTTGCTGAGCTCTGCTATGCTTTTCATTTAAACTGTCTGTGATGATCTAAAGCATTTTAAAAGTTGAAAAAGTTGTCACCTGATGTTCAATGCCTCCTAATTTTGTTTTTGCCCACAATTGTTTGTTTTCTCTTCCCCTCTATTTTATTGTATTTCTTGTCCGTGTTTTTATCCTATGTGATTTTAATGTAAAGCTGAGAAAAGCGATATACAAATAAAATGTATTATTATTATTATGTGCACCTCAGTATATAATCTTACAATGTTATAAGCATAAGCCTTTAGTTAGCTAATTATTATTCCTAGTGAGTTTTACGTTCATGTCAGCTACGACTATTTCAGTATGGGTCACATTTTTAAAATATTATATATCTCTCATTTTGGAATAAAGCTTCATTTAGAAACAACCTTTTATACCAACAAAATTTCAAGTTCAATTCACTTTAGACTGCTGCAATCATCTCCATTAAAAATGAATGCTCCTCAAATGAACAGGAGCTAAAGCTTTTTTACTGATCCATGTACTGTATGAGTAGAATGATGCGTTATATGAAACAAAATGGGGTTTCAAAACACGTTTTGAAAATACTAATGAAATACGTACTATTTTATGTATATCATTGACGTGTGTTGTTGGAGCCATAATGATCTATGGGCTATGGTGATACCACACCATATATAAATATGTTATGTTAAATATGAATGCTTTCTGTGTGTTTAGGCCTTGCTCCCCCCTAGGGTCAGCTCTGCTACTGCATGAGTATTGTTTATTTATTGAGGGTTTACGGAGGACACTAGGTGAGACGGGGGAGCGGAACATATAATAATACAAATATTATTGAAAGTACACCGCTGAATTACTGATACATTTTTGTTATTTTTGAAATTCGATTAAGAATACCTTTGTATGTGTGTGTGTTGTGGTACATGTGTGTTCCAGATGGTGATGTTTGATGTGTTAATAATAGGGGCCGGCCCCCATGCCTTGACCCTGGCCAGTTTGCTATCCATCTCTGACCGTGACCCAAACTCAGATCCTGCACATGACTCAACCGTCTCCCTAACCCACCCGGACCCGGTCCCTCTGAGGCCCCACCCGGACCCGGTCCCTCTGAGGGCCCAGCCAAACCAGGGGACCTCCAAAAGCAAACGCTCCAGGAGCAAGAACAAGAACAAGGGAACAACTGGTAAACTTACAGAATGAGACAGTGAAGTAGATAAATGATTGAATGTTATTTCCTGTCATACACACTTGCATGTGACATACCATTATTGAAAAAGACCTTTACTTCCATTGTATCGGCCTGCAGGTATATGAGGTGTGATCTGTGATTGCAGGCCAGACACTGGAGGAGCAACCAGTGCCGCTGATGGTATCGCGTAGGGCTCCTCTGCCCCCCGCTGAGCCTCAGAGTGGTAGATTCCTATGGAGAATGGACTGCTCTATGGGAGAGCCAGTTCACTGCTCTCAACATCCCTCACCTGCGCTCACACACACTGGTACACACCGACCCTCTCAACAAGGTGAACACTCACAGCCTCCCTGAACTGTTTGGATGCCTTGTGTGACTTAGGCCATGTGTGATCATGTGTATAGGTTTTATTGCTTCATGTATGTCCTGTATGAATATGTGGATTGTGATTTAGACCCATCTCGTGTCCTTCTCTTAGAAGCCCTTTCACACAGCGCACATTGTTCAGACTAAACTATTAGAATCACCTTGCAGATGTTTAGAAACTAGCCCCCTTGTTTTTCTTAGCTTCATAATCTCTGTTCTCTCATCTCTCCTGAGCTCAGTATTTTGTGTTAATAAATATACTCAAGTAATTCATGACTCAAAGACTCTTTGTCAATATCTGAATTTATTCAACACTCCCTATATTTATAATGATGAGAGGTTTATAGAGTAAAGGTTTTAGAGGCATGCATTCCAGTATGAATGTAAATGAACATATGTGTGCGTTTTCCTTGACAGAAAGCGTTTCAGGAGTTTGCGCTGAAGCACGATCGTACAGCCGAGCTGCACAGTCTTCCAGACCAGGTTTATATTCTGGATGACAATGCATTCTTCAATGACATGCGGCTAGGCAAGAAAGAGAGGAGACGCCTGAACATAACCACGCCGCTCAAGAAGAGTTTATCCTTCAGCCTGCCAGGAACCAAACTAAGTGTGGATTTCTTTAAAGAGCAGGTTGGACACCTACTGTATGTGTGTTTTTGTGTTTGAGTGTGCGTGCGCTTGCATTTGTGTATGTGAGTATGTACTGCATGATATGTTGAATATTACACGGTGCATCAGAAACATGACATCAGCTGCTGTGGATGCTGGCTGTGTTGACTGAGCAATTTAATGAACTTCATGAACTCGTAAACACATTGGATGACTTGTATGTAACTATACATCTTTGTTTGTGCTGTGCTCCTACTAACACCGATACCACAGACTGACTTTAGAATTGTGTCTTCAAAAAGTGTGATGAAATAAAAGTAATTCCCAAAGCATGGGGAAAAAATGCATCCTAACCAGTGGTGTAGTGGTAAATAAAAAGGTGGGTAAACTATGACCTCCAGTAAACAATCACCAGTGTGTACAAAAAATCATTTATACTTCCAGAAAAGCATTCATTCATGTGGGGTAATGCAAGCACTGCTATTCACTGTTATACAATTGTTGAATTGTTATAAAAAAAAGAATCTGAACATACAGGTGGACAGATACCGCCTGGACAGAGTGCTGGCAAAAGGAACAGTGGATCACATCACCCCTGTGATGGAGGACAAGGAAGAGAGAGAAGAGGAGAATAATTGGGCTGAAGAGGGGGAAATAGAGGGTGTGGCGATGAGAGAGAGCGAGAGAAAGGGAGATGGGGTAAGGAAGAGAGTGAAATACTTCCAAGTGCAACTTCAGGAAGGCATCGCACTAAAGGCCCGCCAGGTTGTTATGGCGACAGGTCCTACCCGTGCCCAGATGGCAAACATCCCTTCCTGGGTGAGGTGCATAGGAGAGAGCTACCCAGAGGAGCGCTTGCAACACACCGTGCACCTCATGCATCACCTGCCCATCGCTCGGCAAAAACGTCAGGACACAGATAGTCAGAGACACAAAGAGACCTTTCCCTCACCAGGTAGGTCACATTACCACAGAAAGCTTTGTGGGGAGGAATGGTTCAATATTTTTTCCATAATTTGGGAGATTCATTTGGTATGCTTTGCTGTGTAAACCAGAAATGGTACTGATACATCAACAACCAGGGCTTTCCTCCACTCTGAAACTCCTAGCCTAAATGCATGTATGCCAGCAATATTCACTCCTTTGTTTTCACTTGATGACTCACAGTACGTGCAGACCAATTGTGACCACTTCGCAATGTGTTGCTTCACTCAATCAAACTCAGTTTGTAACATTGTTTAAACATTGTATTTTATCATTTAATTTTACCCAAATATAATCCATAAGCATATGTATGGAAAACATAGTCTTGAACTTTACTCCAGTGAGTTTGCGAGCTAAGTGGCTACAGATATTTGGATGTGATGGAATAGTTAGGCTAGCAAGCTAACATTATTTGTTTAGCCTACCAGAGCTACCGTTAGAAGCTAAAGTATTTTAGGCTACCTCCGATAACGTTGCATACCAGGAAGACCAACAAACTCCAGCTTTTTGCACAAATGTAATTGGTTCTTGCACTGCGACCGTCATGCTCATCCTCATAATATTACACTTTCTCAACTTTTCCCATCTCGTTGCTGGCCTGGTTTGTGTTTCCACCTATCCGCGCGCATGCGGTTTAATTTGTTGCAACTAGTGACTCTCTGCAGCACTCAGTGGATATTTTGCGCTCCCCTTTGTAATAAGTATAGTATAATTTCATTTTCATTGGCTCCTGCACTTTACTCGACAGTGTGCTTTTGTGTGTGTAGGGTCGTGTGTGGTATGTGAGGCAGGACAGAAGGTGATGATAATTGGTGGAGGTCTGACCAGCGCTCATGTCATCTCCATTGCCCTGCAGCAAGGCGCAAGCCATGTGACATGGGTCATGAGGAAACACCTCCAGGTCTAGTGTGATACTAGTCTGTACCAAACATAAGAAAATAGATTAAAATCTGCCTGCCTGTCTGTCTCCAGCAAATATACTTTCATTCTACATTGTTTTACAGTTAAAACAGTTTGATGTGGGTGATGTGGAGAGCCTGGTGGGTCGTTATTCCCATGTGGAGCACGGCATCAAGATGGATGGCCGAGCCTATCTACGGCAGTTTTATAATGAGAGGAGCCTCCACAGACGACTGGCTATGATTCGCCAGGCAAGGAAAGGAGGAGCTGTCACCCCAGAGGCCTACGCCCACCTCCAGCCATTCATACAGAGTGGCCAGGTGGATATTAAGACATATTGTCAGGTAACTGCAAATGTGCGTCCCGACGGTGATGTGCTGTGGTATGGAGTGAGACAAGGCGGAGTGAGGTGATATGATTGAGACGAGATGCCCTGAGCTTGTCCTCCTATGACTATCCAGGTGAGTGAAGCCAGATGGTGCTACAGGAGCCAGGCCTGGAGCCTGTCCCTCAGCAGTGGGGACCATTGGACTGGGGATATGATCTGGCTGGCCACTGGCTGCAAACTGGATGTCAACCAGGACCCGTTGCTTTCTGGGGTCATGAAGGAATTCCCTATTCAGGTAGGTTAGACGGAAAAATAGGAATAGAAGGATAATGAAACAAGGGCATTTTCATGATTTTTTTCACTGCCTTTAAACTACAGTAAACCCATGTGTTCTATTTTCATAATGTAACATGAACAAGACCACATCACCACATAACCAACATGTGCCCTGCCCTCCATACAGGTGATAGATGGTTGGCCTTGCATCACAGAAAGCTTACAGTGGGCACCAGGATGCCCCCTCTATCTAATGGGGCAGTACACCGCACTTCAAGTAGGTCTTCTACACAATGTTTTGGCTGTTTAGGACTAGTCTGAAGTCTCAACGACAATCTGTGCTCCTGCAAACACATTTATAGACTACTCGTTCACTATTTGTTTCCTCCCCCTGATACGAGCGCAGGTTGGACCTCATGCAGTGAATGTGGCTGGAGGCCAGGCAGCCAGTATGCGTATCGCCACGGAGATAATGCGGCAGCAGCAAGGCTACACTGGAGAGGCTTCGGAGATGACTGCAGAAAGATCGAAGACAGAGGAATACATTCAACAGATGCAAGGCCTTATGTGGTTGTGATTTTGACATTTAGCTTCCCCACTCACTTTCAAAGGCATAGCCACATGAGCTCACATGGACTCTTGTGCATTAGCTGGCATCCATTCCTGGTAGTCAATGGGGCTTTTGTAGGTTGGAAATAGATGCTCAAAGTGTAATTAAATGCTTGGATTTGTTACTTGAGAGAAGGTTGAATTTAGGTAATCACCAGGGAGCCAGTGCAACTATGGCTGGGAAACTAACTTAGTACTAGGTACAAGCCACTAAAGGTTAGCAACTGTGCAAATCATGTGTTTAAAGCTGCACTAGGCTTGACACTTTGGCAGCAGAAGTGGAAGTGGAAGTGGAAGTGTTTGAATTTTTGAATGTTTGAAGGATCCATTACCTTCATTAATCATGCAACATGATGTCAGTAAACTACACCCATTCGTTCATGTCAGCTAATCGCTTCCCAGTCATCGATTGGCAAGTAAATGTCCGGGATCTTAATCTGTCCTCAACACTGCAGCTTTTTCTTGATGGAGTGCAAGATTCGATTTGTCACTTTGTGTGCTCCAAGAAAATCAGAAATGTTACTTTAAGATTTTACTGATTACTTTGAAGTCTGGTCTCTAGTCACATCTCAGACCTTTTAAACTAAAAGACTAAAAGATGACTGGGGCTTTGCCATCAGGGCCCCTAGGCTTTGGAATACAAATTATCTTTTAAATCACTTTTTAAAAACAGCATTCTTACAGACAGGCTTTTATATGATGTCTTTGTACCTATTTTATATATGTAGCCAAGTTTAAATTCATGCCTAACTTTTATGTTTTGATTGTTTTGCTATAGGCCTATATGGCTATGAATATATGCTATGAAAAGGACTTTTGGGGGGAAAAAAGTCTATTTTCATTTACTACAGATTAATTCTTAAATATATTGTTTATTGTCACTCTCGTGTTTTTTCAATATTAAAAAAAACGTTGCAACGCATGTTCCTCCATAAAGGTTTTATTTTGAAAGTTTAGCTGGAGGCTGTTTTGGCAGTGGTCATCATTTCAAGCCAGAGTTTTTTGTTTTTTTTAGCTATATCTTTAAACAACGTAGGTTAGCCACGCCCCTTACCTGACTTCCGCACTGTAATCCCTCCCTAGTCATACGATAATAACAGTGGCGTTCATTTAAACGACACCGTAATTTAAGCCTTTATTATTGACAAATGCGTCGGATCTGCCTTTCTTAAACTATCATGAAGGTAGGTCTGTAGGTCTGTAGGTCTGTGCCTTTTGTTCGGCTAGCGTTGTGTAAAAACTCCGACTGGTTTTAGATATTTTTCTTTTAGATATATGTACTGTAAGTAAAAACATTCAGAGCAGGTGTGATGAACGTTACCTGTGAAAGGTACCAGTACCTGCTACAGCTGGATACATATGACCTACAGCCCATGAGCTCTTTCACTCTGTTTCTCACAGTTATCTGTGGACACACTCACAATCTATTTACCACATGGGAATATAGATTATGCAATGGCTAGATATTTTGAGAATAACCATCCCAATCCTTGGGGAGGCAATATCATTAAGCCATTGTTGAAAACAGGTCCTTAAAAAGACTTAAAATTATCTAAATTTAAAGCCTTGAAAAGTATTAAAATGTCCATGCAGTAACAGGTTTCTTTGCACGCCAGGTCCACTATTAATACAGAGCAGGGTTAGTAGTACAATGTGCATCCTATCGGCTTGACTAAACATAATTAGACTTGACATCCCTTCTTTCATTTCCTGGTGTCCTTTTTATTGTATTGCCCATTTATAGTTTCAGAACTTTCATTAGCTGTTTGATACCCTGGAACAGAGAGTCATTTGACCTGAACTCATTCATACTATGTACAGTGTTATTCTTGATCATATGACTTATTATATTCACATGACTCACGGTGGTTCACAGACAGGCCACATGACATCTGCTCTGCATCACAGGATTGAACAAATCTGACAAAGCAATGATATGAAAGGATTTTTTCAAATTTAAATAGGTGAAACAAGTTTTTATCATACATTTATAGTTTTTGTTTTCAGCATTTTTCGCAGCATCTCAAAGAACAGCAGCCGTGCACAGGACTCCATACTCTTATTGAGAAACATTTGTCACTTCACAATTTACCATTTTATTTTTTCCATATATCATGCCTCGGGTCACCTTTATTTTTATTTAGGTTTCTAGGGGTTGGTAAAACCTTTCCCTGCACAATGAATGTGAGAAGGATTGAAAGGATGCTTTTGAGTGTGGAACAGGCAGAAGGACTTGGTGCACACGTCCGCAGGAGCATTGGTAGGAAGGAGGTAAGCTTCTGACTGTGGTTATTTTCTGGGAACCTTACAGTACCCTCTTAAGGTAACTATCAACCCCTTTAATATGCAATGGATTCTAAAAGTACAAAAGTCATTACAGCAGATCTTCATTTTTCATCATAGACTCAGACATAACAATAGTCCTTGTAATTGATGCAATACTTTATTTTCAGCTGAGGAACCTGGATCCTTTCCTGATGCTGGATGAATTCAGAGTGAGCAAGCCATCAGGTTTTCCAGATCACCCTCACAGAGGGTTTGAAACAGTAAGCACCTTTTTAACTATAATTGTAATTCATTTTTTAAAGTTGCCCAAGCTTTTCAAAACGGCAGCAAACAGACAGATAATTGCTATGTGTAGGAGACAATTACCAATAAAGCTCTGAGTCCTTAGTTGATTAGGCCTAAAATGGTCAAGAAGTGAAACAGATCAGTTAGTTGAATGAAATGGGACTGAGTCAGCACAGTAGACTACAGTCACGAGGAGGAACTATACCGGCTTAGTTTTTGTGTAACGAGGTATTGTGTAATGAAAATATTTAACAATAAATGCACAAAGCCTAATCCCTTTACAGTTAGGAGGATTTCTTGCTTTGATCACTAGATGGCGATGACAGGTCAGCGTACAGAAAGCTGTTACTGCTCAATTTCCTTGAAAGGATGATTTAACAGGTTTAAAGAATGGTGAGTTGATAGAGATCTTTATTCTAATCTGGATTTAAAACAATGACTTTAGATACAAAGACAAAGACAGACACATTGTTACAGTGGTCCGGTTAGGCTTTTCAAAAATGTAAGATTACAAACTTCATTACGACAACTCACAAAGTTCCCCTGTTTTGAAAGAGAGGAATTACCCCAACAGTCAGCAAAAGGAATCCACCATCTGCTGTTGATGTTTTTTTGTGAAACCATACTTGGTTTTGTGGTCTTTTATTTGTCTGTGTATTTTAATGACATCTGTCTCCACCAAAGTGAAGTCTTCCTTGACCATAGTTACTGACATACTGACATGTTGACTGTCCCTGCTTATTCAAAACTCATGCGGACCAGAAAGCGTGATCACATTACCGTGGTCTTTGTCCTCACTGGACTTCTAACAGGATCACGGTCTCCGGTGTCATTCCCTGTATGTGTATGGTTTCCGTTTCAGGAGAAAAGAAAAGAAAAAAAAAGAAAACCTCATTTCAGCTTTTGACTGTATGTCCTTGGCTCTCTTCATCAAATCACTGATACAAACTCAAACTTACATTCACCATAAACCTGTCATGCTATTTGTGACCAGAAATTCCAACATGATTCTCGATGTTATTTGTGACCTATTAGTTAACCACTAGTTAAAGATCTTCACCATAGAGGTGGTGTGGAACTGAACCCTGCTCCTATTCTGAGAAAGCCCAAATGTCATCCTTAGATTGCCACAAGTTCCTCCAAGTCTATTTGGATTGGCAGATGCAATTCAAATCTCCATTTGAACCCCTGGTGTGGGTGGATAGGACTAGGCTGGCTGGTGCACTCCCAGCATGCCTTTCAGCAGGTGTGTTTGCTCACAGTCACATGACCTTTGAAATCACACAGCTGTGGAGCCAGATCACAGGCGAATCGCTGCAGGGGCCCATACTTACCTCCCTTAAACAGATGTTCACCTCTGAACCTTGACCTCCCACTCAACACGTCTCTTCCTGTCCAGCCTGACCACTGGGGAGGTGGAAGTGAGGACACACGTGCTTTTAGTCTGGAAGCAGCACTCATCTGGCGTCTCATTCCCTCACGGACTGACCCCTAAAGGATGACAATGCACTTGGTGTCCAATACTTCTTTATAGTACTTTCAAAATTATATTGCAAGCTGAACTATAATGTAGTAACATCCAATTTCTATACATTTCAAATAAAACAATTCATCAGATCATCTGTATAGGTAAATAAGTTGATCTGTGTACCATACAGTCACCATACAGCTCTGGCTGAGATTATTGGCACCCTTGCATTTTATGCCGATAATATACAATATCTTCTGAAATAATTGGAAATTGAAACAACTTTCTGTCTTCACACTTTCATCTATCAAATTACAACAGCACATGATCAAACAATAAAAAATAAAAATTGAAACAAAATCTTTTAGGGTTTCAAAATAGAAATGTGGCCGTTTATTATGTTTATTGGCACCTTTTAGAACAAGAACCACAAGAGAACTTGGATTTCCTGTTTCCACAGTTTGCACTGTTATTAAGAAGTTGAACTGGATGTCAATCGAAGGACATGCATCCTCCAGCAGGACAATGAGCCAAAACACACATCCAAAAGCACCCAGGAATGGTTCAAGAGAAAACGTTCTGGAGTGGCCAGCCATGAGTCCTGATCCCATTGAAAACCTCTGGCAAGACCTGAAATGTGCAGTTGGTCAAAGGGATCCTTCAAACATTGAAGAACTGGAGCGGGTTGCAATTGAAGAGTGGGAGAAACTACCAGCAAAAAGTTGCAGGAAACGTATTGATGGTTACAAGAAACATCATTACCGAAGGCTGTTCAACTGAGTATTAGAAAAGGCTGTAAGGTGTAATAATCATGGCTATAGCTACTTTTCAATTTTGAAGCCATAAAAGATTTTTTAAGTATTTGTATTCTTATTGTTGTTAAATAAAACAGATGAACGTGTGAAGAGCGAAAGTTGTTTTTCCAATTTCCAATTATTTCAGAAGATTATTATACATTATACAAGATTATTGCAATGCACGGGTGCAAATAACTGTATTTGTTGTATCTTGCTCATTATCATGCTACACTTTTCTATGCATGCTTCCTCCACCAGGTAACATACCTGTTAGAGGGGATCTCAGCCCATGAAGACTTCTGCAGCCATTCAGGACAGCTGAAACCTGGAGATCTGCAGGTACTGTCGGATTAATACATCTCTAGTGTTTGAACAAAACAAATTTCATCAGAATTTAGGAACTGTGAGATGAATAAAAGTGCAAATGAAGTGGTTGCATTTTACACTATATAAGATTGTCATGACATCTGTTACTGATAAAATTAAAATGTAGTCTATTTCAAACCGTCATTCAGTTCAACCAGAGGCTTTCAGTCGATTGACCCTCCATCTGAATCAAAGACTCAGAAGAGGATTTAGGACATATACTATACATACATTAAACCCTTATACACTCACACTAATTGGATATCATGCCCTGTGGGTTGTTTCCTATGTTTTCAAAGTAGTAAAGTTACACACACACAGCCTGCTGACTCAGCTACAATATGCAGCAGAGGTTCAGTCAGCTCAGCTGAGTTTGCTCTAGTCGGGCATGTGCAGTCTGTAGGGGCTGGACCTCATGGGGGAGCTACAGATGCTCAAGCTAACAACAAACCAAATGTATGAACGCCTGCCTGTCAAAAATATTGTCTCAAATTAAGAAGGGGGGCATTAAAGGAAATAGAAAAGACATCAGTCCAACAGAACAACTGACCTGTGAATCTCCCTTAATGAATGATTGAATGAATGAATACTGTACATTCACTAATACATTTACACATATGCATACAGTATGGCCTTTGTTGTCTGAGCTTCATGAATCCAAACTGCCTGTACAGGGTGTTTTGCAACACATGTATCTGCACATTTGATATTTTAAGTTGGATTTGAACTAATGATTCATTTCTTTTCAATAACCTTTTCAACTATACAGTTGATCCCTGAGAGTAATTGATTTGGCCGTCGTCACAGGCAATCTGGATTAAAGCATAGAGTGGAAATTTCCAGTTGGCCCACGGGAGATTGAGAAGCTCTTAAACTGAACTTAATTTCATCCTGAAATGATGTTAGTCACTGATGTGGATGATGAATCACTACCTGAAATGAACTCCACGTGCTTCTTTTATAGTGTTTCCCAAATTCCATTAAATTGAATGATGTGTACATGTGTATGTGTGTGCGTCCGTATTGATGTGTATGTGTGTGTATGTGTATATGTACATGTGTGTATGTTGGAGTATTTGCATCTGTCTCTTTGGTACCTTTGAAGCTCTCTGTCCTTGTCCACCAGTGGATGACCGCAGGCCGGGGGGTGGTCCATGCGGAGATGCCCGTGTCAGAAGAGCCGGTGGTGGGCTTACAGCTGTGGGTCAATCTGCCAAGGCGGGACAAGATGGTGGAACCAGCTTACCAGGAGCTGAGGGGCAGACATATTCCCAAACCTAACCAAGGAGGAGTTACAATCGCTGTGATCTCTGGAGAAGCCTTGGGGGCAAAGGTGTGTGTGTGTGTGTGTGTCGGTCTGTCTGCCTGCGTATATATGTGTGTGTCTGTGTGTGTGTGTTCATGATGTCGCAGATGTTACATTTGAACTGAAATCAAACTTTCAATCCTGTGAAGGCAAAACATGATTTCTTGTGAAACAAACATTTTCAGTTTTCAAACCTATACATTTATTCGCAGCAGGTTGAAAGTATTTAAGTAACAAATTCTGCAGCTCGTTTCTTGGTGAAGGTGCTTTAGTTTCCTTGCACAGTCCAAAGACATGCACAGTCAGGTGAATTGGAGACCGAAAATTTCCCATAGGTGTGAATGTGAGCATGAGTGCGTTCGCCCTGTGATGGACTAGTGACCTGTCGAAGGTGCTTCCCTGCCTTCCGCCCAATGCATGCTGGGATACGCTCCAGCCCCCCTGTGACCCTGAATAGGAATAAGCGGGTATGGAAAATAAATGAATTGAATGAATAATTCTACATGTAATCCACCAAATATTTTGCTGACACCATCATTGATCTGAGTGAACTCTGCTTTTACCTATTAACATTTACCTTCATAGATTAAAACACAGAATACCAATCTCAGATATCTTAATTCATGGTTGTGATCAGCTGAAGTGTGATGTTTTGTGCGTCATTGCGACATCATTTATCAAACTATAATGGTGGCAAGGCCAGCCGTGAGCTTTGGCGGTGTAAAATGATATGCTGTTTACTTCCTGGTAGTTGCTGATCTCATGGTGACTACTCCTTTGCTGCACGCCCAGGGCTTCCACCACAAGGCGTAAAACAGAGAAACACTTGAATACATGTGGGTCTGTGTGTGCACGGGAATGTGTGTGAACCAGACTAAGTGACTGTAAGTGTAAGGAGTGTCTTCCCAGTCTGTCTGTCTGAAGAGAGGAAACAGGAAACGAGGAGCAGATTGTCTCGTCCTGTGAGGGATGGCTTGGTAGCGTTACAGTGGTGACATGTCTGTGTGCGTGTTTGTGTACTTGTTTTATTGTACTTGTGAGGATTAGTGGGTTGTTTTGTTTTGATTATCACTTTTAAACAGGTGAGGGTAAATTATGAGTGTATTAATGTGGTTTAAGGTGAGTTAATAAGTATGGTCAATGGAAGGTTCTCATAAGTATAGTAATACATGACTGTGTGTGTGTGT
>JAXDDX010000009.1:4992500-5032500 GCA_034670405.1 Hoplostethus atlanticus
GATGGAACAAAGTATTACTCATGATGTGCAGGGCAACCCATAACCTGGTTGGCTGGTTTGGGGTCAGTAGTTAACATTTGAGTCATTCAGGTGAGAGTGGTCACATGTTTGGTAGAATCCCATAGTAGTCCTGACAAAATGACCGATATATGGTTGGGTAAAGTCCAGGTCCAATTAAAGAGATAAGCTCCGATCTCGGTTCAGTTGTTTAAGGACTTAAAGTCGGACTTCCTTGTCTTCCCTTGCAACTCAAGGCCCAGATAAGGAGCAGCAGAGGACAGAGCCCCATCATATTGTGGTGTTTGGAGATGGAGACTGTGTCAAAGTTGAAAACAAGGTAAAAGACTTCAGCACATAGACATTCAGGTATGATTGTCTGTAGACAGTCAAATATGAGTACTGCCTCTTATTTTTCTGCTCAGGGCTCTGAGGTTTCTCATTTTGTGCTGATTGCTGGAGAACCCATCAAAGAGCCTGTGGTCCAACACGGTATGCCATTACTAGTCACTAAACAAATCAAATGATTTTAAAAGGTTGCGAACACTTAACCCACGTCTGTGATGTAATACTTTAGTGCGTTGCCTCTGTCTTTCAGGTCCATTTGTAATGAGCACAGAGGAAGAGATCAGACAAGCTATCAGAGATTACCAGACTGGATGCAATGGTTTTGAAGGGGCCGTAAACTGGAGGTCCAAGATCAGAGACTCCCTCTGAAGAGAAATGAGCAGGCATCACATCCCCTGTTCCTGTTGAAAACATTTGCTTCAATTGTTTGCTGCTATAAAGATGTTTTCTAGATATTTATGTTACGGCCCATTTTTACATGTTGCCATTTTCCAACATTTATCACCACGTGTTATATGTCACAGTACTGCTAAAAGGCATGTGGGTGTGGAGGACTTGCCCCTTGTTAGCACATTTTTTACCTTGTCCCCCTCCCTTGTAAAATATAGATTTTAGGGAAAATGTGCCGGTAAATAGCAATTTAACTGCTCTCCACTCCCCTTGTTAAGTTTGAACTTTATAAAATGTCCTCACTGTTAGTCACCAAGCTAGTACTCTAGGAAGCACTACTGTAAAATCATGAAACAATAAAAATGTTTTGTGAAGTTTGGTTAAACTTACTGTTGTTGTGAAGCTTATTTAATAGTCAGTATAATCTATTGAAGTGAGTGTTTTGATGTTTGAAATGCATTTTTTACCATAAAATTTGCTAAAAATCTATAAACCAAATTGTTGTGCGTCAATCGAAAAGTATTCACATTGTTTAGTCTCGTTTAATCATTGCGAGCGTTGTTTGGAAACCCACAGAAAAGAGGCCTTACAAGCTGAGGTTCCTAATCAGCACATCAATAATGAATGTTCTTCTCATATTTCCTCCCGTGCCGTTATGTCTTCTCCTAGCAGAGCAAATCCAGAGTCACATGCATCTGGATGGGAGAGTGGGTGGGGTGTTGATAGGACAAGGGGTGGTGCCGGCCCCTCATTTCCCTCATGTACGACAGAGGTCTGGATCACATTTAAAACACATGTTACTGCTCCGAGGCTGTGTGCGGTTTGGCAACTCCACAGGGAAAGACACTGACACGGGATTTGATGGATTGATGGACGGGAGGACAAGACATTGAAAAGGAACGACAGAAACGAGCAAATAAAGAGACACACTTCCAGGCAGGAGGAGAGACGTAAGGGCAGGCACAAGTACAACCATACTGGCCTCTCATGAGACCTCCCCAGCCCCAGAGCTCAAGGGACAGGATCTAAGTGTGTGGCTACTTTTCCAGCCCAAGGCCTTTTTACACAGATACACCACGATAGGATCTGGAGGACTGAACTGTGGACTGACTGAGTGGAGAAGTGCCATATATACAGTACATACCATGACCACTGTATGAAACGGTTGGCCCAAGATGCTGGGGGGAGCCTGAGGTCCAGACTGAAGTAGCCTTTACTGGAGGTGGGAGTTCATTTATAAAGAGGAGAGGAGAGTCTGAACACAGCCGAGTGTCTACAGATCATCTAGCGAGAGGTCCTGAACCCATTTGGACTAACTGGGAAAAGAGAGCGTGCTAATAAGTCTTCAAGGGGAATCCTGGCTTGTGTTTTTTCTTAGGTACTTCTCGGCTTCTTACTGCTAGTAGCCTACTCATTTAACTGGACACCTCAGGATCTGCATCAAAGCTTCAGCAGTAAGAGGTGCATGTTTTAAAGCCTCTTTAGCCTGCTCCATTTGGCTAGGGGGTGTCTGGGTTGCTGTGACACACACACACACACACACACACACACACACTCCTATGTGAGTGTGTGTGGTCTGGTGAGAGACTCAGCTGGTCTGGGAAAGAGCAAGTCTACGGAGAAGCAGCCAAGTGGTTTCTACCAGCAGTAAGAGGAGACAGGCTTCTACAACGGGGACTGAGCGCTTCTCAAAGGAACTTAACGGAGCCAAGGACTAACGATGAAGATGAAACGGACTCTGTGCAGGGTCTACTGTTTGGTGACGCTGGTGGTGGAGCTGAGCTGGGTGAAAGTGGGCCACAGCATGTACACAGAAGGGGGGAGTGGGGTAAGGATATGAACCATTCTGTTTTGAAGTGCAGCTTCTGTCTAATGCATGTCTATGCAGCCACTTATGTAGCCTACAAAAGCATGCTTCAAGATTATCACCATTCATTGTCGTTGTGGTTTATAACTTGTAAAAAGCATGATTATTTATTTATTTTGTTGCCTGGCACTTAAAATAATTTTCATTATTTTTCTGAAATTGCCCTGAGAGCAGAAATGCGACTGCATTGTTCTAATGTTCTGTAAGCATTAGTGTGATTGTGGCTTTATTTCACTCTTCATTGAGGTTTTTTGTCCAAGTGTAGCCTCTTTCCTCTTTCCTCTTTCCTCTTTCCTCTTTCACTCATAAACCTCACACTTGGCCAGTTGTTAGAGGTGCAATATACACATATATATACACACACACACACACATTGTGTCCATGATTATTTGTGTGTGGTTGTGGCTGTTGTATGTAAACCGTTTTAAATGACTTGGAGAGGAAGCACATGTCAGAGGTAGTAAAATGCTCAGTATCACCAACTGAGTGCTGCTCTGAACGTCTTGACTCTTTTCTCTTCCCTTTCTTGCTTTTGCCCATTTTCTTCATCTGTCTGGTCCATTCTTCCTTTTGCTCTCCTTCCATTCCCTCTCTATTTCACTCCCCTTTATCCTCCCTTACAATTCCTGTCATCCTTCTCCCCATCCTTCTCCCTCTCTGTTTCTCATTAGCGAGTCTATTCCCTGGTAGAAATTGCTCAGGGGAAACCTCCCTATTTTCTGTTGTTGTTTCTCTGATTTAAGTGGAGGCAGTCGGCCAGCCAACCTGCCCCACCCTCCTTTCCGCAACACATTGAACACATCAGAGGGCTCAGATTGTTACAATTGTCCAGAGGAAATAAAGCAAACATTGTGCAGACAAGTGTAATATTCCATGACTATCCTATGCCTTACCTCCGCCCCAGCTGTACACCTACCACCGGGTATCAGGCTTTGGCTTTCCCGCCTCATAAGTGAGCTTTGGAATTCCTGATTTTTAACTCTTCTCTCTCTTGCTCAGACAAATAACATTGCGTGTTTAAAGTCTATTAAAATTTCATCACGTTTAACACGAGAAACTGAAACACTTGAGGTAGCCCACAAAGGGGGCCTCATTGTGAAGTTTAGGTTTTTGGTGAGAGCTTGGAGAGATTAAGTTTGATGTAAAAAAAAAAAAAAAAACTGTAAAAAAACTTTTGTCTTCTACAAAAAGTATTTGAGCCAAAGCATACAAATCTGTTATCTGTAATCCTCTGTATCCATTTGGTTCTGGTTTACTGCACGTCATTGTGGGAACCTTGACTTTCTGTGGCAGCCTGACAGGTGGTTCATGGGAAACGTGGTTTTCCCATCAGTTCACCCCCAACACACAGCTCTTCTTCTCTACAGGGTTACGCCAAGGATACACTGATGTGGGCCTGTGTGTGAATATGTGTGTGTACGTGTGTGTGTGTGTGTGTGTGTGTGTGTGTACGTACATATTTTATGTGTCTGCGAGGCAATGGAACTTTTACTCTCCTCACTCCAGTGTGTACTCTGTGGCACAGCATGAAACACTGGAATGAGCAGTTTTCAGAGAGTACATGATAATACATGACATCTATGATTTTATTTTTCATTATTTGGATAAAGTATAATGGTTTGCTTGCTTGTTTACGCTTGAACATCGTCAGAAAATATTTGCAAAGGTCTGCAGTGACATGACATGGTTTCATTATTTTATTGGTGCATGATTATTGCCCTCCTCTGGCAGAGCTGGGTATTTTTTTTTTTCAACACACCTTCAAACAACTCACACTAATACCACCAGATGAGTAATACTAGATCAATATCAACACTTAGGAAGAGTTGGATCCATAAGCAACTGTGGATTTGTGTTGTAAGTTTGTAAATTCTGTTTATATGGAGGGACAAAAAAAATGTCCATCCCAGGAAGACTACAGAGGGGCTCGGTGACCTCAAGGCCTAGTACACTGAGATTATAGTTGTTTTTTTTCATCATCATGGTAAAATGAAACATTGAAGGATGAAGATCTATTAACTGTATTCCCTGCAGGTATTGGGTCAGGAGCAGTGGGAGAGAGAGGTGAGGTCAGCCTGCAGTCTAGATGAGCTGCTGAGGCTGATAGACTTTCCAGACTGGAAGCTGTGGAAGTGCCGTCTGAGACTGCGGCAACCAGAGAGCCAGACAGATCTTTTACGCTCCTCTTCCTCTTCAGCAGGGTCACACCGGTCTACGCGCTATGCTGCCGACTCATACAGCCTGGAAATACTTAAAGGTTGGATAAAACATACATATGTGAATGTATGTGTGTGTGTGTGTGTGTTTGTGTGCTTGTGTCTCACAGTGTGAATCTGCCATCCAGCCATAGATGAAGAGTGGCAGCGGACCCAGTGCATGCCGAGGGAAACGTGTGTTGATGTGGCCAAAGAACTGGGCACCGAGCCATCAATGTTCTTCAAGCCACCTTGTGTGTCCGTCTACAGGTTTGTTTTACATCAAACGGGATTCAGAACATGAACACCGTTCACCAAACCCCAAAGTCCCTGCATCTAATACTGATGCCACCAAAACTTCCAAGTGCCAAAATAAAAGCTGAGATGACATCCATAGTCGTCTATAGCCGCTACCTGCACGGGAAGCTGCTGATGGGGAGAAAAGGGAGGGTCCCCAAACAAAAGGAGGCTCTTCAGACAGGCGAGGTGATACAGTGATACAGTATTAAATACACCTGGCTACCTGCATCATTTTGCAAAATCGGGACCTAAATATCTTTTTGATATCAGTTCAAAGCAGTTTCCAAATCGGTTGTAATATGTTCAGTGTCCCATAATATCATATAGGGACAATTTTGTGCTTGCTTGGGGTGACATTGAACTTGGACCATCTGGGTAGAGCAATGACTGACAGGATATTATTTGGTCAATGTAATAAATTATTAAATATAGGTCACCAAACTATCTTGCACAGACACACAGCTTAGAGGGAACATTGATCCTAAATGCTCCTTTGATGTGAGTTATTTTAGATATGCCGGGCAGATTTGGGACTCATTAAGTTAGCATTTTGAACACCCACCTCACTTACAAAGTTGTTTACCATCTTGCCAGTCATTTGGTGCAATATGTTGTTGGTTGTAAGATTGATTCAATGTGATGATTTATTTTTATCCTCTTTAATGATCATATAGCATCAATTTGTCCTCCAACCAAGATATGACTTGTATCCTTACCTACAGGTGCAATGGCTGCTGCAATAAAGAGGGAGTCACCTGCAGAAACACAACCACCACATATGTCAATAAAACTGTGAGTGTCCAAATCTCATTTGACCTTGTGAGCTGATAGTCTTTGACTTTGGTGTGAAAGTATTTGAATACTGGATATCAAACTATACAAAGCACACAAAGTTTTACAGTGGTTCCTCATGAAAAAAACTGAAGAGTCAGATCACCATTCTAGGACATTCTCTTATTGCGTGTGTGTGTGTCTGTGTGTGTGTGTGTGTGTGTGTGTGTGTGTGTGTATGTATGTGTGTGTGCATTTCAGCTCCTGAGTGTGATCCCATTCAAGTTTGGACCTGAGCCTGTGCTAATAAAAGTAGCCAATCATACAGAGTGCAACTGCATGGAGCCTGCCATAATACGACGCAATGTCCGACTTCATAGGAAGAGTGGGTGAGTCCAAAATCTGAGTCATATTTCTCATTTGAAATTGCTGTAATGTATTTTTTTTATTATACACTATTCCATTCTGATCCATTTGGTTCATTGGCAGTTGCTCTCCAATGCAAGACTCCAGGAGGCTTTGTGCCAGTGGGCTGATCTGGGACTGCACGACAGACGGATGTATACCCTACCCCTCTAGTAACCCAGGTGTGTGCGTGTGTGTGTGTCTGTGTGTGTGTGTGTGTGTGTGTGTGTGTGTGTGTGTGTGCCCACAACTATCTTGGAGGGCCCACTGGAGGGTCTGTTGTGTGTGTGCCAACTTTGGCCTCACATCTAATATACCTATTTCAAGTCACAAGGAAACAGCATTTTCATAGTGATTTACGTCGGTTATTTGCCATATTTCAGGTTGAAACAGGATGTTGGAGCAGGACATAATGCGGGGAGGGACTGTTCAAAAGTGGTCGGTTCAGACAGTGTAACTTGTTGCATCCTCGGTGTAGTTGGTGAAGCAACTGAAATGCTTTAATCTTGAGTTGTCACAAATGGCAGATTTCCAACCACCAGGACACAACCATGGGGTCTTAGATAAAGGAAACAGGGTTGTAAAGTTGTAAGTTTTATATTGGTGGGGTGGAGGGAGGGATTGTTCAAAAATTTGTGATGGTGTTATTGGTTGGAAATTGTATGTACATCTACTGGTACACCGTGAATTAACCACTAAAATAAGCTGCTTTCCAGGAAGTAAAAATAATGCGATTTTTATGTAGAAAATACAAGAAAATAACAATTTTTATAAATATTTTGTCATTTATTGTTACATAGCAGCATGTTATGATGTGGAGAAGGTGAAAACGTCATTTTTCAATTGACTGCAACTTAAAAACTTTTATTTTCCCTCTACTTAGATTTTCCACTCAGTTCGTGGATGCCTGACTGTGAGATCGATGTGGAGCGCTGTGATTGTCTTCCTACACTCCAGCCATACGACAAGCCCAGACCTATCTACCGCTGTCACCTCAACTCTACCTTCTGTGCCAACAAGAGACGTCACTTTGACCACGGCTCCTGCAGGTAAAGTAGATTAAAGAAGAGGATATTTCTCTTGCAGCACAAGTAAAAAAAAACAAAAAACACAAAAACATTATGACAGTAACACATCTAATCACAACAGAGTAATCAAGTGGATAAAGTGCATAACCTTGACTCAATTCTGATACATATTTCCAATTTGTATCACACAATATTAACAATTATTTCATATTACAAAGAATCTTACATGACAGAATTCAGAGACTTTCCAGGTTACTTAGTGTGATTTGTTGTATCACTTTCTCTCCATTAGTATAATTGCAACCTTTTTTTTTTGCTGCGGCCATTTCCAATATCAGTCCTTGCTGACAGAATTGTTTTTATTGCTTATTAGCCAGAGTATATTGCACATACCTATCTTGATTACTGCCACCACCCCACACCCCCACTCCCACACCCCCACCCTCACAATCAGTCATCTACATTGAAATTTGTCTAATTGTGATAGTAGCTGTGGGGATACAACAGTCCTATACTCTTTTTGCTTTTATGTTTGGATTCTAATACCCGTGTCCTGAATGGAGGAGCTGAAACTCCCCTGAAAGAGGATAATAATCATAATAATCATAATAATGATGTTAAACAATTATTCTTTTATTCACAGATGCAAGTGACACAAGTACAAATCCACTGTGGGAATAAATCACGACAATCTGCTTGGAAGCATCTTTATGGAAGCAGAGAAAAAAGGCTCATAATTTATTTGCAGTCCTATTTATGCCAATCACTAATTAAATAAAATATTAACTCACATGACCATGTTATTAATAGACTTTTAACATGCTTACCTTATGTTAAAATCAATGTGTAAAGTTTATGATTTGTACATTTGTTATTTGTGCACTGAAAAACTTTTGGTTTATATTAAAAGATTGATATTTTTTATAATTTGAACATATCATGCACATATGGATTATTTCTTGCCTTCCCCTGGCCTTTTTGCTAATATGGCCATTCCTGTAGTTATGCAAAATAATGAGATGCACAGATATCACTTGTATGAAGAGCTTGCCTCTAGAGGGTGCAAAACACCGCTTTGAAAAAATAGTCTGGTCACGTTGCAACAAGGGCTGCTGCATTCTGCCGTGAAACATCATAATGTAAATAGAGTGGTGCAGGAATGAGTCCTAAAACCAGGAAATGAGTTAGACTTCGAGACAAGGGAACTGGAAGTGCAAAAATGCTATGGGTTTTTTGAATGTGTTTTTGGTTAGATGCCTGAAATAAAGTCTGTGGTTAACACAGGCTTAAGAGGTTTTCACGTTTTGTTCTACGACATAAAATAAATACCCCACTCGTGAATACGTGTCTTAAAAAAGGCGGTTGCTAACAAGTGGCTAAATGAGACTACAGAGGTGGTGGGGGACATTAAACGCATCACGCCGAACACTCATCTAGTCACTAGTCCTCCTTTACAGCCTCTAGTTGTGTTTCTACTCGCGCTCTTCCAAACTATTCCAACTCAAACTTTCCAACTTGTAGATTTATCACTTTATAGTATTTTTAGTGGTGGTGACATTGAAGTCATGCGACCGTGGTGTAGTTCGTTTATAGCCTAACGTTAGCTTTTTACTTCTGGCGATTGCATTTACGCTTCAAAAATCATAAGAGTGGTGTTCATTTGTGAAGATTATCTTGCTGAACAAAACGTGTAAGTATCATAAACTTTTGTTTGCCACAGAGTTTATTTTCTGCAACAATCCAAAATCCAATGCAGAAATCCCATTGGCTTTTTGTGGAGGGAACCAGGGCGATGCTAACTTCCGGGTTGGCCTACAGAAATAGGTCATCCCTGCACCACTCTAGAGAACAACACCCAGTAAGTTACATGAGTGGTTACTTCAAAGAGACGATGGATGCAGTATCCTGTCCCCCTGAATTGCGTAGTTATTATGGGATCTGATTCCTTGCTACCCATTCAGTGTCTGAGGGAACTATTGTTAGCCAGATGGTGGCAGAAGGTGCAGAAGCCTACTAAGTGCTTGGGCTTCCTAGAGAAAGCTCAACTTCAACAACACAGCTCTTTCAAGGTTGATCGGAGTGGATTGTAAATCGGGTTTCTCAAACAAATAAAACATGAATGTCCATTGTACATGTGTTTACTTTACTGTTGTTGCTGGGCAAGTGTATTGAGTGTATCCATTCCAGTGTGTCATTTACTTCCCCAGCATGGTAGTGCTGCTTGTCAAAAGTGTAAACATTATACTGTGCATGTGAGAAATTGGCTTACCTCTTTTTTATTGGCTTCCTGGTTCAAAATACATTTTTGTACCCATTATACAATGACAGGATCATGTCTCAGAGGTATGGTGTGTAGATTAGAATAAGAATAATAACTTATATAGCATTTTTCATTAAAAACAATTACAAAGTGCTTTAGAGAGAAAATGAAGTAAAACAGAGGTAATAAAATCAGGCAAAACAGTTCAACCAAACCCGATAAACGTCAGTAAAAGTAAAAACAATCAGAACAAAACCAAATAAAAGCAGAGCCAAAAATGTCAGAAAAGAAATAAGATAGCAAAAAAATACAACAGGACGGTGACATTAAACAATTAAACAATAGTCTGAGTTCCTCAGGCAGGCTGTTCCAGAGCATGGGGCATAGGGAGCTGACTCCTATCTAGGAAATATAATTAATTCAGATTTGAGGCCATTCAATACATGATTACATATTTTTCAAAACCATTTATTCACCTCGTAATGTTCATTCCATTCAGAATTTGTTCATTTTCAAGTCAATGTTAGACCGTCGGGACTATATACACATTTGTGGAACCTTACAGATTCTTTTCAGTAGATTTCACTGTGACAATGTCTGTACCTTAAATCCAATGTCTTTGCATTGTAAATAAAGACTCTTGTGTGTAGGAGTCATCTGTTATCATCTGTTTTATAATTGTATCATTTAAGTGTTGTGTACATGTATGATGATTTACTATTGGGTCATATTAGGTTAGAACCTCATACAACATCACAACATCATCAGCAACTGGACTCCTGCTGCTATCCTCATGCATGCTGCTAAACTCCTGCAGGACTAGTGCTGCCCTAGAATACTAACCATGGATTAAATGCATAGATGGCACATTCGGCCCCATGAGTACTATCTACCATATTACAGGACACTGGTGTCAGATTAAAGTATCACGTGGATGATTGCTTTGGTTTTTCTTCACATTTCTTATGTCTATGATGAAACTCAAGCTACAATACCACATTTACAGTACCACAGCTGTGGCCTTAGCTATTCTCCATTTAGCCAGAAACTCCTTGATGGACCACTAAGGGTTCCTGGATCACACTTTGATCACATTAGCATTATCTAATGTGAGAAGATAAACCTTTAATCCAGAGCTGGTGTTGTTTTTTGCTGCCAATCCTCTCGTCACATAAGGGTAAGTTGACCAGAGGGCCAAATTGCCCAAATGTCGGTGTATTCCTTGTAGACACTATGAAAGTGATTCAGTTACAAAAAGAGAGTTATATAAAGCTTGCATATACATTTAATTGTGGTACTATAGGGCTCTATGTTACTGATAGTATATAATGCTAAAGTAATCAATCACTGTCATCTACAGGTCAGTAGGGGTTACTACCACAAGTTCAGGCACATAAATTAAAGTAATCAACAGCACCATTACTGGCCCCTAAATGTATTGCAGTTACATGTGCAGTTCAACATCGATTTACTCAAAATCTTACAGTAACTTACTAGACATCTGAACATGTAGATTTTTGCCAGCATTGTTGCCATGGATATAAAGTCTCACCTATTCTTAAAAAATGTAATACAAATTGAAAATAAAACTAGGGTCCTTTTGAAAGTATAGTGGGAAATGTACATCCTTGGTTGACTAAATGATAATACATTAACATATTGGATCCTCTATATTTAGAGATATTGAATGCTTAACTACATTTATTTATAAATAAAATATAGCATGTTGGAATTGAGCTCATCATATGAAAGAATATACTCTGATGTATTTTGTGAAGCAAATTATTTGTCCCTATGGCCCTTATCTCTAAGTTAACTGCACTGGATCCGGAGTGTATGTATACTGTATTTAAACAGGTTATATATAGGACCATTATTTAAATCTCATGTTGATAGTAGGACACTCATTTACTTGGTACAATGGTACTGAGCAAAACAAGACATCAATCAAAGCAACTGCATTCAAATGAAACCAAATTCATGATTAAATACCTGAAATGCTTCAATGTTACCAGGGTGTCAAGATTCAAGATGAACTCCAGGTACAAGCAGCATTAAAGTGAAAAGCAGTCTTTCTTAATTCTGAGTTTAACCAAGGTGCTTGGAGCTAATGTTAGTCTAATGTTAGCTAAATCAAAAATGTCCCATCCCATCCATCCTAGCTGCACTGCCTGCAGATGCAAGTGCCACGCACCAGACCCCAATGGCAATGCAGCAGCGTTTAGTGCTCCATCACCATCTGATATAGGAGGTGAGCCTGGGTTGTGAAGTAGGCAGTAGACATATATTAAATGATAAATGGTAAAAGCAGTGCACACATTAAACAGTAAAAGGCAAAAGCAGTTGTGATGAACAAATTGTGGTGCTGCAGTTTATCAAATCAAGACTGTTTCAATCAAGTCAGCACCATTAAATCAAGCCTAAGTTTACCAGTGCTTTTATTAATCCACTTGCATTTTTTAACTGACTCCATTCTGTCAAGACGACGTGTTAAGTAAATGGTTGAGACCGTGCAGGACACAGATATGACAAGGCCCTCACACCATAATTAAACAAACACTGTCCAGACTGAATTATATACCCACTCATCACACCCTGGGCATAATCCTTCCCCTTCACGAAACACCAAATTAGGAAATCGTGGTGTGATATGGTGACTGTAAATCTAGCATGTGACGTTGCAGATTAACTGTGTCCAGTGAAAGCAGAGGTGCAGAAACTATGTGGTGTATACACAGTCAACAGGACTAAGACTGTAATCAAATGAGTGCAAAAGCATGGGGAAAAGGTATGTGTGCAAAGGTATCTGACTCTCAGCAGGGAAAAAGCTCTCAAGCTCTCACCAAGAAATGAGTGAATATGAATGAATATGAAAGGGAAAAACATTCAAATTGCAGTAACAAGCACACACACACACACACACACACACACACACTAATATTCCATTCCAAATTACAGACGAGAATTCCAATATACAGTTGCATTCATTGTTTATTTTTCACACAGTGTACACTTAACACTGATACACAGAGACAATGTAAAATATACAATTCTACATTTTATAAACAATACAGCTCAACAGGCTCACTGTAACCATGGGACAGCTAACAGAGGTACTCTTGTTTAAATTTGCCTGAATCAAGTATCATTATTTTGATACTTGTGGAGTGATCCACCTTTTTGTGCTTTGTTAAAAGTTTGACACTAATGTGAAACAGCAGTGGAAACATCACATTTGCAGATTTTTTTCACTTGTTAAAGAAAAGTTGTAAGAAAAATGAGAAATAATAGAGTAGAGAGATTTGAATGCTTGTCTTAGATTATATTATAAGTATAGAGTATTATGCGGGAATCTATTTTAATTTTTATAATCTGATATAATCTGATGCAAATTTTACCAATCATATTCTCTCATTTGAATAATTGTATGTTCACAGTTGGTTAGCAAGACGTTAACTGAAGAGAACAGAGAGTAAATAGAGACCTCGTTTGTGGTGTTAAACAACACAAAATGTCTTCAGACAGCAAACAAGTATCACCAAAGTTCCCTTACAAGCCAAGAGCACTATTCCTAAAAATAAAGTTAGAATCTCTGCACAAATACACTATATACTTTGAATAGATATGTACTCTATGTAGTAATACTAAATGATTGTGATATTTACATCATGGAGAAAAACAACTTACCACAGGAAAAGCTAGTGAAATGTGTACATGCACACAAGTACAATCTTGTTCTACACTTCTTTTACAGCCCCACCCCCATCTCTCTCTCACACACAGAGTCATGATTGAAATTGTGTGAACCCCTTGTGTAATTACAGAAAGTTTTAATTTTTACCAAGCAATCCATATTTCATCTAAATGAGCCTTGACTTAACTTAAATAAAAGATCTGTATTTACCAATTTTATATGTTTTAGAGGAAATTGTCCATGCAGTAAAATGAGTTTAAAGGGAATTAGTGCAGGTGCAAAAATGAGTGAGCTCCTCTTACATTAGTGAAATGAAGTAGGTATGAATCAAGTGGGTAAATAATAGGGTATGACGTTAACGGTCAGATCGTTGGGGAGGAGTTTGTGTGGCACCAGACCAATAGTGTGCAGGTTTTCCTTCACTGATCACTTGCTCCCTCACCACTTGAAGCTGTGCATATCAATGAAATCAGTTTGGTTGGAATCAAACCTGCAGAGGACCTCTGTGGACCTCAGGAAGTGAGTATTGAGTGCGCATCAGTTGGGCGAAGGTTATAAAGTCATATCAAAGAGTTGGGCTCCATCAGTCCACTGTGAGACAAATAATATACAAATGGTGAGCATTTAACACGACAGCGACTCTGCCTAGTAACTAATATAAAATAACCCAAGAATAAAATCCATCTGATGTCATTGTGTATCCGTCAACAATAAGAAGAACACTGAATAGAAATGTTATTCATGCAATAGTAGCCAGGAGAAGCTTCTACTGTCTAAAAAGAACACTGCTGCTTTCAAAGCTGGAGATTTCTGTAAGCCTGTTCTCTGGACAGGGGAGTGAAAACTGTTTGGACCTGGATGAATTCATGAACAGAACTTCAGGACCTCAGCCCGAGAGCCGAAAGTGGCTGTTCAACAAGAAGAAGTTCAACGTTTTGGATTGGCCAAGTCAAAGTCCTGACCAAAATCCAATTGAGATGCTGACTTGGCCGTAAGGTGGAGTGGGAGAAAATCCCTCCAGGAAGATCCCACAGACTGATCAGTGGCTATAGGAGACGTTTACTCCAAGTGCTGCTAAATGAGTTATTGATTGAAGGAGTTCACATATTTTTGCACACAGGGATATGAAGTTTTGTTAAATAAACCATTTTTGTTAAATAAACAAACTATATCAGATTTATTTGTGGATCTTATTTATTTGAAATATCATCACTATAATATGAAATAATGATCACCTCCTGTAGGGTTCACAAACTTTCAAGCATGACTACACACACCTCCCCTACACACAGTCCTCCTGATTGACCTGCCTGCCGTTGATCATACTCAGACTAGCCACAGAGTGATGTGTGCTGCGGATAGAGGTCATGTGTGTGTTGTAACGTGTCAGGCTCTGTGAGGAGCGTTTGAGGATCATGCGATTGCAGCAGCACAGCTGCTGGTTGAACTGCTTCTGGAAAGTCTTGCTCAGCACGTAGAGGGCAAAGGGGTTGAGGCAGGAGTTGGTGAAGGCCAGTATACGGGCTACAACACTGCACACAAAATGAACCAACGAAGTGTCCACCTGGTGGGAGGGGAGTGAGATAGGGGGTGGGGGGTTGAGACAAAATAGGCCTCTGCATGTGTAAAAGTATGTAAGAGAGAGATAGAGAAAAAAAATAGAGAGAGACAGAGACAGATAATAAACAGGCAAACATCTAGGTAGACAGACATATGAGAAATAATGAGATACTGCAAGGGAAATGTGTGTGCTGCTGTTTTCTTTTACCTGGGAGTAGTGATAGGAACGATATAAGTAGATGGCATGGCTGGGCAGCCAGCACACTGCAAATAGGCCCACAAACACCAGGACTGTCTTGGCCAAGCGCTTCCTCGACTCAACCTGCTGGTTGCGCAAAAGAAATGCAGGATTGTTATTGTTATTATAAAGACGTCAAAATGATCATTTTTAATAGTGTATCTTTTACAGTATGCAAAAGTAATGCATCCGCTAAAGATAATTTTTGTCACTGGCCTGTCGTCTGGCAAGCACATTCCCTTCAACGGGCAGGTTAGAGGTGCTCTTTATCAAGCTGCAGGCGATGAAGGCATAGTACACTGATATGACCAGCAGGGGAATGACATAGAAAATAAGGAAGGAAGCCATGGAGTGTATCCTGGGGTGCAGTTCCCCAGCATGGGGATAGGGGGCGCAGGTGATGAAGGTCTCATTAGTGGAATTGATGTTGAAGGTGTGCAGGTCGGAGAAGACGGCCTCAGGGATAGCCAGGACCAGGGAGAACAGCCAAATGAACACCGCTCGCAGGACAATGCTGGTAGTAGTTCTGGATGTCTGAATGTCCAGGGGCTTCACAATGGCCCTGTACCTGACATGTCAACGATACACAGAGAGAGATGGAGAGACAGACAAAGAAACAGAGAGACCGAGAGAATTAAATACATAAGGACACAGTGATAGGAACAGAGAGAAACAGAGAAACCGAGCTAGATAGAGAAACAGACATGAAAGATGAAATGACATGGTCATCACTTGGTACAGCCCAGAGTAAAGTGGGGTTGGCAGCAAGATAATTCACACCGACAGACACATACAACTAAATAAAAAGTTGGGGGCAAGAAAAACAAGTCTTATCTTGAAGATATCATAATGACCTAATTGATAATTATTTGGGTGTAATGAACATTTTATGAAATTAACAGGTTCTAAAAAGGCTAAAAGGCTAAAGAGGCTAAAAAGAGGCTAGAAAGGTTATTAAAAAATGCAACTTGTCAAGTCAAATTAACATCCAGACCCCAAAATAACTGCCATGCAGCACAAGTGCCAAAAGCAAAGAGCGGTGATCCTTGCACTTTTCTCTGAAGGAGAAGAAAAGGAATGAGAAATGACATACAATATAAGGCAGACTGGAATTTTTCTTCTCCTCCACCACTACGACCTTTGTCATTTTATCTAGCCTTTATTTACCCAGAGACCTTCATTACTTACATTTTATTGTGTTGTCATAAGTCCAACATATGATCATGCTAGGATGGGCTGTTTAATCATATTCCCTCATATTAGTCAAGCCACTACTGTTCATTGGCCACTATTTGAAAAAGGCTACTCTACTCTAGTCTACTCAACTACAGCCAATTTTGATAACATCAAGCCCTTTGTTCAGCTGAAATTATAACCTTTTACAATACAAGGCTATATGAAGGGTTGGTGGAAAGATGGCAGCTGGTTGCATTTCGCTTTGACTCATTACTCAGTCTGAAGCTCCGCTCTCAGTGTGGTTTTCAAACATGATTGAGGGTGAATTGTGTGAACTGAATTAAATGTGATTGGATCTCCCATAATTCATCAGAAAATCTTGTTAACAACATAAAATCCTACTGTATCCACATGGCTTTACCCAGTACGTTTTTTTAATGGACCATTTTGATGCCAGCATGTTTGGCCCCAAAGAAAAAAACAATCCCAGATTGCTTCTATATTACTATAAGCATTTGGCCACCATAGCAGTTCAGCAGCCTGCACCCAGACGGGTTCCAGACACAAAAGTGATGCTTGGAAGGCCACAGTGAAAATATTTATACTGGCACTTTACATCGCTCAGTCCTCTATGTGGTGAATCAATAAATATGAGAGGAAGAGCAAAAGAACATTGTGTATTATAGATAATGAACAAATAGATAATCAGACATTGTGAATCATTACTAGTCTGGTGAGGACTGCTGATATAATGATTGTAGAATGGATTTCCACACTACTGATCATAAATCCCATCAAACTCATGATCATCTGGTGGTCTAACATACATCTGCAAACTAAAGAATAAAGATTCCAAAGGGGTTCTTACTTAATTTAGCAATTTATAGATGTGGCGTAATTCATCAGGTTTCATGATCAGTAATAACAACAAAAAATGTTCTACATACATGTTGTATCTTACTTTTTACTTTTTCTATTGAAAAAAAAATTGTTGTGAAAAAAAACCAACTAGCCTATTATATGATGACTTCATCTGAACGATGTTCTATTTTAACTGAATATTGTTTTTGCAACTCAAAAAACAAAAAATTGCATTAGAATTTGTACAAAAACATACAAAACACAAGTTATGTTATATTTCCCCCATTCCTTGATTTAATTGCTGTTGTAAATGCTACACTTATGTGTATTCTAATTTACAATAACATTATGATTTACTAAAATCAATGTGCAGACAAAATGCATATAATTACCATTAATTTCAGAGAATATTAGAACATCTAGCAAATACGCAAACAGACATAATCCATTTACAACTTGAATAAAACGAAACATACAACTTAAGCCAATAAACATGTAACAATGCCATTTCAACTTTCTGTGGTGAGGCTATCCATTTTTTGACATCATGGATTAGGATTCAAAATCATTCACAAAATGGGTTGTTTTATCAGTAGAGCCATAGTAGTGAGGAAATATGATTTCGGAAATGCATCAACGATCCCAACGTCTTCAATTCCAGAGACAAGGATTTATTAACTTTGAGTTAAGGAATATTGTTCGTTACAATGGGAAAGTGAAAACTGGAGGATAAAGTAAATTAACACTCACTTAGCATGATTGATCGATTTATAAATAGTAAAAGTACAATGGTTTATTTATAGAGGGCTTCTTCGCTTCTATGGGCGATAAAAAAAGATTTAAGTAGCGAAAGTTTACTATAGCCAAGAAGGATATAATCTGCTATAATATAATAATATAACTATTTACAAACTCTATGCGAAGAAATTGGCGTAAGAATTCAGCGCATCATGACTCCCCAGGAGCCCAATGGACAGTCTATAAAAACATCTACGATAGATAATCAGGTCATTTTTGGTCATCATGAATCCCATCCAGGCTGCGGGGTTTCCGTGCTGTCCGAGGTATGGCAGAGACCCTTCTTCTATTATTTGCCAACAAAACATCTAAAAAAAAACGCTTTTAAATCCGTTAGATTTCTGGGAACAAGTGGAGCAATTACTGATTTGGTTTTAAGTACAGTTTAAGTGTCAAGATTAAGCATCCTGGACGCTCCCCTGGTGCGTTTTTCTTAAATATGACTTCCAAATAAATCTTTGCTCTGCATTATAATGATAAAAACATCAAACCTGAACTCAGATTAAGGCTTGGCAACAGCCTTATAATGCTTAAAACTACAAGATCAAATTTGGTCACACTGACGCCCACGACTGCAAGCACATTTGAAGGTAATCTATCATCCAGACACTTCCAAATTCAGCGGATACGCCTGCACGGGTGATGAAGACACATAAACCGGTAGTTTACCTATCAGCAGAGAGGGCCGTGAGAGTGAACACAGACACGCCGACCGAGGTGAGCTGAATGAAAGGGATGACTTTACAGCCCACTCTACCGAACAACCACTCCTCTGTCAGGTAGCGGCTGGCATCCACCGGAGCGCAGGTCACCAGCAGCAAAACATCCCCAAGCGCAAGACTCGACATGAAGAGGTTAGGGACATTGCGGATGGATTTCGCGGAACAAAACGTCCTGATGAGAGTGATGTTGCCGATTAGTCCCAAGGCGATGATTACACCGTAAACTGAAGCGATGGCGACGCCGGTGTACCACATCGTCTGCGTCTAGCTGTGGCGAGTGAGGCTGGAGAGCGACGCGTTTGGGTACAAATGCTCCATCTCTCCGAGCGTCAAAGCAGTCGGTTCTTCAAGAGGCATTGTTATTAACTGTATCAGGGTTTTTTTTGGTTCAAACTCAGTGGAAGGTGGATAGGTCCATCTTGGTTTGCAGTTTTGCTGGAAAACTACTCTTATCATTGAAGTTGTCCCACTGTCGTCCATCTGGGAATCTCATCCTCAGTGTTTGAGCTTGGGGATCCACTAGGTGCTGCTGACGTGCGCTCAACGACCCACCATACATGACCCAACGAAAATTCAATATAATATTCCTATAGGAACTTGTTGTGTGGCTGTGGTATTCTATAGTGAGTTTATAGTGACCTTTGGGAGTCTTTCATCATATGGGTTTTTTACTTCTCCAAAGGGTCCTGTCCTGCTCCATTGACTTTTTACCCTACGAAAGCCAGCGAGCCCAAACAGATGTCAGTAATCGACTTTGTTAAGACTTTGTTAGACTTTGTTAAAGACAGGTATACCCCAGATTTCCAATGTAATAAAATCAAAGTAGGATAACAGACTCCTCAAATCTATGCTGCTTCCGAGCTATACCCACACTGCTGCCACCGGTGGTTGAAAGGTAGACTTTTCAATACATTTTCTAACTTGATTGTTAACTTGCCAGAATTGAGTAGAATAGACCTACATGACCTACATGACCTACATTTTACCATAGGTGTCAGACAACAGGGGCAGCCAGAACAGGAAAGGATTTAGTCTCTTGCTCAGAGGACACTTCAGAAGGGGTGGACACATTGGCTGTTTGTACAGCTGTCTACCAGAGCACCATGCAATCTCACAATAATTCCCTTTTTTGCAGGATTATGCCATGATGATAATATGAAATAGCAGAACAGCTGAAAGTCATATAGGGCCTGCTGTAATATGATAATGTAAAAGATGGAACCTTGCTAACAGCGACACTGTCTCTGTGTAGAAGAACTCACAACCAGCCGAGGTTCATGGAAAAGCAGCATTTCCACTCAGTCATCCAAGACTAAAGTAGAAAACAGTGTCAGTGTTCCAGTATGTAGATAAGAACATGTGAATTCACTAAGGTGACCATGATTTTGCTTATTTGTAACTTGCAAGTGGTACATTTCTTTGGTAACTGAATCTTCATGGCACACTAATCCAGATTACTTCCCTTATGCTTTAGCATTGGTAAAATGATTAGCATGGATGAAACACTGCCCTAATCTATCGAAAAGCTGACAAACAGCTTTGAGGCTGTAGAGGTTTTGTCCTATAATCCACATTTTTTGTTTTTCAGTTAGACATTTTCCCGTGGCCCCTGGGAAGCCTGGTTCAACTGTCTGTGTTGATTTGTTGTACATCCTTGAGCATCTATTGTGAAACCTTGCCCTTTGCAAATTAACGAGACAGTCAAATATGACATTTAATATGGCATGCTACATAACAGGCAGGGGTTTGTGACAAAAGACTTGCAAAATTGGCCACTTAAAGTCTGATTGAAATAAGAATGTCACATCTTTCACTTGATATTTGCGTGACATTTTCGGCTTGATGAGTGCCCTTTTTCTTGTTTTATTTATGATTCATTTCCAGTATTGATATTGCATTTTCACAAAACCACAATCCCTTGTCAAAGGTGAAGAATAATCAAATGGGTATATGTTTGTGCATTTGTGCACGTGTCTACCTGTTTGTATGTGCGTGTGTGTATACGTGTGTATGGGACTGAGCATGCATGTATTTTACTCAGGTCTGCCTCTCATTTCCAGGTTACGGTCTCAGTCTATCACCAGTCTTTAGTCAAGGGATTATTTCATCTATTTTACTGTAGTCTTATCTCTCCTCCACATAATGACTCCAAACCTCAGGACACCTTCCATTTGTTATCTCAAACAATTACAGCACACAAACTGCCCAACGGCTCCCATCAAATCATAGGGATAAACAGGGATTAGAGCTGTTCTGTCTCAACGCCATAACACACCCTGATAGGTTATTGATCGTCATTGTTGATGTGTGTCTGCTTTTAGGGGTCTCATCTGTAAGTGTCTTTCATGGACAATTTCTCTACAGTGCTTGTTGATGATCAGTTAGCCTCTCTCATGTCCGGTGTCTGTGTGGTTCCATTCTCCTAAGGCAAACAGACCACACACAGAGCCGCATACAACAATGGCTTCAAATCTGTCTCAACCTGGGGCCCATAGAAATACATCAGGAACGTTTATTTTGTGACAGAACCCCCTGGGTGACTGTAGGATGTGGATGCCAGCAGGGGATCAGGTCAGGTCGACCAATCATTCTGTGAAAACATCATGTCCCTCGGCCTACATGGAGTATCACGTGGCTCAGGCTCCCTGGTACATGCTCAACTCAATCACTTTTTGAATAGCCAGGACATACAGCCATTACAACAAAAACTATCGAAACAAATTCTGAAAAAGGTTAAGCCAATTTGGAAAAAGGGTCACTTGACACTCATGACTCAGTGTAAATATATACATATAATAGTCCTCAAGCAAAGACTTCATACATTTCATCATTTTATTGTAGTAGGTGTCACATTTTGGATATCGACCACATTTTGGATACTCCCAGTCTTATAGATATGTAATGCTGCACACGTTTGTCATGATACGTTGTCTACAACATGGAAGAGGAAATTTAATGATGGAGTGTGTGTGATGGAACAGACAAGGAGGAAACCTGTGTCCCTATTACATTGCAGTAGAATAGAATAGAATAAAGCATGCATTTTCTGGTAGAGATTCCATGGAAACAAACAATAAAAAGAACATTTCCATCACCACCAAAAACACACCTGTCTCTTAATCCTAAAAGCAAAACAAACCTAAGCACTATAAAACCTTTAAAATGGTTCCAAAATGGTTCCAACATTGTGGGCAGTCACCTTTTTATGAATGCTGTGACTTGTTCATTTTTGTTTCGAGTCTTAATTAAGGTAAAGGACCCTGTATGATTCAAAACCAGTGGAAACTGTGTATTTAATTCTGTGAAATGGAGATAAAAGAAAGAACGGAGAATTTCACTTGTTGACGGAGGTGGCACTAAACAAAGCATGAAAAATACTGAACTGTATCAATGATAAATTATACAACCCTACCCTGGCAACCCTTCCCCAAATAAAGACATACTCAACTGTTTGTCCGATGTCCATTGCAAGTAAATGCTGTCATGCACAATGATCTTTTAAAGATCTATAGCCTATTATCTATTATTATTATTACTATTATTATTATTATCATTATTGTTATTATTGTAAGAGATTGTTTTCTTCCTCTCATTATGTCTCTTAAATGTTCAAATCCTTCAGCCCTGTGCCTTGTGACACACCTTTCAAAAATAGGATTGTAAATGAAACACATGGAAACATCACTCCATTTAAATCTGTCGGCAGTAGATGAACTTCGCCTCAGGGAAAGACAACTGACATTAGATAGGAGGGCTGAGCTTTTTAAAACCAAGAAGAATAACAGAAAAATTGTACTATAGGTTCACAGACTTTATAGGACCATTTCCTGGGCACATCCACCTGAAGGGTGCTATAGTAACGATCCGCACAGCCAGATCACTGAAAGAGGCACAAAATGGCGAGAATGTGTTGTAGACACTCTAGTCAAGTAAACCAAGGTCTAAAATTGAAATCAGACATCATAGGATGTGATTCTGGTCATTCTTGAAATCTTATCAAGCAGGAATTTGACAAAATGTTGCCAACTGAGCTGTAGCTACTCTCTTTCTCTTGGGTGTGGCCAGGCTAGCCATGTGGAAGACCAGGAAGAACCAGGTCCAGGGGCCAGGGATTGCTTGCTGCTCACCTGTGGGTGGGGGTTGTTTGGTACTGGACAGCATGATGGCTCCATGTCTTTTGGTTTTTATTTTATTTTATTTTGATTATTCCTCCTTTTCTTTCTGTTCCTGAGGGTTTTTTGTGGGTTTTGGTTAGTTCAGGAGAGGGGCTAGGTGACGGTCTGTTTGTCATTAGGTTTTTAGTTATGCATTGAAATGTAGTTTCTGTAGTGCAGTGGTCAATAAAGGGCTTTTAAATTCAATTATTTCCCCTTCTCTCTCTCTCTCTCTCTCTCTGGATGAGGGAGGTGGACCTGTCGTCGCTTCCTCCTTCCTACCTGGCTGTTTTTAGAAGGTGCTAGGCAAGCACAGGGTGTCAGAAAAGAGGAAGATGTGCCTGCTTAGGCTCAGTTGAGGCAGAAAACATAATTCTGGGCCTGGTAGCGGTGAGGCGTCGAGTTCTCTTTCTACAAGCTGATGGAAAATGTTCCCCTTTTTGTGTCTGTGTCAGGGATCAATGGGCTCCTGTGTACTGGTTTCCTCTTTAATTGTTTTATTTCTTTCCTGTAGTGCAGTTCTTCAGTCCTTTTCCTTTTGTATTATGTTGTATTGTATCATGAGTGGCTGAGTTTTTTAAAATCTTTTTGACATGACTTGATCATGGTTTGTATTTGCATGGAGCAGTGAAAATACATTTTAAAATTAAATTCTCTTTCTCTCTGTGTCTATCTCTCTCTCTTTCTCTGTGTTTCGCTCTCTTTCTTTAGGGCAGTGAAAATAAAGGTGGTTTTCAAATTCAAAATTCTCTCCTTCCCCCTCTCTCCCTCCCGCTCCCTCTCCCTCTCCCTCTCTCTCTCCTCTCTCTCTCTCTGTCACATACACTTTGGGCAGATACCTGTTTTGTATGTGCGTGTAGTCCTTGTCAAACCAGTCTAACTGGACAAAACGCCTCTCTTGTTCCAACAACACACACTGTTTTTCACTGCACCGCCACCCAGAGACTATGAGCTGTTTGGTTTTGCCACAGTCTTTTAATCTCTTTTTTTGCACCACCAGTCTGATCATTTTAATGACAGTAAACAAGAAAAAGGTCTTGATTTACTCTGGTGAAACAATAAACTACAGTGGTTGAATTAAAGCCTAACTGTGATTGATTTTGACCTCTTTGGTTAGATTTTATTTTGCCATTATGAAATAGCTCATAAAATAAACAATAAAGGAAAAAATAAACAAAATATACACATAAGAGCTGCTGAAAGCTATGACTGAAACAGAGGGAGGGGTGTAAGGCTGGAAGGAGCGTTAGTCTCGATGACAGGGCAAGCTACAACACGACAAGGGGGCGGAATAAGAATGTTACTTGGAAAACCAACCGTCGCTGTCATTGGCGGAGAGTGCTGTCACTCATCTCCAGGTGGCGCACACCCTGCGGGCGATTCACAGGTTTCGATGCAAATGTATGCCGGGCGGGTCCGGTTCCCAGCTGTCTAGCGTAGAAATAACGACACTGGGTCGTTCATCAACAGTCAGGTCGGTTAAAAGTCAACTATGGCTATGGAGCGGAGGATATTTACTTTGACTCTGCTGTGTTTTGGTAAGTTTTTCCCGTGTTTCAATCAAATAACTTTATTCCTATGGAGGTTATGGCCAGATAGAGCTGCGCCTGTGCCACGCCTGTTTGCGCACCTTCAGCCATTCTCCAAATGAACAGGTCCTCTTTATTCAGGTGATCTATCTTGATCCACTTCATTTTAAGAAATGATAAAAATTAGGATTTGCGGCCTATGAAATCAACATTGTGTAATTCAATATTTATAAATGTTTTGGACTGAACATGTTTTTCTTCCCTTACTTTGCCAAATGCAATACACATTACTATTGAACAATGATTTTTAAAAGTATTGATAAGACCTATACTTATTCCTTAAACATAAAACATAAGGAATACGTATCTTTAAGCTATTCAAGGATGACAATAACATCAAGAATTTAGAGAGAGGAAAGATCGTTTTGTTTTTTGTTTTTTAAAACGGACTCGGAGATCCCTAACCCTGACAACGAAAATGATTTTAACACGTTGCAATAATAGCTTTAAGCCATTTTGTGTGTGTGTGATGTGGTGTGGTGTGGTGTGGTGTGGTGTGGTGTGTGTATGTGTGTGTGAAGGAAGATTTTAGTAGTGCAGATTACCTTTGTAACATTATCAGCAACCAGCTTTACTACATTTTTTTCATTACGTTCCCCACATTCATCAAAATGGAGTTATATGCTTGCTTTTCTTTTTAAATCTTGTTACCACAGTACTGTCAATAGCTGGGGCCCTTCAGGTAAAGATCCCACAGAAGGAGTATGAGTTTGCCAGGGGTGACAACGTCACTCTGCCCTGCAGTTTCTTACCCAAGGACAAGAAGTTCCCCGTCAAGTCTCTGGTTATCGTCAGTTGGACTGCTGAGGGAAATAAACCTGGGGTTCCAGAGGTCAGAAGACTATAATCTACAAACTACTAGTAACATAATCAGCATAATCCTTACCTATCAGTACGATTAATGTAAATAATTGTTGTTGAACAGTCCGTGGTCATCACCCACTATTCTACTGGCCAAACTGACATCCCGCAAAAGTATGAAGGCCGTGTGCGGCTGGACAAGGACCTAGCCACTGGAAAGGTCGACCTGAAACTGTCCTCCATCACACTAGCAGACAACAAGGTGTTTGAGTGTCGCGTCCAGATCCCAGGCGACGACGAGGGAACACCGGCTGCCATCACACGTTTGGTGGTGCTGGGTAATGGATTGTTTTCACACGATACACACTTCATATATATTCACACAAAATCAATTGTGTGAGTGTTTCAAAGTGGATGAAAAAGGTTGCAGGTTGTTTTATTCCTAGGTTTCCATTTCATTACAAGTAATACTGGGCATTTTAGGTGTGTAGGATATTTAAGCTCAATCTGTATTGTGTTCTGCATTAAACTGCGTATTCTGTATTGTTATGGCAGCTGATATCACAACATAATCGAATGACAACTGAGTATAAAAATTTGCAAAAAAAAAAAGCTAAATATCATGCTAAAGTAGCAATTTTGCAAAGGTCACAAAAGCATTTTAACTTATGAATTATTAACTTATTAATAATTAATTGTATCAACATTACTACTTTACTCCATAAGTCATATAACGTTATTTTCATGTTACAACACTCATTTCTAAATCAAGCAGAGTACAACATATAAAATCAATTAGGCTAGAAACAATATTGTATGAGTTAGTTAGACAACAATGAGAATTTTATTTCTACTATCAATTACTTCTTTAGTTCAGTCAGTGTTTTATGAGTTACACGGCTTAAGTAGAGTCATCATAATTGACTGTAGGCTCACAAATCCAAATGACCTGACTAACTGAGTTATATTAGATATGTTTTTGTAAGATTCCGATTTTTTTTTTTGCATTTTCTATAGTGACATTTTCAGTGAAAAATTTGAAAATGGAAAATTGATGACATTTTCTTCCCCCTAGTGGCTCCGTCCAAACCCATCTGTAAGATCGAGGGTAAGGCAGAGTATGGCCAGAACATCAACTTGACCTGTCTGTCTGAGGAGGGCTCCCCGCCACCAACTTACAAGTGGGAGAGTCGTGATGTCAAGAATATGCCTCGTGTTTCAGACCCCAGGACCACTGACAGTACGTATCAGTAATACCCCTTTCATGCTAGTGACTACTGATCATAAGGAAATAAGCAGGTCGGCTGTCGGTGGGAAAGGGTGAACCCAGGTATGTCAACCAACCGTGGTCAAGATCAGGGTTGTCAATATCCGAGAAAATATCCGGTGTGAAAGTTTGGTGCTAAACCCGGTCATGGGGCACCTCCTTGGTTTGTTTCTCCAGCACACAAGTGTGATGTAAAAGACAGGGCTGGGATTTTATCGATTCCAATGTCATTTTCGATTATTCTCCTTTTGGATTCTGTATCAATTCCCTTTTCCAAGTAGAGAAATTGTTAGGGGGAAAAGAACACCTACAGCTTTAATTTAGTGCCCTAACATTGAATTATTTCATATGGCACACCGAAAGACCCAAGAGGCAAACACCATCCAGGTGAGCAATAGCCTCTTGGCATCGATAAGAGGAATCAATAGTGGAGGAGCTTATCAGTTCTGAGAAATTGGGCAATTTGGAACAGGGACTAAATTGGAACTGGTTCTCGTTACCCACTACACACTATACAAGGGTGGTGTTTACAAGTTGAGATACTGCAGCACTGACAACAGAGAAGGTAATGAGGGTGATGAGGACGAACACTTGCGTATACGGGTCTGGTTTGAATAATAGTTACACAGGAGGCAATTCACAACAAGCTGGAAATAAATCAGCATACCATAATATTCAATACGTTTTCAATATACAAGTGTATGTGTGTTCACGCGCATCAGAAAAACATTTTAACTTAATTTGTAATGATGATTTGCTTTTCAGAGGGAGGCATCCTGTCTCTTTACAACATGTCCGCAGACACATCAGGATACTACATCTGCACCTCTAGGAACAAGATCCGCTCTGCTACCTGCAACATCACTCTCTCAGTCATGCCACGTGAGAACTCTATTGAAACTTTGTTTTTCAAGAACTACTAGTGAATTGGTTATGAGCAAGACCTCACTTTAGAATGGGGAACATATTCTGAGTTAGAAAGACTTCATTTAGAGTTATTTGGACTATTAACACTTGTAGTTTTGTGTTTTGTTACAGAAGAATAGACCATATTTATTAAGTGTTATTAAGGGAGAATGACTATTCTTGTGGTATGTTAGATCCCCGAAGCGAGGTCAGCCTCTTATCGGTCAGACAGAGGTGTCTCACTTGGTGCCAGCTCTCCGTTTAAAGGGTCCGAGTTAGAAGCCTAAGCCTAGTGGGTATTACCCGGTTAGGTTAAGTCTAACTATCTAAGCTGGTGGCGAGGAGATTCGCCTGGCTTCTGACTGCCTTCGTCCGGACGTCTTACCCTTCTCAATCCGATGTCGCTGCCGGGCCAAATAGCACTAGGGCCCAACGACGCTATCGGCCACGTCCGTTAACGGCAGCTCTCCCCTATGATCAGTGCACTTGTTACGTGCCAGGTTAGTTTTAGCGGCTTGGATAATAAGCCCCAAGGGTACTGTTTGATTTAATTGGCTAGAGAAACCTATAAGAACCTTTTAGTTATTATACACACCTGATTACCTAACCTTTTACTATCTTGGAAGAATTCAATCATTCGATGTCCACTACTTTCTTGAATTGGTTATAATATTTATTAAATGCTTTAGCAAGGGCATACCATACAGCGTTATCAGATTTGAACAATAATATTGAACTCTATACCTCGAACCTCCCCGGTGCATCATACACCGCCGCTCCGGGTTGGTTCTACCGTACCATATACCTCGAACCTCTCCCAGGCCTCATACACCGCGGCCTTAGGCAGTAGGTCCTACAGATACGCTTCCCCGGAGGTGGGAGATTCAACCAGTATAAAGTTCTACAGCAATCGATTTTTAACAATAAGGATAATAATAAAGAAATAATAATAAAATATTAATAAGGAAGGATTAATTACCCTGCTGTGGTAAGATAATTCTAATCATATAATTTTGGAACGAGAGAGGGAGAAACCTGGCGGATCCGACCTTGTTCCTCTCCTGCTGTTGCCGCTGTAATTCAGTGATGGTTTCGTCTGGGTACGAACTCAGTGTAGATCTCGTCTGGGTACGAGCTCAGATAAGGAAGAGCGACTCTCAATTCCTGATGTTATTGCGACAGCGGTCCGGCAGGGTGAGCGAGGGAGACAAAGAAGTTAAATTTCTATCTTGCAGTCTTGGTAGTTGGTTGATCCTTCAATCGGTTGGTTTTGTCTTCCATGCACAGAGTTCAGTTCGGAAACTGCAGATATTCTTCAAAGTCTTTCACTCCGGAGTGCAGAAAATACTCTAAGTCTAAATCCCATCCACGGACGGTGGAGATTCTTCTTAGTATTCTCCTGCTCCGAAGTTGCTCTCTTCTCTTCTCGTGTTAAGGGTTTGCATGAAGTAGGATCAACCAGGCATATTCAGAGACAGTCAAGCAACCCTGAATAGCCCCGTTTCCTATGTCTCCAATAGTCTTATACCTCTACTACGGCCATAAATTACCATGTCATTATCCTCGGTCCTCAGATGAACCTGGCCTCTCCTCTCTCTCCGCGTTCATTTAACTTTACATCATTTGATTCGTTACAACATCTTATTCGTTACAACATCATCTGCTTCACCACATCTTAATCGTCAGTTATTTCTATTGCTTCACCTCCTGGTCCCAGGATGTCTTGCTCTCGGGCCTCCGTTTGCAATAGTGACCGGCGGCACTTCTCCAAGTCCGCTTTAGTCTGGCCTTGACCTAACTGCCCTAGGTTATTGTACATTGTTCCCTGTCTTTAGCAGCAGTCATATGTACAGTCATGTGTCCTATCCCTCACATAGAATACATACTTTGAATCAACCTTGATCCCTAGCTAATGTTAACATAGCTCATCCATCAACATTGATCCTAAGCTGATATTAATATAACATACAAATTTCTCTCATTTTGTACACACATACCCATCATTGGTTAATACAATTCTAACAGTCTGCTCTTTTCTAGGCTCTAACAGTCTGCTCTTTTCTAGGCCTTGCAGAGATATACACACTTCCTCTTTTACCCTCGGCCTGGCTCCATTCAACACAACAATGTTTATGAATCACTCTAGTTTCTTTGTTTAATGATTTCTTAACTTCCTCCTCCTAGCTGCAGACTCTGCAGACTCTTCTGGGCCTAAATGATTACTCCTGCATTTCTAGCTTCAACATTTCTAGCGTTAGCTTTAGCTGATTACACAATAGCCTTTTTAGCTTTAACTGAGTCTCTTAAGTATTGCTCCCTCTGCTGGATTAGATAAGTTTTACACATTTTTGGTCTTATTCTAGGTGTCTGACCTTTCTTGCTTAACATCTGATCTTCAACTTACTTGACAGGTACTACCACCTTATAAGGCCCGTACTGAGCAAACATATTAAGATCTTAATTCATGTACAACAACTTCCTTACTTACTATCAATAAGCAGTAATTAGGAGGTTATTGAGGGAAAACTCTTAGTTAATGGCCTAGTAGTTGTAGAATATGGTCATGCAGAATAAGGCATTAATACGTGCTTTATAATGACTAATAAAGAGACAATATGCTACTAATATGCATGCTAATAAGCAACTAGTTAATGGTGAATATGTGTACCTTAATATAAAGTGTTACCTTAACTTCTTCTCTTCTCTTCTCACCTCCTCCTCGCTGCAGCTTCCATGCAGATTGGCTCTACTGCAGGGATCATAGGTGGGGTTGTGGCCGCTGTGATCGTACTCATAATCATCATCTATTGTTGCTGTTGCCGGAAGAAGAAGAAGGAGGAGGAATACGCCATGGGGTACTGTCTTCCTGTCTGTCTGTCTCTCAAACACACACACTCACACATACATGTTCACACAAACACACAAACATAGCATAAACACGAAAACACACATACTTACCATCACACACAGACATACACACAAAAATAACCCTCTCTAGTTCACCCATCTGATTGTTGTGCATTCTCTCCTCAGGGTTCGTGAGGATGGAGAGTTCCGTGACAAAGAGACTGTGCAAAATGGCGAGAGTCACCATGACGACAGACAAGAGGATGTACGGAGCGATCATGATGACTCCAGTGTGAAGAACCCCTCTGATCGCCGTGACCGCTATGAGGAAAGAAGCGAGCGCGAATATGACCGCCGCAGCGACTACGATGATCAGCGCAGCGATTATGATGAACGTCGCAGCGACTATAACGATCGACGTGACAAGCACAACGACCGCGAGCGTGAACGCTATGACGATGAGCGCCGCTATGACGATGAGCGCCGCTATGACGATGAGCGCCGCTATGATGACCGCAGAGACCGTCGCAATGATGACGACCGCTACGATGAGCCGTACGACGACAGTGAGCGTGGCAAATCACCCAGTGTCCCGTCCAACAAGCCATCTAGGACGGATTACGATGACTAAGACCTTCAGCCTGTATCGACAACCTTCTTCCATCTACTGTCTTGTCTCCATAGACATTATTCCCACAGCAGCCATTTTGAACTTAGGTCACACTTGGGGTGGGAAAGTTCATTAGGAATCGGACAAACGTTTATCACTTCACAGATTCCCCTCTGAAAAAACATATTTGAAATGAATGGATCTGAAGAATACGTATGTTATGGTCATATATTTGGCCCACTGTAGCTAGCTACTAGAAGCTAGCATAGGTAGCTAGCTAGTACCTAACTAGCTAGTAAGCTAACTTCCCTGTTAAATTGAAGCAGTCATTGTAGTTGTTGTTCCCAAGATTGCTAGCTAAAACCTGATTCATGCTTCTGCGTCTGCAAGTCTGCGTACATGCGCGGTTGTCGCCCGCAGTGTGTGTTTGCCAACATACTTGCACGTACACTAGGTGGCAGTGTCGCATTTACTAAAACTAATAGTACAGAAAACGAAGAAGAATCCAGAAATTAAACCCATTTTCACCCCCGGTACCTTAACCAATTCTCTCCCCTTGCCTAACCTTAACCACTCCTTCCCCAGACTTGCATTAACGAGAGGGGTGGCGCGCAAGTAGGTACAGAGGGGTGGAGCTTCACTATAGGTCCAGAGAGGTGGAGCTGGACTAGGTCAAGCTCTACCCATTTGGCTCTGCAGTGAGCACCACTTGCGTCGGCGAGCATCTGTGGGCTACGCTTACCCATAAAACCCTTCTCTGCGTAGCTACGCGTAGATATTTACGTGCATCTACGCAGTATAATTCGGCCTTAAGTGTGACACAACTTCAAAATGGCCAACATGGGAATTAGGTCAATTAGCTCCATTCAGATGGGTTGGGACAGGGGCAGACTATTGACAGTTTTGTTGTTATTCTTCGAACTTTTTATTATCTTGTGAGATGCTCCTGCAAAAATATACTATAAATAAACTTCTGGTGGCATTCTGGAAAACAAGTGTGGAAAACTTGTGATAAACCACTCTTGTGGTTTCTACTGCTGGCCACAAGTTTGCTACAGAAGTCGATTGTTTATTGTTTGCAGCAAATTGGCAGCAAAGCCATTTTTGTATTCCTCTGGCAAACAAACAAAAAAAGCATTCTTACGATACTGCGTATTATAAGCTGTTTACCTGACCTAACTGTTTAACACTAGCAGCAAATAATACCATTTTTGCCGGGAGTTTGCGGCAGCTTCACTGCCACTGGCAAACGTGTGGCAAATGATTTAGTTTGCTGCAAATGTGGAAACATTTAGAATAGATAACCATTAATCCTTTAGGTCGGAGCTTGTGGCCAGCTTTCGACTAGGTTTGTCTGGGTTGTGAAAGGTGTCTGTCTGAGCCCAGTCAGGTTTGGCCATGTTCAGTGCAGACACTGAGACAGACATGGCATACTACTCACATGCTGCTAGATGTGTGGAAGCATGCTTTGGTGGTTTATCCATGAAATCAAATCAAATTTTTTTTAGCTTTAAACTTGATATGTTCACATCAGTGTGCAAGGCATAAAATCTGTTTGTGTTTGTGAAGTTGTTGCTTCAGGATATATGGCTTCCGTTCTAGGGCGTGACTGTACTGGTGGTAGGTTTTGTTTTTTTCAACATGCTGGAAGCCAACTATACCTCTGTAGTAAATAAATGGGCTTCAATATGTTTTTATCTTATTTTTATCTTTTGTATTGTATTGTATTGAGTTACATGTATTCTTATGTGGAAGACATTGGATCAGTTGCCCTCTAATGAATTATTTTAGGACGTGTGGCATGTATTTGTGAGTGCTTGCATCTGAATGGTACAGGAAGCATTTACCAGTTTCATTCTTCCTGTTCTAAACCTCAGCTAGATAAAGTCACCACAGAATGTGCCTAAACGCATCAGCAAAACATTTCTGAAAAGATTTTAAAGATTTTTCTTTTTTAATCACTTTTAATGGTCTTTGAACTTTTGTTTTATTTGGTGAATTTTGGATGTGTGGGCCGTGTAATGCAGCACAATGCTATTATTTTATCATTGATCATCGTTCGTTTTTATTAGGATTACTTCAAATAAACTGGAATAAAACAGCTCTTTTGAAAAGTGTGAACCCTTGTGCATGCCTACACACACACACACACACACACACACGCACAGGAAACCCTGCACAATGTTGCAGCTACTATAAAATCCTGAACACTAGATGGCAACACTACACCTCACAACAAGTCAAGCCACAAACCAAGAAGCCAAACCTTAACATTTTCCTTTTCCCTCTCGCTAATTTTCTCCTGCGATTTAGAAATTCTGATCTCTTCAATGGTTAGCCTTACAAAAAAGCAATAGTAATAGTGACGTAGATATAGTAATCCTACAATAAATAGTAGGATACATACATATACATGCTATAGTACCATTGCAAAACTATAAACTATGTATAATGTCCTTCCTATTACAGGAATATTGTAGTGACGCCATAGCAGCTAAAAAAACAAATACCATACATATGATACAGTCACTATAAACTCGCTATTGAGTACCACGGAGACACTAAAAGTCTTTACATTCATATTTCTGGACAATTAGGGTGCGTTTCTTTCCCCCGTTAAAAAGCAGCGTAATCCTGTTGCAGACATTTCCCTCCTGACCCTTCCCTCCATCACCACCACCACCTATTGTCTCTCGGCACCTCCCACCCCCAGCTGCGTCAAGTCAACCACGAATATCCAAACTAGTACCAAACAAGTCAGGAGATTCAGCCTTCAAAATAAAAGCGTAGAATTTGACACTTTTTTTTTTTCAAGATTCAAGAACTTTATTTGTCACATACACACACGGGGTGTGCAGTGAAATGAAAAGGTGGCAATGCTCAGCAGGAATGTGCAAAGGGCAATTCAAATTCTGCACCAACCGAATAAAATATGCCCCCCCCCCCCCCTTCTGAAGAAACTCCCTCTCTGAGAGTACATCCATTTCAATTTGAAAATGTTGTTTTCGGGTCTAGAAGTTTTCGAAAAGGTCGCAGTCCACACTAGACGACCAAAAACGCCATCGTTTTCGAAAGTCTACATTTTGAGGGGGTAAAAACGCCGCCCTAGTGTGGACGGGAGGCCAAAACTGAGAAATAAGTATGCTTTCTCAAATATACCCGGCTTAGTGTGGACGTAGCCTTAAGGTCGCCCTACTGCTTGGTGCCCCGTGAGAGCGACCCCTTCTTTGCCCCCACTAGCAGTGAACAGAACAGCAAATAATCATATCAAAATACACAGTGGAGTCATTTGTACTTTCATACTTACCCTTTAACGTACTTACCTTTTAAAATATTTTACATTTTACTTTGAACGCATGTTCGTTAGTACTGGTTTTATTTTGAAAGTTATGACCGGAAGTGCTATATTTTATTGGGGCAGGTTTGACGCTGGCCCCACTCCCAAAGTGCAGTTGTCCCGTTATCTACAATTATTCCCTCGGCGAGTTGGTAATAACGGAGTCTACAGGGATGAGACGCAAGAGAAAAGAAGACGATGTAAATCACAGAACATTTATGAAATTTACCTCCAGGATTTGGAAAATGTTTTTGATGCTGAGATGGTGGATTATTATTCTTTGCCTGGCAGGTAAGTGATGTTGAACAGAAAAAAGTAATAGAGCACTGTTTCTCACTGTGTGCAAAGTGTAGCAGGTTGATAAATCGGAAGATTGGAGTTTGGAGTCTTACTTAAGGTGGTTTATGCACACAGGGTTGCTCATTATAGTTGCTGCTAGGATTAATTATGAATTTAGAAATGATTCAAACTTTTGCTGGATAACAATTGATTGGTAACAGTGAGCCGTCCTGTGGGAGATCAAGGTCCTTTCTACACTGCCAAACTGAGAGGTCTGCAACCTTTTATAAAGAAAATTAAGTCAAAAACAAGTAAACAATGTAACTTTAGTGGGGTGTTAGCGCTTTATTGCACGGCCTGCTTATTAGCTGAGCTGTAGCCGACTGTTACATTGTATTCAGTCATGTGTGAGTGATGCGGATTAGGAGCTCTAGCTTCAGTTACAGCAGCTCTAACCAGGCCAGTCAATGAAGTTACGGTTTACCAGATCATTCAGTTTATAGAAGTGATATATTTGTGGTAGTACAACACACCCTGAAAAGCCCAATAATACCATCAGCAAACGAGAAAGAGTAAATGAATATCAACACAGGACGATTTTGATCCAGAACCAGTTATGGGCTGACATAGTGAGTTTCCTCTACTCAGCTACTGTTGTACTTATGGTTTGCTTTCAGTAGAATCATTTTGCCTCCCCTATTGAATTAAACTGAATGTTTACTTGAAAAAAACAACCCTGCCAGAGAAAGGGTAAAAATCGTGCAGCAATAAATCAATGAAACCTCCATTGTCATGATTGTACAAACCTTTTCAACATTTCCTGTCAATATTCTCCAGATATGAAAGCAGACATGATTTGAATCAAGCAAGCAAGCTATAATAATAATTAATGTAAATGTCTAGAAATAAAGTTTTACTATTAACAACCCGTCCTTCAGCCTCAGGGAGGCTTCTCCATATTCAATATTGCAACATTGCAACTGTCCTTCCCCTCCTCCTCCTCCTCTTCTCTCTCTGGAGGTGGCCTCCTAGGACTGTCCTTCCCCTCCTCCTCCACCTCTTCTCTCCTCTGGAGGTGGCCTCCTAGGACTGTCCTTCCCCTCTCCTCCACCTCTTCTCTCCTCTGGAGGTGGCCTCCTAGGACTGTCCTTCCCCTCCTCCTCCTCCTCTTCTCTCTTCTGGAGGTGGCCTCCTAGGACTGTCCTTCCCCTCCTCCTCCACCTCTTCTCTCCTCTGGAGGTGGCCTCCTAGGACTGTCCTTCCCCTCCTCCTCCTCCTCTTCTCTCCTCTGGAGGTGGCCTCCGAGGAAAACTAATAAAGCCTGGACTTCCCCACGGCCTGTGATCCCTGGGACTTCAACTTTCTGGGTTTTTTGTCCCAATTTTTAGAATTCTGATTAATTTAGTCCCTTAGGAAATTCATGTTGTAGTCCATCAGATTCCCCTCTGTATGGCTTTATTTCTCAATGATAACATCTTGTATTATAATGACTTAGACTGACTCTCCACAGCAATTTACATGTGCACTTGAGTTTGCTTTAAATAGGGAAGAAATAGTCTTGCCTTCTCTGAAAACATCCCCTTGTGCTGGATTTAGCTTACTTGGTGTTAAATCTCTTTGAGGAAATCAATCAGTTCTATGACAGCAGGCTGTTGTGTTCAATCAGGCGCAGCCTTCGTAATTGAAAGAAAACAAGAGTCTTTCAGCAGGCCAGGTCTCGCTTCCCTCACTCCACCTCTGTTCACTGGTCCAGTCCAGAACACACAGTTCCATCGCACCTCCCACTGCTTTACTGGAGAAATACACACACACACACACAAACACACACACACACACAGCAGACACAGATGTTTCTGGGTGTGTTTTTTCACAGTGTGTGTGTGTGTGTCTACTGAACTGCAGAGCTGCAGCTCCTGGTCATCATGTGACCCGGAGCCCTGCGGCTTCAGAAGCTCCAAAACAACTTCAGGTCAACTCAGCTTACAGCCAGTTTTATCCAGCAGTCTCGACTCAAAAAAACAGTCTCCATTTTGCATTTACTTGGATCCAATGTAGCAAAACATTTGAAAGTAATTCTTAAAGCAAGCTTTCATCTTACTGAGTCTCAGCCAACTAAATGGAAAGTGGGCACGATTTGAGCCAAATAGCTTAGCTGCTGCCATTCTCTGATGGGAGGCAGATGTGATGGAGGTAGTATTAGGTTTGTCAGATATTTTTACAATGAGCAAACAGGAGCAGGTGTCACCCCCTCTTTCTTCAGACCTTGACTCAGCATCAGAGTCATTGTTGCTATATGTGTTGCTGTCTGCTGTAGTAGTCAGTAAATCCCCCTCATTACACACACTACTAGTTATTACTGGCACGTGTTCTGACTAGTAGACCAAAACCAGCTTACAAACTAGAATCCCCATCTACACACAGTCTAGCACCCTTTGCTACTGAAATAAGCTTTCCAACTGCGCTTTACCTACGGTTCCTACGGTCATGGAAAACCTGGAAAAGCCATGGAATTTAAACTTTTTCAGGCCTGGAAAAGTCATGGAAAATGGAACATAGTGCACATAGTTCTGGAAATGTGACAGTTGCAACATACACTCTGACAAATGTTACTCTTGGAAATTGTGCTATGTGTCATGGAATAGTCTTGGAAAGGTCATGGAATTTGATTAGAGAAAAGGTGTAGGAACCCGGGTAATGTTTAACTGATCCGTCTTATACTTCCCAGGCTTTCCTTCCCTCACGCCTGCCTCAGTCGCTACATCTTGATGCCTTATCATGTCTCCCCCAGGCGTCCTCCCTCCCTGCTGTTCGGGGATTCAGGTGTTTGTGAGAGATGAGAAGAGGTTTGCTGTGCTGTTCCAGTCGGTGGTGCTGCCATGCCACTACACCAGCGTGTCCACCCAGACCCCCGTGGTGCAGTGGGTCTACAAGTCGTACTGCCGCGACCGCACGCGCGACGCATTCAGCCTCTCCGACAGCCTGAGTGGAGGCGGAGGACTGGGCGGCGGGCTGGGTGGAGGAACGGGAGGAGTTGGAGGAGGGTACGAGACAGGAATGACGGCGGCCTACCTTGACTGCTCTGACAGCAGCCGGACAGTCCGCACCGTGGCCTCCATCTCTGGTTCCTCGGTCACGCTGTCAGAGTACTACAAGAACCGAGACATCTCCATCATCAACAGTAAGACTACCGCAGGGCTGCTTGCACCTCTGCACGGTTATCTGGCTGATATCTATCTGTGCTGAAGATTAGTCTTTTTTTTTTTAGAGAAATCCACGACAGAAGAGGAAGAGATACCAATTCATCCACCGACAGTAGGCTCAATAGACCAGAATGCAATGCAGCTACAAGACATGTTGCGTTTTGAGTAAAGGATGCAGCCGCAATCATAGACACATTGTTCACAAACTAGTTGGCTTGCTAGCTTTTATTTATACGCTCATACGCCCACCTGACTGATAGCAACAAGTTCACACCCGTTCACTCTGGGTTGTTGGAATGAATTCTGGGAAATTTAGGAAATCACTAACTGAAGTAGAAGTAGACGAGACATGTTAAGGGAGAGTGGGTACATCAATAAAGCAAACCGATATACAACATATCCAAGACGGCTTTCAGAACAATCAAGTTCAGAACAATCAACACACTCTACAAGGTCAGAGTCAATAACTAGCCACCAGTCATTTGCAAACACACAAAACGTACAGATCAAATCAAATCGCATTTTATTTGTATAGCCATCAATCACCGTTACAGTCTCAAAGGGCTTCACAGTGCCCAACAAGTGTGAAAACATGGGCATGGCACCAGAAGAGTCTGGGGACTGAGACAATGTGAATCTATTCAGTGATCATCACTAAACTGACTCTAGGATTGCATAGCCAAGTCAGGCATGCAAGGATGTAAGACTGCCTAGCCTGTGCATATCAAGCATCATCACCTGTTGGGAATAGGCAATTCCTCACAGCCAATAGGATAGGGATGCATTGGGATTATTGGCCTACATCAAAATAAACTTGTCTGTGAATAGGAATAGTGCTCGATATACAGTGAATAAGTTGATAGCACAACCGCTAGAATTCATGCTCATGCTATCCTGGCGTCATACCGCTAGCTTACCGTCACATTGATGTCATCCATGAGTTATCTAAACGACATTTAGGTGTCTGTGTGCATGCATGCGTGTGTTTGCGTGTGTGTGTGTGTGTGTGTGTGTGTGTGTGTGACAGACAGAGAGGTAGCCTTGTTAGCTGGCCTCAGATTTATGAAGCCCAAACTCTGGGAATCAGCCTTCTCGTCTCTGGCCAGGAACACAGACAAAAGAGACGGTTTTAATGTTGTCGTCTCATTCATCCTGCCCCTCGCTCCGTCCCTCTGAAGTACTTGAATGTCGTCCTTTGACTTTTTTTTCCTCTCTAGATCTATCCACATTCCACATTTTGTCCTCTCTGATGTTATTTGATTTAATGTTCTTCACTCACTTTTCTCTTTTTCTCTCCCTCTCCACCCCCTCTCTCTCCCTCTCCACCCCTCTCTCTCCCTCTCCACCCCCTGTCCTATGCGGTCTCCCTGAAAGTTATTCCTCTCCACTGGACTGCCTGTTTAGTAACCTACCTATACTAACAAGACTTTTGGGTGGAGTGATATTGTAGGTGGTGAGGAAGAGCATTGAGAGCTTAGACTATGTAGCCTTTACACACATGGATCACTAAAAAAAAGACAGAAAATAGTATTGCATTTTGTCAACATGGTACAAAAGGATAGGTGCCCGGTCATTCACTACAGTGGTGCAGTCTGGTCAGCGTGTCTCTCCTCCCCCATTCTTGGCTAACAGGAAAAGGAAGTACATTATACAACCCATTTCCTGTTGGCTATATTTGCATGTCTGACCTAGTCCAGTCCAGTCCCGGGTAAAACTACAGTATGTTTGAATTGTTTTGATGGCTTTCAAAGTCACAAGGAAATGGCATTTCATTCACTCTCGCTTTTGTAGGTCAGTTTATTGAAACAGGATGTTGGGTCGGGACATAACGTGGGGAGGGACTGTTCAAAAGTGGGCGGCTAGTAAAAGCAATGGGATTTCAATCTACAAATGTGAGAAAATAACAATTGTGTAAATATTTTGGCATTTATTGTTAAATAGCGGTATGTTATGATATGGAGAATGAGCTAACAAGGTGAAGGTTTCAATGTGACTTTAAGGAGAACAAATGGCGCTTTTTGGTTTTTCCTCAACCATCACCTGCACTACTTTCACCCCCTTTCCCTCTTTATTTCCCCATCCATGCCTCCCCTCCTTGCTTCACAATAAGCTGCTCAGCAGTAAGGTGTGAAAGGAAATTGCCTCTCATCTCTGTACTCTTGTCCTCTCCCATGCAGAAGCAGACCTGCGTGTAGGGGAGGTCCGGTGGGGAGACAGTGGAGTTTACATCTGTAAAGTGGTGATATCCGATGATCTGGAGGGAAAGAATGAAGCCGGCGTGGAGCTGCTGGTGCTGGGTAAGCTGTCATCACTCTCCTAACACTAGGTGGATTGGAAGGAAAGAAAATTCAGTCTTATATATAATTCACTGCACACACATTTCTTTTAGGCTGTTGTTGT